>JBAMNC010001706.1:0-404916 GCA_037902135.1 Cetoscarus ocellatus | reverse complement strand
GTGTCGGACTCCGACAAAAAATATGCTCAAACATGACTTTTTGGGTGTAAAACAGGCCAAAAAACATAGTAGTGCAGACGGTTTGGTCATATTTAACTTCAAAATGGACTTATAAGCCGTTTTCTCTCAGCTCAGGATTTGAAAAAACACTAAGGCTAACCTATGACTTTTTTCCCGTGTCAGAACTCCGAAAAAAAATATGCTCAAACATGACTTTTTTGGGTGTTAAACAGGCCGAAAAACATGCTAGTGCAGACGGTTTGGTCATATTTGGCTTCAAAATGGACTTATAAGCCGTTTTCTCTCAGCTCAGGATTTGAAAAAACACTAAGGCTAACCTATGACTTTTTTCCGTCTTGGACTCCGAAAAAAAATTTGCTCAAACATGACTTTTTGGGTGTAAAACAGGCCGAAAAACATGCTAGTGCAGACGGTTTGGTCATATTTGGCTTCAAAATGGACTTATTCGCCGTTTTTCTCTCAGCTCAGGATTTGAAAAAACACTAAGGCTAACATATGACTTTTTTTCCCGTGTCAGACTCCGAAAAAAAATATTCTCAAACATGACTTTTTGGGTGTAAAAACAGGCCGAAAAACATGCTAGTGCAGACGGTTTGGTCATATTTGGCTTCAAATGGACTTATAAGCTGTTTTCTCTGAGCTCAGGATTTGAAAAAACACTAAGGCTAACATATGACTTTTTTCCCGTGTCAGACTCCGAAAAAAAATATGCTCAAACATGACTTTTTGGGTGTAAAACAGGCCGAAAAACATGCTAGTGCAGACGGTTTGGTCATATTTGGCTTCAAAATGGACTTATAAGCCGTTTTCTCTCAGCTCAGGATTTGAAAAAACACTAAGGCTAACCTATGACTTTTTTCCCGTGTCAGACTCCGAAAAAAAATATGCTCAAACATGACTTTTTGGGTGTAAAACAGGCCGAAAAACATGCTAGTGCAGACGGTTTGGTCATATTTGGCTTCAAAATGGACTTATAAGCCGTTTTCTCTCAGCTCAGGATTTGAAAAAAACACTAAGGCTAACCTATGACTTTTTTCCCGGGTCAGACTCCGAAAAAAAATATGCTCAAACATGACTTTTTGGGTGTAAAACAGGCCGAAAAACATGCTAGTGCAGACGGTTTGGTCATATTTGGCTTCAAAATGGACTTATAAGCCGTTTTCTCTCAGCTCAGGATTTGAAAAAACACTAAGGCTAACCTATGACTTTTTTTCCCGTGTCAGACTCCGAAAAAAAATTTGCTCAAACATGACTTTTTGGGTGTAAAACAGGCCGAAAAACATGCTAGTGCAGACGGTTTGGTCATATTTGGCTTCAAAATGGACTTATAAGCTGTTTTCTCTCAGCTCAGGATTTGAAAAAAACACTAAGGCTAACCTATGACTTTTTTCCCATCTTGGACTCTGAAAAAAAATATTCTCAAACATGACTTTTTGGGTGTAAAACAGGCCGAAAAACATGCTAGTGCAGACGGTTTGGTCATATTTGGCTTCAAAATGGACTTATAAGCTGTTTTCTCTCAGCTCAGGATTTGAAAAAACACTAAGGCTAACCTATGACTTTTTTCCCATCTTGGACTCTGAAAAAAAATATTCTCAAACATGACTTTTTGGGTGTAAAACAGGCCGAAAAACATGCTAGTGCAGACGGTTTGGTCATATTTGGCTTCAAAATGGACTTATAAGCCGTTTTCTCTCAGCTCAGGATTTGGAAAAACACTAAGGCTAACCTATGACTTTTTTCCCGTGTCAGACTCCGAAAAAAAATATGCTCAAACATGACTTTTTGGGTGTAAAACAGGCCGAAAAACATGCTAGTGCAGACGGTTTGGTCATATTTGGCTTCAAAATGGACTTATAAGCCGTTTTCTCTCAGCTCAGGATTTGAAAAAACACTAAGGCTAACCTATGACTTTTTTCCCTCGTCAGACTCCGAAAAAAAATATGCTCAAACATGACTTTTTGGGTGTAAAACAGGCCGAAAAACATGCTAGTGCAGACGCCTTGGTCATATTTGGCTTCAAAATGGACTTATAAGCCGTTTTCTCTCAGCTCAGGATTTGAAAAAACACTAAGGCTAACCTATGACTTTTTTTCCCGTGTCAGACTCCGAAAAAAAATATGCTCAAACATGACTTTTTGGGTGTAAAACAGGCCGAAAAACATGCTAGTGCAGACGGTTTGGTCATATTTGGCTTCAAAATGGACTTATAAGCCGTTTTCTCTCAGCTCAGGATTTGAAAAAAACACTAAGGCTAACCTATGACTTTTTTCCCGTGTCAGACTCCAAAAAAAAATATGCTCAAACATGACTTTTTGGGTGTAAAACAGGCCGAAAAACAAGCTAGTGCAGACGGTTTGGTCATATTTGGCTTCAAAATGGACTTATAAGCCGTTTTCTCTCAGCTCAGGATTTGAAAAAAACACTAAGGCTAACCTATGACTTTTTTCCCGTGTCAGACTCCGAAAAAAAATATGCTCAAACATGACTTTTTGGGTGTAAAACAGGCCGAAAAACATGCTAGTGCAGACGGTTTGGTCATATTTGGCTTCAAAATGGACTTATAAGCCGTTTTCTCTCAGCTCAGGATTTGAAAAAACACTAAGGCTAACCCATGACTTTTTTCCCGTGTCAGACTCCGAAAAAAAATATGCTCAAACATGACTTTTTGGGTGTAAAACAGGCCGAAAAACATGCTAGTGCAGACGGTTTGGCCATATTTGGCTTCAAAATGGACTTATAAGCCGTTTTCTCTCAGCTCAGGATTTGAAAAAAACACTAAGGCTAACCTATGACTTTTTTCCCGTGTCAGACTCCGAAAAAAAATATGCTCAAACATGACTTTTTGGGTGTAAAACAGGCCGAAAAACATGCTAGTGCAGACGGTTTGGCCATATTTGGCTTCAAAATGGACTTATAAGCCGTTTTCTCTCAGCTCAGGATTTGAAAAAACACTAAGGCTAACCTATGACTTTTTTCCCGTGTCAGACTCCGAAAAAAAATATGCTCAAACATGACTTTTTGGGTGTAAAACAGGCCGAAAAACATGCTAGTGCAGACGGTTTGGTCATATTTGGCTTCAAAATGGACTTATAAGCCGTTTTCTCTCAGCTCAGGATTTGAAAAAACACTAAGGCTAACCTATGACTGTTTTCCCGTGTCAGACTCTGAAAAAAAATATGCTCAAACATGACTTTTTGGGTGTAAAACAGGCCGAAAAACATGCTAGTGCAGACGGTTTGGCCATATTTGGCTTCAAAATGGACTTATAAGCCGTTTTCTCTCAGCTCAGGATTTGAAAAAACACTAAGGCTAACCTATGACTTTTTTCCCGTGTCAGACTCCGAAAAAAAATTTGCTCAAACATGACTTTTTGGGTGTAAAACAGGCCGAAAAACATGCTAGTGCAGACGGTTTGGTCATATTTGGCTTCAAAATGGACTTATAAGCCGTTTTCTCTCAGCTCAGGATTTGAAAAAACACTAAGGCTAACCTATGACTTTTTTCCCGTGTCAGACTCCGAAAAAAAATTTGCTCAAACATGACTTTTTGGGTGTAAAACAGGCCGAAAAACATGCTAGTGCAGACGGTTTGGTCATATTTGGCTTCAAAATGGACTTATAAGCCGTTTTCTCTCAGCTCAGGATTTGAAAAAACACTAAGGCTAACCTATGACTTTTTTCCCGTGTCAGACTCCGAAAAAAAATATGCTCAAACATGACTTTTTGGGTGTAAAACAGGCCGAAAAACATGCTAGTGCAGATGGTTTGGTCATATTTGGCTTCAAAATGGACTTATAAGCCGTTTTCTCTCAGCTCAGGATTTGAAAAAACACTAAGGCTAACCTATGACTTTTTTCCCGTGTCAGACTCCGAAAAAAAATATGCTCAAACATGACTTTTTGGGTGTAAAACAGGCCGAAAAACATGCTAGTGCAGACGGTTTGGTCATATTTGGCTTCAAAACGGACTTATAAGCTGTTTTCTCTCAGCTAAGAATTTGAAAAAACACTATGACTTTTTTCCCGTGTCAGACTCCGAAAAAAAATTTGCTCAAACATGACTTTTTGGGTGTAAAACAGGCCGAAAAACATGCTAGTGCAGACGGTTTGGTCATATTTGGCTTCAAAATGGACTTATAAGCCGTTTTCTCTCAGCTCAGGATTTGAAAAAACACTAAGGCTAACCTATGACTTTTTTCCCATCTTGGACTCCGAAAAAAAATATGCTCAAACATGACTTTTTGGGTGTAAAACAGGCCGAAAAACATGCTAGTGCAGACGGTTTGGTCATATTTGGCTTCAAAATGGACTTATAAGCTGTTTTCTCTCAGCTCAGGATTTGAAAAAACACTAAGGCTAACCTATGACTTTTTTCCCATCTTGGACTCTGAAAAAAAATATTCTCAAACATGACTTTTTGGGTGTAAAACAGGCCGAAAAACATGCTAGTGCAGTTGGTTTGGTCATATTTGGCTTCAAAATGGACTTATAAGCCGTTTTCTCTCAGCTCAGGATTTGAAAAAACACTAAGGCTAACCTATGACTTTTTTCCCGTGTCAGACTCCGAAAAAAAATATGCTCAAACATGACTTTTTGGGTGTAAAACAGGCCGAAAAACATGCTAGTGCAGACGGTTTGGTCATATTTGGCTTCAAAATGGACTTATAAGCCGTTTTCTCTCAGCTCAGGATTTGAAAAAACACTAAGGCTAACCTATGATTTTTTTCCCGTGTCAGACTCCGAAAAAAAATATGCTCAAACATGACTTTTTGGGTGTAAAACAGGCCGAAAAACATGCTAGTGCAGACGGTTTGGTCATATTTGGCTTCAAAATGGACTTATAAGCCGTTTTCTCTCAGCTCAGGATTTGAAAAAACACCAAGGCTAACCTATGACTTTTTTCCCGTGTCAGACTCCAAAAAAAAATATGCTCAAACATGACTTTTTGGGTGTAAAACAGGCCGAAAAACATGCTAGTGCAGACGGTTTGGTCATATTTGGCTTCAAAATGGACTTATAAGCCGTTTTCTCTCAGCTCAGGATTTGAAAAAACACTAAGGCTAACCTATGACTTTTTTTCCCGTGTCAGACTCCGAAAAAAAATATGCTCAAACATGACTTTTTGGGTGTAAAACAGGCCGAAAAACATGCTAGTGCAGACGGTTTGGTCATATTTGGCTTCAAAATGGACTTATAAGCTTTTATCTGTCAGCTCAGGATCTGAAAAAAACACTAAGGCTAACCTATGACTTTTTTTCCATTTCGGACTCCGAAAAAAAATATGCTCAAACATGACTTTTTGGGTGTAAAACAGGCCGAAAAACATGCTAGTGCAGATGGTTTGGTCATATTTGGCTTCAAAATGGACTTATAAGCTGTTTTCTCTCAGCTCAGGATTTGAAAAAACACTAAGGCTAACCTATGACTTTTTTCCCATCTTGGACTCCGAAAAAAAATATGCTCAAACATGACTTTTTGGGTGTAAAACAGGCCAAAAAACATGCTAGTGCAGACGGTTTGGTCATATTTGGCTTCAAAATGGACTTATAAGCCGTTTTCTCTCAGCTCAGGATTTGAAAAAACACTAAGGTTAACCTATGACTTCTTTCCGATCTTGGACTCCGAAAAAAAATATGCTCAAACATGACTTTTTGGGTGTAAAACAGGCCGAAAAAATGTATAAAGGTGTTTTTCTGCCTGTTTGAGGCATACAAAGTCACGTTTTAGCACATTTTTGTGGATTATTTTCAACATTTGACCCCCTCAAACAGGGCTTAAAAGTGCTTTTCTGGGTTAAAGAGGGCCTAAAACATGTATTAGGGCGTTTTCCTGCCTGTATAAAGTTTCGAAAGACATCATTTAGAACATTTTTGGTGGTGATGAAAAATAAAGAGTCATGGCAGCATGTGGGTTTTTTCAAAGCCTGACCTGAGGGAACAAGGCTTATAAGTCTATTTTTAAGCCAAATATGATGTTACAACCAGCTCATTTGGAGAAAAGGAAACATAAAAGGTAACATAAAACCAAGATTTAAAGTGGTTAAACATGTTGTTTATTAAACAAAAGTAAAATTGTGCCAAAGGAGGATATTAACTATATGAGTGTTGTAAAACAAAAGTAAAACGAGAACAAAAAGAGACTCTAAAACGCAATGAAAACTTTCCGTTTCAGGCCATTTTCATAGTCGTGTAAACAGGGCCTAGCCTAGAGTTATTGAAAGCAAAGCCCTGTATAACAAATCAAAAGAAACAACACAAAACAAAACAGCACCCAAATCTCTAATATGTCTAACAAAGAAAACGGCTATAGTGTGTGTAGTGTGCTCAAAGTTAGAAAATAACAATCCAGTGTCTCACGAGAAGATTTTCAAAGATTCTAACAGTAGTTTCTACTCGAAGAGGCACAGGAGCACGGCGGGTTACAGCTTGCAGCTGGAGCATCAGATCACTTGAGTAAAGTTAGAGAGATATTCACAGATTCAAACTTTGCGGGTCAATAACTCATCAATAAAACAACATACTTACAAACCCGACCTCTCTTTTTAATCACTGTCATGAAAACTGTGAGCTACAACCTCGCTTTCCTCCAAACGAGCTGTCATCCGAGCCACACAACTTCAACTGGTCTCGATACGCTGCTGGTGAGGGCTCACCGGCTTAGGGACCGTCAGCAAATTGTCATATCGGAGGAATGGTGTGAAAGAAAATTCAATCACTTCCCCATACTGACAAGTACAGTCTTCAAAACCACAGCAAACATAAAAGACCGCATGTTCAAGTCATATTTTTTAAGAGATATGAATTAAAATATGTTACAGGACTTTTTGATTGAAAATAAAGCAAATGCCATCAAAGTTATGAGATCTACCAACATTATAATAAAACATGAATGGTGATCTCCTCTACTGTGAACTACAGCTGTTACTTTAGCAAAAAAGGTTTTGATTTGATTTAAATGATGTTTTATATATTGAACTGTGTGCATTAATATGAAATGACACTAATAACTGTAATAACTTAACTGTTGTTGACTGTTGCAACACCAAAATAAATAATGATCAAACATCTCTTCTACTTTATACTACAGCTCTTATTTAAAAGAAATGGCTTTTAATGTAAATTTACATGACTTTTTTAAATATTGAGGTATATTGATAAATAGGTAACGACCACAAAAACTGTAATAACTTAACTGCTGTTTATTGTATTGACACCAAACTTAGCCTGATGACCATACATCCCCACTGGATGGTACTACAGTTCTGACTTTAGAGAAATAGGTTTTCATGTAATTTATATCATTTTTTTATATTAATGTATATTCATTATAAAGTAATGACTATAAAAACTGTAATAACTTAACTGTTTTTTACTGTAGTGACACCAAACTTAGCCTGATAATCAAACATCTTTTCTAGTTTATACTACAGCTCAGACTTTAGAGAAATATGTTTCAATTTAATTTATATGATTTTTTAAATAATGATGTTTATTCATTAAGAGTGAATGACTATAAAAACTGTAATAACTTAACCTGTGTTGACTGGATTCACTGCAAAGTCATCCTGATGATCAAACATCTCTTCTAGTTTGTACTACGGCTCTGACTTTAGAGAAATAGGTTTCAGTGTATTTATTGTGATTATTTTTTAATATTGACATATATTCATTAATAGGAAATGACTGTAAAAAATGTAATAAGTTTACTGTTGGTAACTGTAGTGACACCAAACTAAGCCTGATAATCAAACATCTCTTCTAGTTCATACTACTGCTCAGACTTCAGAGAAATAGGTTTCATTCAAATTTATACCATCTTTTTTAATATTTGTGTATATTCATTAATAGGAAATGACTATAAAAAATGTAATAAGTTTACTGTTGGTAACTGTAAACTCAGCCTGATGATCACACATCCCCTCTGGTTTGTACTACAGCTCTGACTTTAGAGAAACAGGTTTTAATGTATTTTATAAGATTTTTTTTTATACTGACTTATATTAATTAATAGGTTATAACTATAAAAACTGCAATAACTGCACTCAAACATCTCTTCTAGTTTATACTACAGCTCAGACTTTAGAGAAAGAGGTTTCAGTGCAATTTATATGATTTTTTTTATGTTGACATATAGTCATTAATAGGTAATGACTAAAAACTGTAATAACTGTACTCTATTTGACTGTAGTGACACCAAAGTCACCCCAATGATCAAACATTTCTTTGACTTCATACTACAGCTCTGACTTTAGAGAAAGAGGTTTTGATGTAATTTATATGCCTTTTTTTATTGATGTATGTCAATGAATGAGAAATGACTATATAAACTGAGGGAAAACACGAGCAACACGGTGGCCCCAGACAAGTGTGACTGCTAAAGATGTGTTCATTGTCATGTATAACAATTACATGATCGTAATAATTAGACTTTCATATTTTCCCATTGTCAACATTCTATTAATTATATTTTATTTGCAGTACATTGAAACACTTCAAATTTTCAGGATTATTTATTGTTAATTGCAGTATTGAAGTATTGTTGTTAAAGTTGATTTGAGTTGTGTTTTTCAGCAGTATTATTATTATTGTGGTTATTATTACTATTGTTGTTGTTTGTTGTATTTATTTGGTTGCTGTTTTAAGTATTAATCTTTAAGGTTTATTGTATTTTTTTAGCAAAAGGAATCATAATTTGTTTCTATTTCAATTGTGTATTATTTAATTTCCCCAAAAAGTTGCCTTGAAAAGATTAAAAGTAACAATGTCTCTGTGAAAATAGGGCTTTGACTAGCTTTCACTGTTAAATCTAATTTTTATGAACTAAAGCCATTTTGTAAGAATGTAAACTTAAGTCAAATTTTACTTAACTAGTGGAAAACGCTCCATAACTTGCATTTAAAAAGGTTGCTTTGAATTCTGTATGGCTCGATATATTAAGTGTTCCCAGTTGTGTTGAGTTTAAGTATGTAAATGTTAATAAAATGACTTCTTAGGTATTAATTTGTTCCTTATTTTAACCTGTAACTGTAAAGCTGAAAGTGTTTTTCATATTCAGAGAGAGCAGTTTGCGATCAGACCACTAGATGGAGCTGCGGAGACGTGTTTCTGCTTCCCTCTCTGTGAGGAATAATACTGTCCAACATCTGCACCGGATCAGAGCACAGAGGAAAACACGTCTTTGAGACAAAAATCTGTTAGACAGAAACAAATGTGACAGGACAGGTTTCTGACTGAGATGATTTAGCTCCTTAAAAATAATAATTCAGGACATTCTCTCTGCAGCACGCTACCAGAAAAGGGGAAAAACTGAAAATCATGCTGTAACCTGAAGCGATGTCCTTTGTGAAACTTGTTCTGGAACGACAGACTTTTGAGCTCAAGAGAGATTATTTGACTTGTAAAAGAAGACCAAGGAAATATAGACTTATGCACCTCATTGTAATTTTTTATTTATCTTTTATTTTATTCTATATGTAGTTTAAGCTCAATATTATGTGCTGACAAACATTCTGTTTGTTACGTGATGACCCTGTCTGCTTATTGTTCCATGTGTTTGTTAAAAAATAATGATATAAAAATAAAGTATATATATATATAAAAAACTGGTTTTTGAAGTGCTCCAAGTGTGTCTGCTAAGGGTGTTAAAAAAAAGACCCATGGGGTGATAAAATAAGCATAAAATGTCAAAAAAAAAAAAAAAAACATAAAAATGAGATTTTAGACACTTGTTTATTCAATGTTTATGTTAAACTTTATAAAAAAAAAAGTGAAATGTGTAAATATTACCATGATTATTCACACAGTTTTAAGTTGTTTCAGGCATGCATTCACATCATTTTGTTTGAAGGTCTTTAAACACACAGTTCATTAAAATAAAATATATTTAAACTTCTTTAAATATACCAACATTAAATCAAACTTTTCACCCAACAATCGTAAAGTAACACAAAGAAAATTATGACATTAATTGGAATAACCATCTCATTACTTTATGACAATCATATGATATTAAAATCTGAGGAAATATATAGAATCTCCACGGTAACAGTGTGTTATTATGATAGAAAATAAACATAATAACACAGATCAGGACATAATTTACCAACAAATAATCCCATAATAACCAGTCAATGTGATGACTATCATAACTACACTCACAGATGATTTCAGAGTCGTGTTTATCTCCATAATATCTGATTATAAAATATCAGATGATCAAACCGATGAGATGTTTGCTGGCCGATAAGTGATATGAGACAAAATGATCCCTCAGTGAACAGAAAGACAAAATCTATCATGTCCACAGGAGGCAGCTACCATCTTCTAACTGTCCTCAGGATAAGAGGCCAAAATACCGTTTCATGTCTTTCAGAGATTTGCTAAGTTGAAAATATCGACAATAGAAATCTGACAAACTGATTTTTATTTCATAACTTCTGGATTGTTTTGAAAATCTATTAAAGAACAATAATGAACAAACTTTAAAATCTGATTTGAGACATTAAATCAAACAATGTTGAACAGCAGTCCTTGTCTCCTGATCTATGGCTAAAACATCACAAACTTTTTTATTTGCTGCAGAATGAGCAGACAATTCATTAATTTTTTTATTTAAAGGGATATGCCAACATTTCTTTTTAGTTTTCCTGTCTTGCCTCACTCCTGAGTCCATGACAAGCAGATAGACTCCATTCTTCGACTGTGCGTGCAGTAACAAGGAAGAGACGGCCAGAGCTCGCCCACCGCTAATTAGCTTAGCTCAAACACTGGAGTCAATGGGTAGTGTTAGCCTGCCTCTGCCTACAGTCATCAGATAAACTCGTCAACAACTCCAAACGGTCCTGTGTGCTTGTTTTCCATATCCTCATCCTCTCTTACAAAGTCGGCCATAATCCTGAATACCAATCTTCTTCTACTCGTAAACAGAGACTTTGTTTTTTGATCTACTTACGAGCACGTCCGCAGTGGTTTGTGACCTGCGGTTTAGTTTGGTATGCATTTCCTTTGAAAATTACCTTAAGTGCTAATCTTAGTCTAAAAATAGATAACGTAACTTAAAAAACAAGTCACAACAAGCACACAGGACTGTTTAGAGTTGCTGAAGAGTTTATCTGATGACTGTAGGCAGAGGCAGGCTAACATTACCCATTGACTCCCAGTGTTTGAGCTAAGCTAATTAGCTGTGGGCGAGCTCTGCCCGTCTCTTCCTTGTTACCGCAGCAAAGTCAAAAGAATGGAGTCTATCTGCTTGTCATGGACTCTGGAGTGAGGCAAGACACGAAAAAAATGTTGGGGTATCCCTTTAACCTTTATTCAGATTCCAGGTTCGACTCATTGAGAGCAGGGATCTCCTCTCCAAAGAATGGCAGCAACACTGAAAACCTGGATTTCACTTTTTTTTTTTTTTTTTTTTTTAACCAAAGACTAAAAGCATTCGAGGTAACCAAGCTTTGGATTTTGGACCTGAAGACCTAAAAGCTCTCTTTCCCGTCTCAGCTCAGACTTTAGAAGTCACGAGATATTTGGTGTGCTACCTTTTTAATTGCAGTAATGGTATTTTATTCTGGTACTGGTTGCATTTTCAAGCTCTACAACGCCTCTCTTTCCATAAAACAAGCCTGTGGTCTGATAGACAAACTGATCATTTGTGCCTTAAAATCACTGAGAAAAGCTTTTGTAAGTTCTTGTGTGGTCATCAATAAGCTGTGTTCACACCAAATGTGAATTTCAGTTCATCACGTGATGAAAATGGACTGAAAGTGAACGATGACAAGGATGACATCACATCATCGTAGCTCCTCTACATGATTATTTTAGTGCTCAAGACCGAACCACAGAGAGGAGAAACAGGGAGGAAGTCTCAGGAGAGTTCTGAGTATCAAGGAGGCTCAGGTCTTACATATTTAACACTTTCATGGACTGGACTATAAACCAAGTCAGCCAGCACAACCGCTAACTGGTTACTGGTGTGTTTTCCTCGCAGAGATTCAATGTGTTTTTCACCACAGACAATATGCTGAACTTCACGGTAGAACTGCTGGGAGAAAGAATAGCTTGAGGAGAGAGGATGACTGGGTCTCCGGGCCGTACTGGGAAAACATTGTGGTGAAACTCACCATGTGCGGCGTATGTTTGTTTGCAAGATTACTCAAAAACTACTGGACAGATTTTGCTGAAATTTTCAAGAGATGTTGGTTATTGCCCAACTTAGAAATGATCAGATTTTGGTGGTGATATGTATATTTGTCTGGAAGCAAAAAAAAATCCCCAAATTTAAAAAAATCCCATAAGTCAACATGGTGTGGAGTTTTAAAAAATAAACCCTGGCATTTTTCAATGGATTCTGTTCCAATTTGACAGGATAATATGGGGTCCATGTCTCTATCATCAAGGTAAATTTCATCTGGATCTGATCCAGACTGACATAAAAAAAAAAACATTAACCTTTATAATGGGAAATCCCATTGACGACATTCAATAATTCATATAAAATCAAAATATTAAGTGATGTTCCCAAAACTTGTTGTGTTCATACAGGATAACAACCTCCATGAATGTGCTGAGTTTGGTCTGGATTCTGGTATTATACTGGATCTAGTGATCCAGAATTTTATCTTTTACAGTGGAAAAGCCACTGTTGAAACAGAGCTGCTTGGCGGAGGTCTGTGCTCTATGAGTGCTTTCCAGTTTTTTTCAGGCATATTTAGCCTCTTGTTTTCGAGAACAGGAAGAAGACAGCGCCCCTTTTACCCTTTTTTTCATGTTCTTCTGGTTTTGTTTTACTTGTACCTTATTGGTTCATCATTACTGTTATTATTCTGTTATTGTTTAATTGTTATTAATAATTAATGAGTCATGTTTTTTTTTGGTTGCTACTTGTTTGATAAAAAAAATGATCACAAGAAGAAGACAGGAATTCTAGAAATATCCACCAGGGTACATCGTGGACTGAGAAGGCGTTGTTGTGGCTAACAGACAGGCAGGCCCCTTTCTAGTGTAGCTTTTGGATCTGAAGGGATGTTTGGTGTGAACACAGCTTTAATGAGTGTTGTGATATCTCCTACCTTTCTGTCCATGTGGTGCTCTGCTCTGCACTTTCAGCTGCCCTGTGGTGACCTATAAATCAACTTGCCTTCCCTGAAACTGTAAATTCAGATAAGGGTGACATTCAGACTTTGTTTTGACATTAAAGGGAAAATGGCTGCTGAAATACTAAAAAAGACATGAGCCGAATGTCTCTAACAGCATAGCTATCACATGTTATTTTAGGGGAATCTCTCTCTAAATGCCCCTGAACCACAACACGATGATTTTTGGTCCTCGTTCTTTCTTTAAACTCATAACAAGTATCAGAAGAGTTAATCAGGTAACAGAGAGCAGGGTGAGTGTGGACTTTGTTGGTGCGTGCAGCTGTTGTCTGTGAGGTTTAAATAGCATCATTCCTCCCCCGGCGTCTACAGAGAAACATTTCAGCACACCGAGTTCTTGCCGTGGTCGATGTTTTCCTGTCCTTTTCTTTCCTTCAGCTCTTCATCAATCCCTCTATATGTGTCTCCGTTTCCCGTCTCATCCTCTAAATTTAGCCGCCCTGTGACCTGCCTGCTGCACGATGAACTCTGCTCCACACATTGTCAAAACACCGGGCTAATCCTGCCCAACAGGTGCTACACACACACACAGAATTCAGGGCCCGTTTCCACACAACACAAACACAGCATCGCAAACTCAACTTGACGTGACACTGTTGCCGAGGGGAAGCGGGGGTTTGTGCATTCCAAAACCGGGCCGAGTGTGCCGGCGGTCAAGTGACGGAGCCGCCAACACGCTGAATAATGAAACCGACGAGTGTGAGGTCGACTGCAGAGATTTTTTTTTTACCATCGAATACTTTTCCAGCCAGTCGGGGGATTTCTCCGAACAAAAATCTAACAAAAACAGCTTCACATTTCTCTTTGAATCCTGCAGAACAGTGTTAATTTTGTTGACCAATTATTTTCGTCATAGTTTTTGTCAACGACCTTTTTCCCCCTGATGAAAACTAGACAGTCTGTAGTCTTTTGCCTAAAAGATATTTTAGGCAAAAGACTACAACTAAACTACATTTAAAAGGTGCTGTCAAAATTAAAACTGCTGCAGAACTCAAATACTGTTCAACCTGCATCCAATCAACACATAACTCTCTACACTGAATATTCAGACTCCCCCTTTGACTTTGTGAATCTCAACTCTTTTGTTCCGATGAGTTTGGTGCACATTTCAAGCATGAACATGGATATAATCACTGATGATCCAGTCATCAGGTGAGCCTTAAAGCAGTCTGCTCCAGACTTCACATCCCGGCTGGATAATGCCCGTCGCTGGCTCATCTGTAGCTCTCGCAGCTTCTGAATGTGACCTCCAGTGTAGCGAGGGCGAGCGTTCAGCCTCTGTCCGTGCTACATGAACATGTTGTTACCACGTCTTTACTGAGGACTGGAGTTGTTTGGACTCTTGTTGAACGTCTCCGAGCCTGAGCCGTTGGACGTTGCGTGAGCCTCGATGTTGGACGTGAAGGATGGCAGCTCCATTCTGCTCAGCTCGGACGTTACGGGAGGGATGGACGTGGAAACAACCGTCTCCATCCGACTGGCTCGGCAAATACTCACCTGGAAACAGAGATGGTTGGATTAAAGACACATTTACAGAAAACTTGATGGACTAATGTTGATTTTTTAAGACATTTTTGGAGGCAACAAAGTCACACATGACACTCTTCGGGTCTTTTCACACCTGAAAGTCCAGACCAGGGTCCAGACCAAAGTCTGTGTTTTTGTTGCATTGTACACATTTGGTTTCAGTCTGTTTGGGTCTCACACTGTCATTAGTGCAAACAGACTGACAGACTTTACATGACAAACCTATGTGATATCGTCATCAACTACGTGCTCTTTAGTTTGCACTGACTGAACTTTAACTGAGTCAAACTTCTCTTGTTTCATTGGCAGACATTTTCTCATCATTACAAGCAAATCGAGGCCTAATTTTTGCCTTTTATTTCTTAAAGTAAGATATTTATCTCCACTATCTCCACTATTTATCTCCACTTGCCCTGAGTTGTTGCAGTGCATATTCCTGATCAGTATGAAGATACAATGCAAAAACTCAAATATCAGCAAGTGTGTTTGTCTATTTTCAAGTCAGAATATATATAAAACACTTATTTTAATTCACATTCACTTAACAAGTCCAGAATAATATCTTACTACAACTGCACTGAACTGCTTGTAATGATCAGAAAATATTTGCCAATGAAACAAGCAAGTTTGACTCAGTGAGGGTCTTAAATTCAGGTTTAAAATCTGCTCTGGATAAAAAATATATATATGTACTGTAAGACTCTTTAAGTTAAATTTGTCTTGTCTCATTGGCAGATTATTCTACTTATAACAAGTAACTCTGGCTTTATTTTTAGTTTATATGTCTTCAAACAAGATCTTAATCCAGACATGTAAGAAAATGTGGATTACAATAAGTCTAGTGAGGTATTTTTGACTTGAAATTGACAAATACTCTCACTTAGATCTGAGTTTTGCAGTCATTATAACAAAGAGAGAGAGAAAGGATGTCTTTAACTGGACACACACCTGTGTCTGCAGGTAGCGCGGTGATTTCAGCTCCAGCTCTTCTTTGGCGACGGTGGGAGCGCAGCAGCAAAACACCTGCTGGAAACCGGCTCTGAACCTGCCAAGGGGAAGGAACATATTTGATAAGAGGGTGGATTAAAGCAGCAGACAGGATTATGGACACAAACACAGATTATGTCTGACAGGAGCAGATCGTAACAAGTATCACAGAGGCATAGATTAACACACACTGACAGACTGTTGTAATGGCAGGGACACAGGAGCAGACCTCCTACCTGCTGTTGAGGCAGTAGTAGATGATGGGGTTGTACATGGTGGAGCTCATGGCCAGCCACATCACAGCCAGGTAGATCTGCTGGATGTAACGCTGCTCGAACCACTCGGGGAAGAACTGGTGCAGCAGGAAGTAGACGTGATAGGGCAGCCAGCAGACAGCAAAAGTGCACACCACCACGATCATCATCTTCACCACCTGCCACAGAAAAACAACAGAGGAGACGCCGCCGCTGCTGGAGGGTTTAAAATAATCTCTGAAGTTTCGGGGCTTTCAGGCGAGGCTTAAAAGGCCATCAAATTAATAGAGCCAGACCACGCAGAGGTCACGGAGCTTCACCTTTCGTTTGGCGATGAGCTGTTCTTTGTAATGTTCGGATGAATCTCCGGGAATCTCGCTCGCCCACAGCGTAACACCCACGCTTGTGTATGCACATCCCATAATGCAAAGTGGCAGGAAGTAGATCAGCACTGTCACACAGACATAATATCTAGGAGACAGGAGAAAAAAGGGTGTCATGTTCCCATTAGCAAAATTACATAAAAATAAAAATCTTTCTCTCAAATAAAAATCGTCTGCATCTTTGAGCCTGAGAGTTTTTTTTTAAGTCATAAACAAATGAACACAAACACAGATTTTCTGTCCATCAGGCTGTTAAAACCAGCAGCTGCAAAACAGGCTCTAGAGCAGCCCGTGGGCCAAACCTGTCCCACCTGTAATAATTTCTGACCTGGAAAATGACTATTATATAACTATTTATTCATTTTCTTAAGTTTATTAGAGAGTAGATCAAATAGGAGCAGACTGTTAGCTGATTGACACTGTCCAATAGAAATGCCCATGGGCCAGATGATCAGCAGTGGACCATTAGTGATCTGCTGATTATAAAATCTAAAAAGCCGCGGGACACGTCTGTACGAATCTTCATCATGAGCTGGTCTGGTCATTGTTTATGGGGTGCTGTTAACAGCCCACCATTTTCCTCAATACTCAGATAATTAGATAACATTTGAATTTCTAAGACCTAAAAATTGGGGTTTCTGTCTGATTAATCTCACTAAAATGTTGGTGCCGTGTTAATAAACTTAATTTATCAGATATCAGAACACAAAGAGCATAAAGACAAATGATTCACATATTTCAGTGTAAGTTTTTGTCTTTTATTCTGTTTACCACCATAATCTATCTATCCATCTATCTATCTATATCAATATCTATATATCTATATCTATATCTATATCTATATATCTATACATATATATATATATATATATGTATATATAAAAAACTCTTCTCTCACCCACCCCCCTCTCCCTGGTGGGGTGGGTGGCTGTTCATCCTCTTCAGCTATATATATGTATAAATATATATATATATATATATATATATATATATATATATATATATATATATATATATATATATGGCGGAGGTAATGACAACAGAATAAGGCATAAGAAGTTTTCTAGTCATCCTTCAACCATTTATGTTAAACAGACACCCAATGCCCTTGACCTTTGACTCTGAAAATCTGTTTCTTCATCCTTGAGCCAAAGTGGACTTTTGTACAAAGTTTAAAGAAAAACCCAGCAATCATTTCTGTGATGATGTTTACAAAGAGGTAGGGCTGAGAAAAATATTGTTTAGGTCAATTAATTCTAATTATTTTCTGCAGAAGGTTTAAAAATTAAAAATCAAGTTTTTTTTCTTGACCTACTCCAATTGTAAGTTGTTGCAATGTTTGAAAATATAAAAACTGAAAAATTAACTGTTTTCATGATGGTAGGCCCAGTCAGGTTTTGCACAAGCACATGTTTAGGCTTGTATATGTTTATATAAATGAGATTAAATATTAATCAGGGAGTTTCATGTTAGTATACTGTGAAAACAGCTCAGCTTTCAGTGTTTATGTAGACAAATCTACCTGTATTTGAACTACATAATAATAATAACATTTTATGACATGCACTTTAACTTTAAGAGGGAAATTCTGTTTGGTTTGGAATTATATTTAGATAACATAAAAGGCAAAACTTAATTCATGTATTTTTTGTGTCACAGAAAGAGAAAAAAAATCTATTAAAATCATTAATTGAGTGTTGTGGAAAAAAACTGGAGATTTTATCTTTAAGCCACATCACCCAGCCCTACAAAGAGGGAATAAACATGAGGCCAAATTCCCTTGACCTGTGACCTACGGTGCTCAAACTCAAACCACTTCACTCTTGAGTCGGTGTTGAAATCTTTGCAAAGTTTGAAAAAGTTTCTTCACACTGTTTTTGAGATACAGCGTTCAAAAAGACGGCTCGAGGGGACCACCTGAATACTCAATGCCTCTGGCTCCCTTTGTTGCAGCATAACAAACCCTGGGACTCCAGTACGAGCCCAGCAAATCTACAGAGTTGCTTCCCGCTGCTTGTTTTCCCATCATTTCGGTTCCACTGTGTGACATCCAGCCAGTGCTAACAGGACAGCGGTCTCATAATATTTGGTCTGCTGCTTCTATGAATATATTACTGCTCTGCCAACAGGGAGCCGATGCCTGTCCGCTGTCAGATCATCCACTGCATGTTTACATTCATTTATATGCACACACACAAACACACTCAAACTAATATACACCAACACGGAGGTGAATCATCATCTCTCCTCATACCTCAGTAGGTAAAAGAAGCTTTAATATTCAGGAAGGTTAAGAAGGTGTGAGACATTAAGATATTAAATTTAGACTAAACCTCATCCCACTGCCTTCTCCTCTTATGGCCTCTGATGGTTTTTCCGGGTGAAATCAAGCAGATATGAGAAGAATCATCACGGATGGATTTCAGCTGCAGGCTCTTCTTTTTCATTTACTAAATTAATCCAACAGGAAGTGATAATGACTGTGGTTCAGTTGGACCAAAGACTGCCTGAAGCTGCAGGTATTCAGTCAGAACGAGAGGACAAGAGATCAAACTTTATTAACACAGAGGCATCACAGCTGCAGGTCATGAGAGGTAAGCACGGATTATACGGGACAAAAACTCTGGATCTTAGTCGTCAGAGTTGGTCATTTTCAGATCTCCAACAGAGCATGAAAATACTCAAAATGGACACCAGTCCACGACCAGATAAATCAAGTCAATCTGGTACTTTTACCCATCACTGAAAACCAAATCAAGGCCACAATCTTAGCCTGTCTCAGGATGTAGTTTGTGTATGTTAGCATTAAGACTGGAAACAGGGGTGCTGGTTTGGCAGAGATATAAGCAACCAGGCACCACCCAGGTTTGAATCCAGCCTGTGACTGGTTTGCAGAGTGTCCTCTCCTACTCTCTCTCGCCCGCTTTCACAAGCCTATCCACTGTCTCTCTCTCTATCAAAAAAGGTCTAAAAATGCCTCAAAAAATCTTTAAGACTGGAAACAGAGAAAAACTAGAAAGCACTTGGAGAATGCAAACCTCCGCCAAAGTAGCTCACATATTGCTGTTACATCTATAAGCAATAGTTCCATGATAAAGTTACCGTCATAATATGATTCATGACCCTGAAAACACACACCTAGCACTCAGAATCATGTTGACGTCATTGTTAGTAAGACAGATATTGAGCAAAAAGGATTGTTCGCTAATGGTGGTTATCTGGATCACCACCAAAATCTAAGCATTTTTATGTTGGGACATTACCAACACCTCCTGAAAATTTCAGCAGATCCATCCAGTAGTTTTTGCGTAATCTTGCTAACAAAAAAAACAAAACAAAAAAAAAAAAACAAAACAAAAAAAAAAAAAAACAGACAAACAAATATATGCCAGCAAAAACATAATCTCCTTGGCAGAGGTAACAATTATCTGCACAACACATGGCAGCAACTCAATGCATTTAAGCATGTAGACACGATCAAGGCTGGAGTACAAACCGAGAATGAGAGTGGAGAAGAAAGGTGAATTAAGTGAGTTTGGACGTGGCATAGCTGTTGGTGCCTGAGGGCTGGTCTACCAGAAACTGCAGAGCTACTGGGGTTTCAGAGAACGGTCCAAAAAAAGAAAAATATCCAGTGAAAATCCCTTTTTGATGCCAGAGGTCAGAAGAGAAGGGTCAGGGTGATTCAAGATCACAGAAGACAATCAGTGTATCAAATAACCAGGAGACCATCTCTGAGCACACAACAAGACAAACCATGATGCAGATGGGCTACAGCACCTGAGGGCCACACCAGGTGCCACTCCTGAATTCACCTTATGTCACACAAGCTCAAAGCTGAACAACAGAAGACTGTAAAAGTGTCTCCTGGTCTGATGACTCTGGATTTCTGCTCCACATTCAGATGTTAGGCTCAGAAATTAAAGAAGCAGAACAGCAGTATCAGAGAAATCATTTCCCAGGAGTTTTCCAGATCTTTTCCAGGACATTATTTATTTCTAACTCTCGGGCATGAACATTGTCTGCTAGCTATCTTTTTAGTCTGGCTTTTATGTAGTGTCTTACTGTTATAAATTTATGGTTTATACTTATTTTTTATCCTTATTTACTCTGCTTTTTTATATAGACTTTGTTGATTTAACTGTTGAAGTAGCCTAAATTGCATTTTGAAATTTTTTATCATTTCTTTTTGTCGCCATTGTTTTGAGTTTTTATATTTTATTCCTTAACTTTTATTTTATCTACTCCGATTTTATGGCTAACTGTGCATTAGTTACCGAATACATTTTTACTTCATTTCCTTAGTTTGATTTTTGTTCATTAACAAAGTAGAAGGAAGAGAAATAATTTTCCAGGACAATTCAAGCTTTTCCAGGACATCTTAGTTTTTTCCTAATTTTCCATATGTTTTCCATGACTGGAAAATTGGTTAATCATTTCCAGGTTTTCCAGGATGCGTGGGAACCCTGAGTATGGTTACTGACTGCTGCACAGTTTTGTCAGCTTCAGTGTTAAGGGCTAGATCAACTGGCTGTTTGATCTCTGAAAACGTACACCCCTACAGCAGTGTAGATAACGAAGGCGAAAAAAATTGAGGATTTTACTTTTAGGCCATATCGCCCAGTCCTAAATGCTATCATTGTTTGTGTAGGAAAACAACTTTAGTTTGCTGGATTTCAAACTGTCTGAATGTTCCCTGAAGAACTGAGAAGTGTTTCTCATACAACACTTGTGTCAGGAATCTAAATGCCTCTCCACACTTTCCCCTCTCTGTTCAAGATCTACTCCTCAGCATGATAAAGGTGGAGGTGTGTGAACAGGCAGGTGGTTTGAACTCCTTTAAACAACAGCATCCACAACAACACTGTCTGTTATAAAACCCCCAAAGTGGTGGAAAAAAGTTTTTGTTTTCATCTGTCATCTCCTTCAACTTGGTTTAAGCTGCAGAGAAGCTGCACACAGCAGTAAATACCAACAAGACTATGAAGCCAGTCTTCAGTGGTTACTTAAAAGGATACGCCAACTTTTTTTGTTCTTTCACGTCTTGCCTAACTTGAGAGTCCACGACAAGCAGATAGACTCCATTCTTTGACTGTGAGTGCAGTTACAAGGAAGAGACAGGCAAAGCTCACTCATCGCTGGTTAACTTAGCACAAACACTGGGAGTCAATGGGTAGTGTTAGCCTGCCTCTCCCTACAGTCATCAGATAAACTCTTCAGCATCTTTAAACAGCCCTGTGTGCTTGCTGTGACTCTTTTTTTCCCTGCTTTTTGTTACATTATCTTCTACTATCATCGTATTATCTTCTTCTACTCCTAAACAGAGGCTTTGTTTTGTTGATGTGACATTTGCAAATGAGTCGAGTCTTTTGAACAGCTATTTTAAGTGAACGATGAGAATCGTTTCACAGTTGTGAATGCGCCGTTTGTTTGCGAAATTTTTAGGCAATGTGCATTTAAGAATGGCTCACTCATGACTGCCAATTGGTTCTCATCTTTCACTTAAAAGAGCTGTTCAAAAGACTCGACTCATTTGGGAACGTCACGTCAACAAAACAAAACCTCTGTTTAGGAGTAGAAGTAGATAATATGATGATAGTAGAAGATAATGCAACATAATGCAGTAAAAAGTCACAACAAGCACACAGGGCCGTTAAGAGGTGCTAAAGAGCTTATCTGATGGCTGTACGCAGAGGCAGGCTAACGCTACCCATTGACTCCCAGTGTTTGAGCTAAGCTAATTAGGAGTGGGTGAGTTTTGCCTCTCTTCCTTGTTACTGCACACACAGTCAAAGAATGGAGTCTACCTGCTTGTCATGGACCCTCAAGGGAGGCAAGACATAAAGAGAAAAAAAAGTTGGCATATCCCTTTAAGCAACTGCACTTTTTTGCACTTTTGCATTTGTTGGAAAAAAAAATGGCACCCTCATATTGATATTTAACAGGATTTTGATAGTGGCTGGTTAAGTGTTTCCTCATTCTCACAAAGTGCGAACCCTCGCTGCACATTTAAAGCAGAATTATTCATATTCTGAGGAAATAAAGACAAAGTTAAAAGTTAAGCAAAGATCGATGTGACAAACCCACATTTCCTGCACCTCCTCTTAACCTGATGGTGCTTTCAACAGTCTCTCAGACCATTGTTTGGTATTAAAAGCTGTAACTTCCACATTGCAATCCTTTGTCAGGGCTTTCATCGAGCTTGTTTTCTAAAGGCGGGCAGCTGTTTCTATCAAATCAGCCCTGATAAAGCTGCTGCACACTACAATTAAACACCATTAGTGACAAGCTGGTGGACATATTGGAAAAATTAAGGAGCCAAATTGAAAAGACGTTTCCCAAAGGAGCACAAAAACAAAACAAATTGAACGTAATTGCCTGATAATGTTTCTCAACATCTGCCTGATGCAGAAGTTTGCTGGATGATGAAAGAGTTTCTAAATGTTGAGAGGTGTTTCATTTCCTCTAATCTCAATCAATATGAAGCCAAAACAATCAGTATCATCTTATTTAGTTGACCAGGCCAATCAGAGAGGCTTTACTCACATTTTCTTGATGTCCACGGTGTCGTATTCGGGCCACTCAATGTAGCAGACGGTGCGTCCAGGTAGCAGGGTGGTGGTGGAGAAGTAGTACTGAGGGAAGGCGAGGATCAGAGCTAACATCCAGATCACTGCGATCACCACGCGGGTCTCTGTGGACGTCAGCCTCTGCTGCAGCGGGTGGATGATCGCCATGTACCTACACGCAGAAGACAATATCATCATGAATATTGAATTTCTGTAACTCCATTAATAACACACCTCCCTCTAAATCTTCACCTATTCAGGCAGGTTTGCATGTGTGAAAGACTGAAGTACAAACTTAAATGACTGGCAGCCTTTTTCCAAAACTTTCATCGATGTTCTCAATTTATATTTTCATTGTGAACCTTGTTTTAAATACATATTAAATCATTTAATTTGTTTTAAGCATTACCCAAATACAGTTTACAGATGTAACCACTGATATCACCCATTTTTTTGACATCATTCATGTTTTTTTGGCTTATTTTAATCAAATTTACACTTGACTGTTATATAAATTTTATATTTTGATTTTTTTACTTTTATACTGTCAGTAATGCAACTAAACAACATAATTTTCTATTGGGGATTAATAAAGTGTTTTTGATTCTGATTTTCCTTCCTCCCACAGATCAAAAACATGCTCATTAGATTGACCGTTGACTTTCTTTACTCTCAAACTTAAAAAAACAAAACAAAAAACAACTAAGTCAAAATAATACATATGTACACCAAATAATTGCACGTCCATCAAATAAATTTACACATGTGAGTAAATACACATGTATGTCAAAAAAAACAACCAGTTTGAAAAGGGACAGAATGAAGCAAAGAGCTTATCTGGTCCTGCCTCTTCCTTACAAATCAGATCCATTACTGAATCAAAATAATAATTCATTATCAGCTGTCAGTATTCATGTAATAATATAAATACATGGGTAATAGCCTCATTTAACAAACTACAGTAAATCTTCATGGAAAAATAAATCTCTGCAAGCACAACCCCAATCTTCATATAAACCTCCAAGAGAACAAACAAGAGGCACTAATAAGTAAGATCTTCAGAAAATGTAATTGCATATATTGTATATACTTATATATCTCTACATATTATGCATAAAATATATTAGTAAATAAGTATGTACTTATCTAAATGTACATGTCTGATTTCATAAACATCCATCTCATAACCAAGTATACCCACACAATAAGCATCTCTGCAATATATCTGTTATAAACTACATTTTATGTTACTGAACATAATTATTTGCATATGTTAATAATAATCAGTGTTAATATACACAATTAATATTACTTATATGCAATCAGATTGTTTTGGTATAAAACCACATTTTCGTTGAATTACTGACATGAACCTAATCATACTTGTCTATAGTGAAATTTAAGTATTTTTATGTTATTGCACATTTTTAAAGCAACATCCAAGCTGTTCAGAGTTTGACACCACAAACAGAAATGCACATACTTTTAAGATTTATGTTACGATGGGACCAAAGGCATTATGTTCGGATTATAGCCCGCTTCTCTGCTTGACTCCCAATTGCCCTCAGGTATGAGTGTGAGTGTGAATGTGAATGGTTGTCTGTCTCTCTTTGTGGCCCTGTGATTGGGTGGTGAACAGTCCAGAGTGTACCCTGCTTCTCGCCCAATGTCAGCTGGGATAGAGTTTGTTTTTTTACTTAAACTGCATCAAGGTTTGAATCCTAATATCTGTGTTAAAACCGGAAAAGTCTCTTCCAGTTGGTTCAAAAAGATGATAAATCTACCAACATACTTCAGATTTTTTACAAAACATCTATTTTTTTTTAAGAATGAAGAATGAGGGGACTCATGGTCATTTATCTCACCAAGTTTACCTCAGCTTCGACTGTTTGGACATGGAGGAAAAAAAATCCAAACAATCACTTCCTTCCTCTTTTGGACACTGAGGAGTCAGGCCCATTTACTCCCATGATGAAGCCCATATTTGGACTGTGGGGTGAATAAGTTTCATTTGCACCTTTAACTGGGGTGACAGCTGTATAAAAGGTCTATTTGACTCTTAAATATGACAGTTTCCGAGATTAACACCAATGATGTACTGAGGTAAAGAAAACATTTACTGAGAGAATAAATCAAACAAGTGGCTGCTGAGCATTAGAAAAAATGCAGGTTTAAAAATCTTCAGTCATTTTTCTCTAAGCTTTAAGAAAATTAGACTTAAGAAAGGCAGTTGGTCTCGATAATCTGGACCCCATCTTATTATCAAATTGGCTGCTGACTATATTGCAGAGCCGCTGTCCTACATTTTAAATTTGAGTCTGAAATCAAATAAAATTCCCCAAATCTGGAAATCAGCTTTTGTGCTCCCGCTTCTAAAGGGTGTTAATCCCTCAGAGGTCAATAACTATAAAGCAATTTCCAAACTATGTGTCCTGGCAATAATGTTTGAAAGAACTGGTAGTGAGCAATGAAAGTATTTGTATATATGCTAATGGCATTTTAACAAATGTTTAATCTGGTTTTGGAAAGCAGCACAGTACTTTTACTGCTGCCTTAAAGGTTTTAAATGATTTTATACAGGTTTTAGATTGTAAAAAATATAGTGTTGCACTTTTTGTTGATTTGTCTAAGGCATTTGATACAGTCGATCACACACTTTTAATAGATCCGTTGCTCAAGATTCCTCAAGCCAGACCTCCACTTGGTTTTCTAGCTAACAGAACGTAATGTGTCCAGTTGGCTGGTTCCTCTTTCTGTGTTCTGAACATCCCTAAAGGGGTACCTCAAGGTTCAGTATTGGGACCAATTTTATTTACTATTTGTATATGTGAATGAGATCATGGGAATTATCTGGTTAAATAAAGGTTAAACTTGAAAAGCACTCAGAGAGACCTCCACCAAGCAGCTCTGGCAGTAGATAGAATTCTGGATCACCAGATCCAGAATAGAGCCATGATCCAGACCAAACTAAGCCATACATGGAGGTTGTTATCCTGTCGTCAATGGTATTTCCCGTTATATAGTTCAATTTTTTTAGTGATGTCAATCTGGATCAGATCCAGATAAAATTAACCTTGATGATAGAGACATGGACCCCATATTATCCTGTTAAATTGGAGGTGAATTGTTAAAAAATGGCAGGGATATGATATTTTTTTTTTAATTCCCCCCAATGTTAACCTGGGATTTTTTGATATTTGGGGAATTTTATGCAACCCGACAAATACTCGTATCACCACCAAAATTTAATGGCTTCTTCCTTGGACCAAACCACACCTCTGATAACATTTTCATGTAAATCTGTCTAGTAGTTTTTCCGTAATCTTGCGAACAAACAGACAAACAGATGCCAGTAAAGACATAACAAACAGACAAACAGACAAACAAACAGACAAACAAACAGATAAACGCGGGCAAAAACATAACCTCCTTGGCGGAGGTAAAAAGTCCTTCAGGTAGATATACAGTCCAATTCAGTGCATCAAAGGGCTGTAAACAACAATCAAGGCCACATCTGGACGCCACACCTGCAAAAAAGTCTACTTGTATTAATTTAATTTCTGCTTTCTGTGATTCCAGCCATCAAGTCAGTGATGTTGACCAATGAGGACAGAGATGGTGTTGACACTGTGAGCTGAGATGGAAGAAACGCTCCTGGCTTTGATTATCTATCAGGAGCCACCGTGCAGTCTGTCAGTGAAGTAAAAGCATAATTTCCAGGCTTGGTGGTGACACAGTGATCGTCATAACAGACAAAAAGATCATGTAGTCTGACCTTAGCATTAAAGCTAAACCTGATTAACATGAGATATTTTGACTTTGTCACTTTAAGCATGCCGGCGTTAAGCTCAACCTCTGAGAGATTTTAACATCTGGATATTTTAGTGTGGAGGGATTCAAGTCTGCAGAGGAAACACATTATCCAGGGAGAGTCTTTGCAAAACCTACCTGTCCAGAGCGATGGCTGTCATGGAGTAGATGCTGGCGAAGATGGCTGCGATGGGGAAGAAGTTGTGGAAGCGGCAGTAATCCAAACCAAAGTACCACTCGTTGTGGACAGCGTAGGCGAAGTTTATCACCGTGTTGAAAGCTGCCATGCCGGCCTCAGCGAAGGCCAAATTCACCTGCAGGTAAAGGAAAGAACCGGGGTTAACCTCAAGACAACAAACATGAAAAAGAGGATCTTATCTGGGGGTGAGTCAGTTTAATATCATGACCCTTCCTCATCAGGATTACGGGATACTGTGCAGCTCTAACCTGGAGAGGTTATGTTAGAGCGGAGCACTGAAAAACTCTGCTAAAACCATCATTTTTCTTTGGCATTCAGTCCCAGCTAGACGAGTAACCTTTCCTTTTATCCTTTATTCCTTAGCTTCTCTTTTACTCTTGTTTTTATTCTTATATTCATTTATGATACCGTGTTCAACTTTATTCCATTATTGTACCCCTGTACAGCTTTTGGTCAACTGAGGTTGTTTTTACACATGCTTTGGAAATAAACTTTGACTTCATTTGTATATTTTGACACTCACTGCAGGTTCACTTTAAAGGAATACGCCAGCATTTTTGTTGTTTTTCGAGTCTTGCCTCACTCCTGAGTCTATGACAAGCAGATAGACACCATTCTTTAGACTGTGCGTGCAGTAACAATGAAGAGATGGGCAGAGCTCGCCCCCTGCTAATTAGCTTAGCTCAAACACTGGGAGTTAATGGGTAGTGTTGGCCTGCCTCTGCCTACAGTCAACAACAAAACTAAACCACAAAGAAATCATCCTTGTCATCTCTTACAAAGTCGGCCATAATCCTTAGTACCAAGTTTCAACTCTTAAACAGAGGCTTTGTTTTGTTGAACTTCTTTCAAGCACGTCTGCGGAGGTTTGTTTGTGCGTCCTGGGGTTTAATTTTGTATGTATTTCTTTCGAAAATTACATGAAGTGCTAATCTCAGTCTAAAAATAGATAACATAACATAACGCAGTAAAAAAAATGAGTCACAACAAGCACACAGGACTCTTTAAAGTTGTTGAAGAGATTACCTGATGACTGTAGGCAGAGGCAGGCTAACACTACCCATTGACACATAGTGTTTGAGCTAAGCTAATTAGTGGTGGGCGAGCTTTGGCCGTCTCTTACTTGTTACTGCACCCACAGTTGAAAGAATGGCGTCTATCTGCTTGTCATGGACTCAGGAGTGAGGTAAGACACAAAAACAAAAAAAAGTTGGTGTATTCCTTTAAAGTTTCAGACCAACTTACCCAGAAAATAGCCCAGTGGCTAAGTACACACAAGGACTGTATTTTGCTTTTTATACAGGAAGCACTTGTTAGCATTTGATTGTGTTTTTTTGTCCTGTCTTTTTCTGCTTATACACAGTAACTTCTGAGAGTGAACATTTTTAACTTTTCTCCTCCGTGTGCTTTTTTTTTTCAAATGTTAGTTGGTTCTTACATGAAAGAGGAAAAGCTCATTAAAAGGGATTTCCTAATAAATACAGAGAATTTATCATTCAGGTGCAGCTAAAACAACAGCTTCAGTTCTCTCACAGTTTCCCTGCAGGACTCTATAATAAAAATTCCTGGAGATATGATGAAATGAATTAATGTGAAGTCGCCTCAGGAAGCTGTGGATACTTGGTGAAACCCAGAAATAAAAATGAGGGTTTTAGCTGTTATCAGCACAGGAACACCGGGACTTTATGAGCTTTTCAGCAGCAGAAATAAAAGTGTTTCCATAGATAAAATGTTTCTGACTGACACAAAAGGATTGGATAGTTCCCCTACTCTAAAAATCCACAATCCTACAATAACAACTAATCCTGCTCATATATTTGCAGCTTCTCCCAGGATCACGGTCAGAATACAGAGGCATTAAATCCAGACATTAATGCTTTCAGCAAACAGCAGTAAAGCATGCTTTTGTTCATGCTTTATTAAGATCTCCTTTGGGTTTTTGTTGGGTAACTGAATTAAGACTCTAAAGATAAACTAAAAACAACACCCTAATGGATCTGATCTATTTCTGGGACAGGACAAGCTGTCTGTCTGACTAAATTCAAGGCCAACGGTTACACACTTCTCGCTCTCCAGGTGACAGGTTTCATCTGTTAGCAACAACAGCTTTACTACCTCCACCAAGAAGGTTATGTTTTTGCCAGCATGTTTGTTTGTTTGTAAGATTACCAAAAAGCTACTGAATGAATTTACATGAAAATTTTACCAGAGGTGTGGTTTGGTTCAAGGAAAAAGTCATTAAGTTTTGGTGGTGATACGTACATTTGTCTGATGCATAAAAATCCCAAAATTTCAGAACAGATTCACACTGGGGTTTGTTTTTTTTTGTATTACATATTTTATTGTTATTTCTTTACAAATTACACAAACATAGCAAAGCAAGACCAACATGTACAGCTGGAAAAAAAAACACAGAGTGGGCAACTTTTCCATCATCTTTGTAAAAATGGATATTATGTTAAGTGACATGGTATATTGGCAACAGTAAGTTACTGCTTATTACCAATCTTCAGATTTTATATTCATTCAGCTTTGTGGGGAATACATTGGGCAGAATTAAAAAAAATAATATCTCTGCCACTTTTTAATGGATTTGCTCCCGATTTTTCAGGATATCATGTCTCTTTCATCAACATCACTGATCTGATGGTTGAAATCACAAACTGCAGAAGATAAATTAATACAAGTAGACTTTCTGTCAGGAGGTTGCGTGGTGTCCAGGTGTGGCTTTGATTGTAGTTTAAAAGCCCTATGATGCACTGAATATAAATATTCTATCTTAAGGACTTTTTTTAATTACCTCCACCAAGGAGGTTATGTTGTTGCCGGTGTTTGTTTGTTTGTTTCTTAGCAAGATTACACAAAAACTACTGGACAGATTTACATTAAAATTTCTCGAGAGGTGTGGTTTGGTCCAAGGAAGAAGTCATTGCATTTTGGTGGTGATGCGTACATTTGTCTGGATGCAAAAAAAAATCCCCAAATTTCGAAATAGGTTAACATTGGGTTGCTGAAAAAATCACTGGAGCCCCTCTGCCCTCCATCAAGGAGCTGTACTCCTCCAGAATCAGGAAGAGGGCAGGGAATATCATCAGAGACCCCACTCACCCTGGACACAAACTCTTCTCCCTCCTCCCCTCTGGATAACGCTACAGAGCCCTGCGCACAAAAACCTCAGTTTCAGTTTCTTTCCCACTGCCATAAGTCTCTTAAATAGCTGAGCTATGAACCTGCTGCACTGTTGAATGGTCACACATTCACATTGACTGGACACTCGTTCAATTTTCACTACATTGTATATTTTGCACCAATTTTGTATATATATATATTTTTTTTCTATCATAGGTGTATACATTTTTTCTATCATAGGTGTATTTAATTTTCTATTATTTATGTTTAGATTTGCTGCTGTTCATTCAGTGAGTGACACCACCCACCGAAGCCAAATTCCTTGTATGTTGTGAATGTACTTGGCCAATAAAGCTGATTCTGAATCAGAACTTTAAAAAATCTTATCTCTGCCATTTTTTAACGGATTCACTTCCAATTTCACAGGATAATATTGGGTCCATGTCTCTATCAAGATAAATTTCATCTGGATCTGACCCAGACTGATGTCACAAAAAACACTGAACTTTATAATGAGAAATCCCATTGACTTGCTGTGTTCATACAGAATAACAACCTCCATGTATGTGTGTTTGGTCTGGATCCTGGCCCTGGTGATCCAGATGGCATCTTTTACAGGGTTTGTGGAAAAGCCACAGCCAGAACTGATTGACATTTAAAGAAATAGATTTTAAAGATTTCTACAAACACCCCTCACAATACAAGCATCTGGGTCACATCTTGACATACTTTGTTAGGCACACCCATTCAGCTGCCCAGCAATAAAACAACCAATCCCTTGGCAGCAACTCAATCCATTTAGGCATGTCAATATGGATTAGACGACCTGCTGTGGTTCAACCAAGCATCAGAATGAAGAGGAAAGGTGATTTAAGAGACTTTGAACATCTTCTTGGGTTTACGGAGACACGAGAGCTTCAGATATATTGGCTGCAAATCCATGATAAAATTCTCCAGTTCCACCACATCCTAAAGGTGCTCTATTGGATTGAAATCTGGTGGCTGTAGAGGCCACTGGAGTACAGTGAACTCATTGTCATGGAGCGTTAGCCTGTTGAAGTCTCCATCAGAAGATGGTCCACTGTGGTCATAAAGGGATGGACATGGTCAGCAACAATACTCAGGTTGGCCGTGGGGTTTAAACCCTGCTCAGGTGGGACTAAGGGGCCCAAAGTGTGCCAAGAAAATGTCCCCACACCATCACACCACCAGCAGCCTGAACCGCTGATCCAAGGCGGATGGGTCCATGCTTTCATGATGTTCACACCAAACTCTGAGTCTACCATCTGAATGCAGAGCAGAAATAAACTGAACAATATTCTGTTGTCCAGCTTTGGTGAGCCAGTGTAAACTGTACGAACTACCCCATCTTCTCCAAGTTACATGTCTAGATATGGTTATATGCACACTTTGGCTTAGGGTTGGGCAATATATAATTTAAATCGATTAATTCAAATTATTTTCTGCACAAGATTTAAAAATTGAGATTTGTTTCTTCACTCACTCCAGTTGTAAGTTGTTGCAACGATGTAAAATAATAAATACTGAAAATTAACAGTTTTTATGTCAGTAGGCCCCGTCAGGTTTTGCACAAGCACATGTTTTAGGCTTGTATTTGATTTATAAATTAGATAAATATTGATCCGAGAGTTCAGTGTTAATAAACAGTAAAATTGCTCAGCTTTCAGAGCTTATTTAGAAAATCTGCCTATATTTGAACTACATAATCAACATTTTGTGACATGCACTTTAATTTTAGGAGGGAAATTCTTTTGGTTCTTTTTGGTTTGGAAATATATTCAGATAACATAAAGGCAAACGTGATTAATGCATTTTTTGTGTCACAGTTTCTTTTCTCAAGAGGGAGAAAAAAATCGACTAAAATCGTAATTTGAGTGTTGTGGGAAAAAATCAGGGATATTATCTTTAGGCCATTTCATCCAGCCCTACTTTGGTTGTATTGAGTGGTTATTTGAGTTCCTGGTGCCATTCTATCATCTCAAACCTCCATTCTCCGCTGACCTGTCGCATCAACGGGGCATTTTGGACCAAAGAACTGCAGCTTACTGGATATTTTCTCTTTTTACAGACCTTCTTCTGCGATGGTTGTGCATGAGAATTCCAGTAGATCAGCCTGTTCAGCAGCAACAACCATGTTTCGTTCAAGGTCACATAGATCACCTTTCTTCTCCATTCTCATGCTAGTTTTGAACTTCAGCAGGTCATTTTGACCATGTCTACATGCCTAATTGCACTGAGTTGTTGCAGTGCGATTGGCTAATTGGCTGATTAGCTATTGGCAGTCGAATGGGTGAAATTAAGAGCCTTTCTCTTAACTCTGTGTGCCTGAGAGAGGCAGTCAGGACAGAGGACAGCGAGGAAACACAGCCAAGTGTAAACACCAGGTTGTTAGTTTTTGACAGACACCTGTGTAGGCTGACCTTTTTAAAAAAAAATTCACAGTAATCAATAAAAATGGATCGATAAGCAGAATTAATTATGGCACTGGCATCAATTAATCTTCTCATTTCCTTTAGACAGAAGAGCCCAAAGACCGATCAGCTGCAGTCAAAGGTGAATATTTAATGTGTGAGACTGCATGTCTTTTAACAGATGATCTGTGGCTGTTGAATGGTGACGAAGTGTGAATAAATTTGATTGATTTCTTGTGTTCATGTCTCATCAGAGCTCTTCATGTTGGTTAAAAGCATTCTGTGTTCCTCCTGCAGGAGTCAGGAGAGTTGGACTGATTGCATTAATTCACTTAATTGGCTCAGCTGAGTGGCAGAAAGTCAATACTCTTCATTTATTTGTTGAACTGATGAATAGAAAATTTGTTTAAATTAAGGATAGATGTGATTTATCATCCTGTTTAGATGGTTGGACCTGATTTATGCTTTAGAAGAATTATTTAAAATGTGTTTTCAAACAGAGCATAAATGATAAATGTAAACATGGAGAAAGACATCTGTGTTCTCTTTAGATATACTTCAACCTGCAGGATCTCTTCAATGAAACAAAAACGCTCTAAAATGTTTTGTCTTCTTTGTACTGTTGGATACATTTTCAGGGTGGTTTAATGCAAAATGCAACTCCAAAGAAGTTGGGACGTCATGGAAAACTTCATTAAAAGCAGAACACAATGATATGCAAGTCCTTTTGGACCTATATTCAAAGAAAGATTATTTAACATTCAAACTGATGAACTTTACTGCATTGTTGCAAATATTCATTCATTCATTCACAATTTGCTGAGAGCAGCAGGTTCCAAAAAAGCTCGGACAGAGGCATGTTCACCACTGTGTTACATCAGCTTTCTTTTAAACAACACTCAATAACTGTTTGTGAACTGAGGACACTGATCGTTGAAGCTTTGTAGGTAGAATTCTTTCACATTCTTGCTTGATGTTCGACGTCAGTGTCTCAACAGTCCGAGGTCTCTGTTGTCGTATTTTGTCCTTCATAATGCTGCACACCTGTTCAGTGGAGACAGGTGCGGGGTGCAGCAGGTCAATCTAGAACCTGCACTCTTTCACTCTGAAGCCACGCTGTTGTAACTCGAGCAGAATGTGTCTTCATTGTCTCTGAAATAAGCAGGGATGTCCCTGAAAAAGATGGATGGCAGCATGTTGCTCCTAAACCTGTATGTACCTTTCAGCATTAATGGAGCCTTCACAGATGTGCAGGTTACCCATGCCATGGGCACCAACACTCCCTCATACCATCACAGATGCTGTCTTTTGACCTTTGCTCTGATAACAGTCTGGATGGTCCTTTTCCTCTTTAGCCCAGAGGACACCACGTCCATGATGTCCAAAAACAGTCTGAAATGTGGACTCAGACCACAGCAGACTTTTCCACTTTGCCTCAGTCCATCTCAGATGAGCTCGGCCCAGAGAAGCCGGCGGTGTTTCTGGGTGTTGTTGATTTTTTTTTTGTCTTTGCATGGCAGAGTTTGACCTTGACCTTGTAGATGTAGAGATGAACTGTGTTAACTGACAATGGTTTTCTGAAGTGATCCTGAGCCCACGTGCTGATATCCTTTACAGAATGATGCTGCTTTATAATGCTCGGGGGATAAAAGCCACAGGCATTCAGTGTTGGTTTTCGGCTTTGCTGCTTAAACGCAGAAATTTCACTGGATTCTCTGAATCTTTTGATGATATTATGGACTGTAGATCATGAAACCCTGAATTCTTTGCAACTGTATGTTAAGAAATATCATTCTTATGCTGCTAGACTTTTGCTCTTGCTGTTGTTCACAAAGTGGTGAACCTCACCCCATCCTTTCAGAGATCCTCCCTTTTTCTCCAATTAGTCTGTTCACCTGTTGAATGCTCCAAACAGGTGTTTTTTGAGCCTTCCTCACATTTCCAAGTCTTTCGTTGCCCCTGTCCCAGCTTTTTTGGAACCTGTTGCAGGCATCAAATTCAAATTGAGTGAATATTTGCAAAAAAAAAAGAAGAAGTTTATCAGTTTGAACATTAAATATCTTCTCTCTAAAGTGTATTAGATTGAAAACTGATCAAAAAGTTGTATCATTGTAATCTGTTTTCATTTATGTTTATTTAGGTTGACATTGGGGATTTAAAAACATGAATTTAATCATGACACTTACTTAACAGTGATCAAACAAGTCATTTTATGTTTTTAAGAATCTATCTAGGATTAAATGGATTGATTCAATGAGTTTTTTTAAGCTTTTGAAAAGCTTTTACCTTGTTGTTAGTGTCATTATAATCTATTTTTATGCTATTTCATTCACTCTTGGCACATTATTGTAAATATTGCTAATGTTAACAGTGTAAATTCCTTGGCTTGTTCATAGTCCCACTCTACTTTTTATTTATTTCCTTCATATGGAAGTTGAAGTATAGCTTAAAGATTCTGCATGTTGCAACCTGCTTTCTTATTTTTACTTAATTTTTATGCTCTTATCTATTTTATCTATTTAATGTCTTTGATATTCCTTTCTATACTGTGCATAGAAGCAAATGAAACAACAGAATTTCTCCTTGGGGATTAATAAAGTAGTTCTGATTCTGATACTAACATTCTGAATACAGGTTTTAATCATTTAAAGCAGTTTTTCCGTATAACTCATATTTAATGTTCACGTAATTACTTTAAATTGAGGCCCCTGGAGAGTTAAACCACAGGTAATTTTCTACCTTTGTGTAATGATAAACCAGCCCTGCTTTATTACAGCACAAACATTGTAAAAGTTTAATCTCCCTCACGCACGTGTTTGAATATTTACCAGGAAATAGTTGGTGACGGTCCTCATGCGTTTATGCGCCAGAATAATCCAAATAACCACCACGTTACCGACCACGGCCACGGCCACGATGCTGCAGTAAGCCACAGCCCACAGAGAGATCTGCCACACGGGCTGGATGAACTGGTTGAAGCCATCGCTGCCGTTCACGGATCCGTCTGTCCCGTTATCGGCGCTCAGGTCGGTGCCGTTAAACAGAGCATCCATCTTCAGAGTTTCGCTCGTTTTGGCGAGTTGGTTGTTGTTAAAAATAGATTCGTGTCCTGTTACTGGCACGTATTCCGGTCTGGAAGGAGAAACAGAAGCTCTGGTGAGAATTTCAGACGCGTATCTTCCATATTTGAGCGCTGAGGTCGTTTTTACGCACCGTGTAGACGCGCGCTCCAGGAGGAGTCACCGCACCAAAACGCACGACGCAGCGCTCCAAGTGCTCATTCTTCAGCCTGTTGACCACCCTCTTTGTTGACACCCTCTCTCCCACCCCTCTCTCTCCCTTCACGACGATCAGTCTCACCCCTTCACTGATTCGCCTCGGTGTGCTCCGCTCGGTATCAGCGGCAGTAAATCTCTCGGTGTGACTCTGAGACTGAACATCATTTATCTGCAGCTCCCTCAGCGGGATTATGTGACTCAATCTGAAGATTTTGGCATGATTTATGTAAAATGGTGTGATGGCATGGATTTTCAAGTCCTTGCAAGTATATGATCAAACATTAAAAGTATGTCAACAATAAGAAGAAATGTAAATTAACTTGACCCATGGTGATCTGACAGACCTCTAAATACTTAAAATAAATGTGTATCTAAAAATGTTATTTTGTATACTTAATTCTTTCTAACATTCGCAAATGCAACTAGTGAGAACAATTGGTTTTGGCTTGGAACTTTAAAAAATCAATTTGGACTTTAGTATGTTGAGGAAAAACAAGATTTAAACCGTTTGTGCAAGACTTTTGAAAATATAACTTAAAGGGATACGCCAACATTTTTTTTCTTTTCATGTCTTGCCTCACTCCTGAGTCTATGACAGGCAGATAGACGCCATTCTTTTGTCTGTGCATCCAATTACAAGGAAGAGGCAGGCAGAGCTCGCCCACCGCTAGTTAGCTTAGCTCAAACATTTTGAGTCAATGGGTAGTGTTAGCCTGCCTTTGCCTACAGTCAACAGATAAACTCTTCAGCAACTCTAAATGGTCCTGTGTGCTTGTTGTGACTTGTTTTTTTTTTTTTACCCCTTTATGTTAGATTATCTTCTACCATCATTTTATCTTCTTCAATTCCCAAACAGAGGCTTTGTTTGGTGACCTACTTCCGTGGTGGTTTGCTTTAGAGGCGTGATGTTCACGAGCGAGTCGGGTCTTTTGAACAGCTCTTTCAATTAACGATGAGAACTTGCTAGCCATTCTTAAATTTGCAGGCAATTTGCATTTAAGAATGGCTCTCTCACATCTCAACATTCACTTAAAAGAGTTGTTCAAAAGACTCGACTCGTTCACGAACATCACACCTCTAGCTTAAACCACCATGGAAGTAGTTCAACAAAACAAAGCCTCTGTTTAGGAGTAGAGGAAGATAATATGGTGATAGTAGAAAATAACATAACATAACATGGTAAAAATGAGTCCCAACAAGCACACAGAACTGTTTAGAGTTGCTAAAGAGTTTATCTGATGACTGAAGGCAGAGGCAGGCTAGCTATACCCATTGACTCCCAGTGTTTGAGCTAAGCTAAGTAGCACTGGGCGAGCTCTGCCCTTCTCTTCCTTGTTAATGCGCACACAGTTGAAAAAATGGAGTCCATCTAATTGACATGGACTCGGCCGTGAGGCAAGACAGGAAAACGACATTGTTGCATAAACCATAACTAACAAACCTTTAGTTTAAATTTTTATGTATTAAATCGTCCAGCTTTTGCCACAAAATGCAGTTTTTCATTAAAAGCACCCATATTTTGCCTTAACTTGGTTCATATGTTTGATTTTGATGACTGCTGACATAAGTTTACAATCAAATTGTTCAAAAGTTTATATTATTATTGTTATCTTTTGCTACCTCTTCTTGCCCTGTGCAAAGGATTATCTTATCTTACTTAAAACTTATTTTAGTCAATACATGTATTGATACCAATCTAAAGTAGTATTTCCTTGGGATTATGCCTGTTATTTGTAAGATATATGTTTAATACTAACATCAAGCTTCATCTACCCTTTTGAGGGCTACAAAGCAATTTGCTGACAGAAAATCAGCTATATTGTTTTAGCTTATACCTGAACTTTAAATGAACATGCAAAAAACCTTGACAAACTTAAATATAAGGTTAAAATACTGGCAGAACACATCTTCAGATATTTTCATATCTGCCAAAACCTACATTCAACTTTGGCTGAAAATTATCTGCCAATGCTGACATCATATTGATGATGTGCATCCTTATTCATCATTTAAATGTTATTACAAAAATATAAAATGATTTTAGCTGGTAGAAAACTAAAGCAGGCGTAAAAACAAAGTCATTGTATAGTTCAGATGGATCTGATCTTGTACAGAGCCCACCACTAACAAACAGCCTGTAAACACATCTGCTCCTCCTCAGTCTCCACGTTATCCCACCTTTCAAACACCATCAGCATGACAACCTCAATTTACAGCTGTAGGATGTCACACCTACAGGAATGAGATTAGAGGCGTTACTTCTGCCAATGTTAAAATCATCAGCTGGTGAAACACATTAAATAAAGGAGGAAAACAGATTTAAATGTCTTAATGCTAAATACCTAAAAGAGGTGTTGGGGTAGAGCAGTGGTGGGCAACTGGCGGCCAGGGGCCACATGTGGACCTCTTACTTCCTCTGTATGGCCTGCCGGTCAATTTGAACCCATAGAAGATCTACGAGGTATGTCTAATAAATAATGAGACTGCTCCTCTGAGGATAAACCCTGTGGTTCACAGTCAGACTGAGTGTTTTATATTAAAGGGTTTTCACACACAACTGCTGTGAGTTCACAATAAGACGTCTTTGGTTCACAGCAGCTGCTGATTGAAGTGTTTCTGCTAAGCAGTGTTAATTTTATTGACTAATTATTTTCTTCATAGTTTTCGTCAACAACCTTTTTTTCCCCTGACGAAAACTAGACAGCAACTAACAAAAACAAGTGCACATGGACAAAAACTAAAACTACTAGTTCTGGTATTGTAACTGAGATGCTCTGCCAGGTAGCCTAAATGAAGGTGACTGCATTTCACACAAAAGTTCAATTTGTTTCTGTTCATTTAAACATTCAGAATTTACTAGCATTCAATAAAGGGTTATTAGATGTGTCATTTTATCCAAGTGTAAGACATGACTTCAGAAATTCAAGGAAACATAAAAAACGCCTTTCCCTTTACACTTCATATTTTAGTCGACCAAATTTAAAGTAGATTCCATCGAACTAAATCTAGACTTAAATTAAAACAATTTCGATGACTAAATTATAATTAAAACTAAAAGATATTTTAGGCAAAAGACTATAACTAAAACTAAATTAAATAGTGCTGTTAAAGTTAACACTGGTCCAAACTACCCCTTTAATGTGGTAACTGAAGTTGCCCATCCCTAGAGTAAAGTATTAGTTTTGCAGACAAAGAAATGCACCAAAGTCATGTTCAGATTTTCTGCTGTTGTCACTTTTCACGGGCAGTCTGAAAATTGTCTTATTGTCTTCTCTTTATTGGTTTTATGTCATGCATTGAGCCTCGAAACACTCAAATTAAGGTTGGCCAACATTCATCCAGAGCTAATTATTGGCTCATCTCTGTCTGCTGTGAATTATGGGTATGCAGGAGGTGAAAAGGTCAGAAGACTGCAGTTCCATCAAAGCAGATAACATGTCAACTCTCCATAGAAATAACAAAACAGACGTGAGACTATCAGCTCCACAACCACTTGTCTGTCTGTGCGTCACACCAGATCGGACTTATTAGACTCCACCGAGGGGAAAACAAGAATTCAATCTCATCCCTCACCTGCTCCGCTCCCTGCAGCTTGCTGTTTGTGACACTTTAGAGCAGGTAGAGGAGATCGAGTCTCAACAGGCGCCGAGGATACGCCGGGACATTAACCACGACCTCGAGAGGCTGAATTCACAGAGGATGATGGGGAGCGTTCCACATCTCTTCATTCATCGGCCTCAACACCTGCTTTCATTTAGAAACTCAAATTAAAATGTGAGAATGCAGAGATATGAATGTGTCAGCGCAGCAGGAAAGCTGTGAATTATATTTCAGTGAGGCGAGGATTATGGGAGATGAGGATCAGAGGAAACGCTGTCAGGACACAGCAGACTAACTGAGACCTCCTCTGATGTCAGTCAGAAGAGTTCATCGACTAAAATGTTGTGAAATTTCATCAACTAAAACTAGACTAAAATTAAAACAATTTAGATGACTAAATTATGACTAAAACTCAAAGATATTTTAGGAAAAAGACTATAACTAAAACTAAATTAAAAAGTGCTGTCGAAATTAACACGGATCTGCATGCATCTTCTCAGTGCCTTAGATCTTTGGATACAGTTATCTTGGAGCTTTAAGGTTCATAACAAATAACAAGGTGGTAACTCCGTGTTGCTTGCAGCTTTAATATTTATAAAGTTTTTCACATATCAGAGCATCACAATGATTAAAAGGAAATAAAACCACGAAGAGTTTAGAGTTGGCTTAGCTTTTGTTACTTTGACATCTAATAATTTGTCTTTATCTTTTGCATGTGCATAGAGGTGTATTATATGCATAGAAATTAAGTATTATATACAGGTGAAATATTATGTGTACATTTGTGTATAAGTAGCTTATAATATATTTTAGTCAACATATTATAAGGACCATTGGTTCCTAAATAGATGGTGAATGCTGTAAATATTATAAATATGGAGAACAGAAAAACTTGACTGTAGTGCATGGTAATAAAAGGGGTAGTATTAAATACGTTAAAACTTCTTTCTTCTCCTTTTTGAGCATGTAAACTTGCGGCACAAGCAATATATGATCAACAATTTATCTTCTTTGTTTTTGGTTTTGGTATATGCATGTATTTGTTTATGGTGACTACCCATGTTTGTTTTTTACATGTTCAAAATAAAGCACTCAATTCAGTTCAATTCAATCTTGACATCAGAAGTAGACGCTATCCATTTTTTACACTTCTTTTGACACTTTCTGTTGTTTAATGTTGTTTAATATTGATCTTATAATTTTGTTAAAAATTTAAATTGTGACGTTAAATCCTTTCTTAAAGCAGCTCTAAGTAAGATTTCAGCTTTTTAGCTCTCGAGGAGCCTCTATGGTCGTTGAGTGTGACTGCGCGGTTACAAAAACAGAGCGCCTTACACCACTTGTTGACAAACAGAGGGAGGAGAAGCAAGCCGACAGGACGTCCTGAGAGACAAATAAACCATGTGGACTGATAAGATACAGTCTGATCATGTTTTTAGTTTGTAGTTTTTTAGTGTGGAAGTGTTCCTACCATCCACATCAAAGTTACATAGTGCCAGTGAAGGTGATACAGACCCCCTCAGACTATGACAGAGGTGTCATTCAACCTGTTGTAAGGTAATGTACCGTCACAATGATTCTAGAAATATTATATTAGGGTGGAAAAACTACGTAGTGTTGGTTTAAAGTCTTCAAAGAAATAAGTATATGTGTTGCCTCCTTGTTTTTACCTTTTTAAGAATGATAGAGAAAGAGCCCATGGAAAGTGTTTGGGAAGGGCAGAACCTTTCAAAAGCAAATCCAGCAGGTGATTGGACGATCATTCTGTCATTCACATTTATTACGGGCCAATCAGATAATGTCAAAGAGCTACTTTATAAAACAAACTCTCATCAAAACAAAAGTAAAGCGAAAATATCCTTACTATAGAGAAGTTTGTAGTGTTGACATTTGTTTTATATAACAATAATAATAATAATAATTAATAAATAAATGTGGTCCAGATCTAATAAAACTGCTGCTGAAGCTGTTAGCATCTATGCTAATCCCTGTGCTGATGCAGCTGCTGTGCAAAGCTCATTTCAGTGGTCAGAGACTGAAAAGTTTGAGAATTCCTGAGTTTAAGAATGACATTTGTTTCAGAAATGCAGTGAAGTACAAGTTTAAAGTTGGTTTAATTAATTCAGAGCCCCCCCTGCCGTGTTGCTTTGCCAGTCATGAGATTAAATTACTGAAATCGTCAGAAAGACAAATTAATTCTTATGATTTCTATGCACTGACTGTGCCTTGAATAAAAACTTCTGTCATTTAAAAAATACATGATGAATAAACATTTTTAAATGAAGCCAGACTCCATGAACAGCATTGGTTAAATTAAAAAAGTTGAACAAATGTTAATCTTACTTGTTTTAATTTTTGAATACCACACTGTTTTTGCACATTTAGAGAGAGTGGAGAAAACCAGAGTGATCAGCTTCCTTCGCCCCGAGGTGCCAATCCACATGGAGCATCAGATATGAAGAGTGTGTTAGTGTGTGTGCATCGGATTGACACGGTCACATCCGATTATTCCACTGAAGGTTCTTCAAACAACGGATAAAGCCTTATCTGTATGTATGCAAAGTGGCTCATTAAACACAGCAGCAGAAATTAATCTCAGGTCGTGTTCCATGTGAAAGAGCTTTTATTAAAGAGAGGTGATAAAAACACCAGGAGGGGGAAGTCAGGGGTATTCAATCACAGAGCTGACATACTGATGAATGTATTTAAATGACTGAATGCTCAAAGAAATGATGAGTCTAATAAAGGAGGAGTGATTATTCAAACATGGTCACAGCGAGAGATCAGCTGGAATAACTCCATCCACTTATCCATTATCCAAAGTGCCAGCATGAACAGGAGAGCATGAAAACTGCACACAGAGCGATCAGCTATTATTAAGAGATGCAACTACACACTCAGCCCACAGTTTCCTTGTTTTTGGTTCAGTTTGGTTTTAACAACTTGGCCTTTTGTTTAGTTCTTTTCCATTCAGACGCATTTACCTCCTGCAGCTCTGGGCCATTTTGGTTTTGCTACTTTAAGTCCTGGCCTGGATTTTTATTGTGATAATGTATGTAGAACATCAACCTTTACAAGCAGAATCAAGAGATTCGTTATAAAGATATTGATATTTTTTTCAGGACAACCTGAGATATCTGAATATCTAGAATTTAATGATATCAGATTGGTTTATTATAAGCTGTATGACTGTAGAGACAAAACAAAAACATCAAAAGGAAACTTAAATCTCACAAACCTATATCAATAATGTATATATTGTTCTCCCAAGCACTGTTAATTTTGACAGCACTTTTTAATTTAGTTTTAGTCTTTCCTTAAACATCTTTTAGTTTTAGTCATCTAAATTGTTTTAATTTTAGCCTAGTTTTAGTTGATGAAATTCCACAACATTTTAGTCAATGAAATCTACTGTAAATTTAGTCAACGAAAATATGAAGTGCAAAGGGAAAGACATTTTACAATACCAGAATTGACAACAAAACAGTGAACCTGCTCTACACGAATATATCAATTCATAAAGAGAGGAGCTCTGATTGTACAACTTATCCCACCACCGCCAAGCTAAGGCAGCTGTGATTGGATGTCCCTCTTAACTCATCCAACCTTTCCACACAACCAAAGTAGCTGTGATTGGATATATTCCTAACTTGTCCCTACTTTCTACATGACCAAATTAGGTCTGATTGGATTAAGTCTCTGTCAAACATTTTCCTCTAGTTTGTATTTGTTGATGAAAATGTCAGTTAATTTAGTTTTAGCTTTTGTCCATGTGCACTTGTTTTCATTAGTTACTGTCAAGTTTTTGTCAGGGGAAAAAAGGTAGTTATGAAAATTATGACGAAAACAATTAGTCAGCAAAATTAACACTGATCTGAAGTCCTAGCTATAAGGAGTTCAAATATGAAAAGAAACTTAAAAGCTTTCCACACAGTACATTTATTCCTCTGCTTGTTTTTTGATCCATTTAGTCATTTGTGCCACTTTTAGAAGCAATTTTTGTCTCAAAACATAACATTGCTTAAACTTCCTTTTTGATTCTTTTAAGAAATGGTGGATAATTCTTGTCTCTTGTTGACCTTTGGCTGTACCTTATTAGACACAATCATCAAGAAAACAAGAAAATAAGACATTGGGTGCATTTAATTGGTCAGTAGGCTGACAAGGAGTCGTCACTTTCTCTAGGGGTCAAAATGGAGGTATTAAAACATCACTGCTACGCACTTTTTTTTTTTTTTTTTTTTTTTTAAATACAGATTTATCCATTTGGGTCCACAAATACAACATTTAAAAATAAAGAAACACTGCACCTCATAGTTGGATTACAAGATTCTTCAAGGGAAACACCTGAACGTTTGTCCATAGCAGCAAGAAAAAGCTATTTCTTAATTCCTAAGCAATTTCTTCACTTAACTATTAAGCCTGAACCTTTGTTCTTCAGAATACATGGTCCTCATGTTTGAAGATGTGAAAAAGATTTGAGTCACCTCTTCAGTCATCTGCCTTTAAATAGGCTGTAATCCCTGCAACATAAATCTGGACTGATTGGTCAACTCATTTTCTGGCTGGTAGCAAATGTAACTGAAATCTGGCAAATCCAGTGTCTTTGCTAGGTTGTCACTACAAGGGGCACCAGCTGAAATCTTGCAAAAGGCCCCAAATTGGTTAGGGCTGGCTTTGTTCAAGAGTAATAAAAATGTTTTTATAACCCACTGGGAGTCAGACACAGTACTTTAAAACTGCTAAACAGGCTACAAAATCTAAGGCAGGGGTAGCCAACAGGGTGCCCGAAAGCAGATGGTAGCCCTGAAGGAGTCTCTGAGGTGCCCACAGGGACATCCTTAAGAAGACATCAGTTCACACCACAGAGCCTTTAATTTCTATTATGTTTTGCAAATAAATCCTACCTACAACAATACAAGAACAAATTAATTTAACGTGTGTTACGTTTCATAATTGCCTTTTTTCTTTCAAACTTTGGCCTGTGTAGAGTCAAAGTTTACCACTGCTGCTTATTATAGCCCTTACAGTGTCAGTTGTTAAAAAAAAAATCACAAAAGTGCAACTGCTGTACATACAAGTTAAGTTTTACATTATTTAAATCCTTAGAGATGCATATAGGTGTAATATTCTCATATAATTTCTTAATCATGAGTAATAATTATCATCATTTACAGTAAAAAGTAAACATTCAGTGTCTTATGCAGCCTCCAAAATGAACAAAATGAATTATTTGAGGCGAAATATGAAACAGAAGCATCAAATCAAACAGGTAGCCCTCTGTAATACTCCTTATCTTTGGGTAGCTCTCAGGCCCAAAAAGGTTGGTGACCCCTGATCTAAGGTGTGGAAGTACAGAGTAATATATCAGCAGATTTTTATGCATTAAATAAATATATATATTAATCCTTAACAGAAAGATATAAAGCTGAAAGAATCCTGTAATGTTTTGGGGCTCTTATACTGATCTGATCCGATTATCATTATAGCCTGTTTTATGTCCAGCAGCTAAAGAAATCGACTGGAAAAATTCCAGAAGACTTTAGACGACTTAATATCTGAAATATGGTCATGGTTTAAATGTACAGGAATTTCCCCTTTAGGATTCAGCTTAATGTTTCCTCATTCTAGAGCTTACTGGATTGTTTTCACTCGATCCCCTCTGAGCAGCGGACCACACAGAGCGTCAAATGAATCTAATTTATTCTGCTGGTTACTTAGGTAAGAGGATTACTGTCATCATCTGGGCAGGGTTCACTGCACCATCATCTCCAACTACGCTGCTCCATTTTCTCAGGAGGTCACTGGTTTGTTAGCACCATCTAGTGTTAGCATTCGGGGCTACTGTTCAGATGGACTGTGCTAAAGTTTGAGCATATGATGAATATTAACATGCATTTGTTGTATATCCTGAGTTTAACGCTTAGTTCATACTCGAGCAGGCTACATCATTTATTCTGTCCTTTCACAATAAAAGGATTTCATGGTAAAAACACACTCTGTCTGATGTCTGCAAAAAAAATGTATAAACTAGACAAAAATGTTTGACAGACTTAATCCAGTCAGACCTAATTTGGTCACGTAGAAAGTAAGGACAAGTTAGGAAAATATCCAATCACAGCTACTTTGGTTGTGTGGAAAGGGTGGATGAGTTAGAGGGACATTCAATCACAACTGCCTTAGCTTGGTGGTGGTGAGTGATCCAATCAGAGCTACTCTCTTTATGAATTGATATATTCATGTACATGTACAATTACTAAAGACACTGTTGTCAACCCTCCCATTAGAAAAAATAACATACATCCAGAAAGCCAAACATATATTTAAAGAAAATTGAAAAAATGTCATTGATTATGTTAAAAACCATCCAACATCGCAGTCCCAAAATCCATTTAGACTTTTTTGATTTAGAGAAGCTCTGTTCATTTTATCTAATTATTTCATTCTGTTTAGTTATTTTGTTGTTTATCCATTGGTTAAACCTTGAGAAACAGCCATGCAGCCATGAAAGTAAAATACTATGATTTGTGATTACGCTGTATATTTTTGTGTTTATAAACTTCAATAAAAATATTATGCAAAAAAACACTCAAAGGCAAAAGATATGCAAAAAGCTCACATCTACACCTCTATTGTGGCAGAGGGTACTTGAAGCACACATACTGTTTCTGTGGCTACAGGGTGAAAGGTCAATAAGTAGGTTATTGGGGGAGGAAGTTAGCCTGCCCCTGAGGGTCAAAACCTGCTAACATTTGACAAAATATTGTTTTCTGTTTCTTTTTCTTTGTGAAGAAAGTATTGTTATGTTTCTGTTTAGTGTGCAGCCATTATGATCTCTGATTAAGGTTCAAATTACGGCAAATTTTTGCGATTGACAAAAAATACAACGTCTACAAATCACTTAAAACATTTCTCCACAATGAGTTTAAATTATATGAGACAACACATATCAAAACTTTTTCGCATATATTATTAAGTTTGCTTTGTAATACAAACATATGTTTGCAAATGTAAAAGCATTTTTTATTTTTTATTTCAAAATAAACATGTATTACCTAATGGCCTCTTGCAGCTTGAATGCCTATTTCTATTTTACATTTGACCAGGAAACACATCAGAGTTTGTCCAAAAGGTCAAAGGTCAGACAAAAAGAAACTTTCACTGACTCAGCAGTAAGATAAACTTTAGCTTATCAGAGAAAGATCTCACACAGGCCCCCTCAGGTTTCATACATGTCTTCTATAAATCCAAACTTAACTTTTTAAACATTTTTTGAAATATAAATTCACATAAAGGTATTCTGTTCAAATGGTTCATGTAATAAAATGGAATGGAAGCCACACAGACAACCTTTCACACATGCACACTCATATTTAAGGTCAATTTAGAGCCACAAATTAACCTGACAAGCATGTTTTTGGTCTGTGGGAGGATGTTGGACAAACCAGAACAAACGAAATGAAAATACAAGACCCCACCCACCCTGGCAATCCACATCCAGCACACACACATAGACATTAAGATTTTAACAGAAAACAGAATTCGAGGACTGAGGAAATGCCATCTTGAATTAAAATGATGATTTCCATTCTTTGTACTAAGATATTTTCAAATTTGTGCACTTAGTCTGAATTTGTTTTGTTGTCAGTTGCTCGAGCATTTAGTGTTGGTGCAATATGGATTTTAAAGCATATTTGATCTTGCTTAGCTGAAAACAGGCCCTACCACCATCCTATAACAGACGGATTAAGGAAGTTCTACATAATCTAAGACTGAAGAGGGTAAGATTTTCCATCAGAGGCTCCTTGAGGAAATTTGATAAAACTTGGAACCCTTTGCTCTCCATCATAGACTCACTCGACATTGCATTTGATGAGAAACATACCCGAGCCCTTTATTTATTTTTATATATTCTATTTTATTGATTACTTCCTTAATTAATTTTTTCTTTGCTTTTTTTCTTCCCTCTCCCCTTCTGTATTGCGTGTGTCATCTAGTCACAGTTGGAATCAGGGTGTGGGATTTAAGGTAAGATAAGATAAGGTAGAACTTTATTTATCCCTTGGGAGGACTCCTTTAAGGGAATTAAGATTCCATGCATTAATATGTATCTAAATAATTAAATTTAAAAGAAAAAGAAAAATATGGCTACTGACTTGCTACCACTAGGTGGGGGGTAGGGAGGTTGCATTGGGGAAAAAACTGAAAATGTGAGCACTGTTTCATGTTTTTCCTTGTTTACTTGCCTGTTGTTTTTCTAATGTCATTCTAAATTAATTGTAAAGTCGTGATCTACTAGTGGCAGACTTGGCCTTTCAGAATGAGGTTACAAAAGATAAAAGATCTGACTTGTATCTGAACTGCATCAGATATGAGAGAGGTCCAAATCTTATCTTAAAAGGTCAGTTTCCTCTTGACTAGAGCTCTAGAAATATTAGATCTGTGTGAAAAAATATGAAACATGTAAATCTGGCCATAGAGAAGAAAAGATAAAAACAACATATAATACCAAATGGAGAAACTGTAATCAATAATCCTATAATTCTGCCCAAACTGCAGCACTGGAGTAAATGTAGTTAGTTTCTTTCCACAGCTGATCAGCATCAACAGTTCCCTCTAAATCGAAGCCCGGGGAAAATGTGAATGGACGCCCAACACACACCCAACCCCCCCAGCACACACAGTGACAGGGCAGCCACATCCGGTACCCAATACTCAGATTGTCGATACTGTCAGTGAACACAGCTTGTTGGTCTGCAGGATTTCACTCTGCAGAAACATTTGAAAAGACTATTTAATCTGTTATTTTTAAGGTTTCTCTCTGCAGTGAAGAGACTTTGCTATCAAGAGTTAATTCCTGTAACTTCTGGACTTTGCTTTTCATCACTTGGTCCTCAACATCAGGTAAGACACATGTAAAACTTCTGTAATAAGGATGTGTGATTGACTTTGCTGTGAGGAGCTCTATGATACTAAATGGTATGATTATTTATTTCACATCACATTTAGCAGTGCTAATATCGGAACCACTTAAGATCAAATTGAAAATGTGCGTCATTAGTCATTTGACATTTGATTTTATTATGTTTACTCCACCGAAACAAACTCTGTTTACACATACAGCACTGGAAACTTTAATATGCTTTAAAAAGTCATGTTAACTTACTAAACAAAAGTTGACTACAGAAACAGGCTTTGAATGGATCAACCTGTTGGGCATGTTGTGGAAGAAAATAGAGCATTTTTTCTCCACTTTAGAGTAATATAAAAGAACACATCAGTAGTAAGAAATATTTTCCCTCCAGTATTAAGTAATCACTTCATTGATGCAAGTCTTAAAATTCATTAGTGTTTTGGTGATAGAGAAAATAATGCCAGTGTCTGAATCTGTTCTGTTAAGTGATGCACTAATTTTAAAAATCATGGTAGCTAACAATTCTGATGTTTGATATAATTTGGCAGCTGCCTGGTTCAGATGTTTTATAGCTTTTTATTTTGTTGTTATCCTGAAATCAGACTAGAGTTTTTATCACAGTTTTCTTCTTTGGCCCAATTACAAATATCTTCTCTGTGTACTTATCACCAGCTTTTAATTGATGTTACACGACAGACAATCAGCTGACATTTGTTCAACAATTATTTGCCAATTGACAATGTTTGTAATAAGGAGCAATGCATTTGGCCATCCGTAAAGTTTTTCCAAAATGCCATGTAAACTTGAAAAGAAAACTATCTAAACCTCCACCAAGGCATTTCCAACATTGTCAGAGGAGTTACTGTCAATATGTTGAAACTGCCCTGTCTAGCATTGTTAAGAAATCCTGGATCCACACCCAGATTCAGATCACCACCAAGACCTTATCACTCCTCCCTTGTGCCATGACCAACAGTCCTTAAAAATGTCACCAAAATTCATTTAGAACTTACTGAACTAAAAGTGAAAATGTAGAAAACCGCCCTGTCTTGCCCTGTTAACAAACCCTTCAAATATTCCTGGATTAACATCCAGATTCAGAAAAGCACCTAAATCTTATCTCTTCTTTCTTGCGCCAACATTCCCTGAGAAACTTATCAAAATCCATCAATAGCTTTTCAAGCTAACAGACAAACACTGGCAAAAACATAATCCTGGCAAAGGTAGTGACAAATGGTGCTTAAAGTTTAGGCCGCCTGATTATAATTCCATATAATAAATAAACATTCCTGCATTTCAAATAATTAAAAAGCCTACATTGTAATTACTGTGTAAAGAACTTCACTCCCCGCTATATGAACAGTGTTGGAGCAAGTTACTAAAAGCTTGTAAAATAGTGTGTATTACTCATCACTACTCAAAATGAATAATACTTCTTCACTTTTTATCTGTGGTCAAAAGTAAGGTGTTATCTTTAAGTGACTTTTTGCTTTCTAAAATTAAATCTGTAACAGTTTAAAACCAAAGTTTACAACAAAAATAATGCTATTTGTATTTTTCACAAACTTCTCACTCAAACTTGAAACACAGATATTACTTCAAACTATTAGAAGTACAGCTAACTCTTTCTCTATCATGCTTCACGCCGTGCTGAACTGTTAAGCCAGCCAATGCACTTGCACACAACCGTGAGAACAGCCCAGCAAGGACAAAAAAAACTCAGTAACTTAACATTACTTTGGTTAGAAGCTTGGTAATTGGTAATGTTAAAACTGTAATTCCTTCCTCTACAAGGTATTTAGTATCAAACCAGTTTCATTTAAGTATCAAGTATTGTTTAAGTACTGAGTATTGTGATGCTTAACAGGCCATCAGGCTGTACAACTCCTCACTGGGGGGATGAGGAGTTGTACAGGATGACAGAGGACGGGAAGGACCAGCAGCCAGCCAGTAGCCATATATTTTTGTATTTATTTTTATTTAAATTATTATTATTATTTCATTTATTTATTTTAATATGCAAGTTGTTTGTACTTTTTTAAATTTTGATATCCTGTGTTCTTTTTTTTTTACCTGTGTACTACTATTCAATGCTACTGGAATGTGAATTTCCCTGAAGGAGTCTTCCCAAGGGATTGATAAAGTTCTATCTAATCTAATCCAATCTAATCTAAACTGGGTATCACCACTGAAGTTAAAATGTTGATGTTGTGAGTTGGTTAAAAACTGTGGAACAATCAAAGGAGTAAAAGCATAGCTTTAAAAACCTCAGAAAAGTACAAGGACACGAAAAAGCTACTCAACTAAAGTAACTTGAGTCACTTCCCATCCCTGAGGACTATCAGAAAAACAAGTAGATAAATAAAACATATCTTACTGTAAAGACAGGGATTTGCTTGGTGCTGCAAATGTCCTCAGTCTTTGGATTGTTGTGGAAGATGGCCTTGTCTTAAAGTTGTCAAAATCAGAACATTTTCCAGGTAGTTTTGTCTGCAAACGCAGATCCTTCAGTGTTTTATCGACAAGATGATGTTGGCCACAGCCCAAAGCAAATCCCCATGCCAGGACCTCAACTGAGATTGATTACTTGTTCCCTTTCAGAGAGAACAGATGCTGCCTGGGCTGATAGTGATGAAGCTTGGGTAGCTTGGGTATAGACTATGATGCAGCAGACTGATTTAGACGAGGTGTGTTAGTGAGGTCTACCTGGCTGTCTTCATTGAAACTGGTTGCAGAATTAACGTGTGGTCAACATCCAATTAACCTCTCATGAACTGGCTGCTGTTTGTCTGGAGCAAATGGAGGGTCGATGATATGTGATGCAATAGATAATAAACGTGATGTTGGAGGAATTCATGGGCATTGTGACAGACTTCTGTGTCACCAGGGTTGAAGAATCTTTGGCTAAATTCAGGTGATTAGCACGCAGTATTCAGTAGCCAGATAACCTGAGGGGTCATTCAAGGTGTGTTCCTGAGTACTGATTTACATTGTCAAGTCTGACTGGTGCACAGCAAAATCTGCATGGACAAATTAACACTATCAGAGTTAATAGGTGTCACCACAAAGTGTTGTTTTTAGAGCTTTAGTCAAGTCAAGTTTTGTTTATAAAGCACCTTCAAGGACACAGCAGTCGTCAAAGTGCTGTATATTGTAAATAAATAACTAGATTATGATAAAAACAATAAAAGCAAAAAAAACTACAGTGCCTGTGATTTGCATGAGTTGGTACTTTGTCGCTCATCAAGTGTAATTCTTGACTATTTTTGGAGTTAAAATGTAAAACTTTTGTAACACTTCACAGTGTGACTTTTAAATACTTCAATAATGTTAGAAATTAACTTTCTCTTTAACTGTTCATCTATCATTTATACTGCTTTTCATTTAAAGAAATTATTCAATTTGATGTAAAATTACACATTTTGCAACCCCAGAGGGCTGAGTTTGATTGTTCTTTGGGTGATTGAAAGTGAGATTTGCAGTTAAATTAGGCATTTTCAGACAAACTGCTAAAAATTTGTCCATTTGGTGTCCCTGGTTTACTGGCTTTTTAACACCAGTAAAATATAATTCAAAGATGTTTAGCAACACATAATTTCAGATTGGGGTTCAAACAGCATTTCCAGAGGCAGGGGACCCCCACTATCAATGTTGGGCAAAATGCAGCCTGGGGGCCACATGTGGCCTTCCTCTCACTCAATTCGACCCACGAGTCGATTTAAATATCAATAACTTTAATTTCAGTCAAAAAAAAGGCAAGCATCCATGAAAATATAAAGAAATACTGTTTGCATCACTAAATGTACTTTGATAATTAGAAAGGGCATTTAAGTACAAATTTATCATAAAAAAATATATATTTATTTCAATAAAAAAGATTTTCAATTTTAGGTTTTAATCCTTTGATAAGTCCTACTGTTTGCATTTTAACTTAAAATACGATTTTTTTATACTGTTAATTTTCAGGAAAGCTATATTTTAAGCTCTTGTTAATTAATAAGCATATATGTTAAATTATGAGTATCTCATAGTATGTAGTGTGGCCATCCAACTGTGTGGGTAACACTAGTGTGGCTGAAGTTGCCCATCCCTGATGTGGGAGATTAGGATGTAATGTTGCTTACAGTTGGACACACTTACTGACAGGCCTTTCTAAACACTGGCATAAAAGCAAACTAAAGAACGTTAAGTCAAAAAATCATTGTATTATTTGGTAATTTATTGTATGAAAGATCAGTTTTCAGTATTTTTCACACATTACTTAAATTTCAGAATTACTCACACCTAAAATTACTCTAGTTTTATGTGATATTGATCTCATGTAGCATATTTCTACCATAATTGGTAAAATAAACTATCTGAATTTCCTGAGTTTCCTTTGGTTGTTGAAAGGCATCTCAAGTCCTCCAACAAGGTATCTCACAACCCCCTGAGGGTCCTGAGCCCCACTTTAGGAACCACTGATTTAGATGAAACAAAGGCTGAGCAGAGCACGACCTAATAAAACCCCGACTTTGAAATTAGCAACAGCTTTAGTGGTTTTCATTACTCTGTGTGTGTGTGTGTGTGTGTGTGGTCGTGCCTGGTGTTTGTGCATGACTGCACTCATGTGACTGACCTTCACACTCACTGATCAGGCTTCAGGGACTACTTAGCAATCAGAAATGACATTTATTGATCAGCCTAGAAAACTCCCCCAAATCAGCTCTAGGAGGAGAAATGAGCATAATGAGAGCAAAGAAAAAAACACAAGAGTGGACATGACGATAATATAAATATATCTGGTTGTCAACTGGACAGAAAAAACATTAAAAAAACTGCTTTTTTTTTCTTTTTATTCTCAAATTCTGTGGTAAAGTAATATGACACTGGTGGTTTTAGAAGGCCTGCTTGCATTTATACCGATTAAATCTTAAAGATACTTAAAGGATCTTGAAAATGTTGAAGGATTATAAACTATAAAGTCATGTGTATAGCTGCTTTTTCTATTTATATTAAATGACTATTCCTATTTCTGTGCATGATTTAAAACAAGGATTTTTTTTTTTTTTTCATTTTTGCCGGTATTCTGATAAGGAATCCTTCATCGCCTTGTTTTTTTTTTACCTTGTTTTATTGTTTTACCTTGTATTGTTTTTACCTTGTTTTGTTTTTACCTTGTTTTATTGTTTTTACCTTATTGTTTTTATCTTGTTGTGTTGTTTTTACCTTGTTGTATTATTTTTACCTTATTTTATTGTTTTTACCTTGTGTTGTTTTTACCTTGCTTTATTGTTTTTACCTTATTGTTTTTACCTTGTTTTATTGTTTTTAAATTGTTGTATTGTTTTTACCTTGTTTTAACTTTGCAGCTGTTTGTCTCTTAGTCTGTTCTTGTATTTTATGTTTCTTATTTTTCTTGTGTACATCACTTGTGGTTGTTTTTAAAGTGCTTTACAAAATTGGATTGGATTGGATCACATCTTTATTTGTGCCTTTGTTTTGTAGTTATAATACAATAACAAAGAAATATTACAACAAAGTTAAGTGGAGCTTCATCCAGTCACAACAAAACTCTCCCCCCACATGCTTATCTCAACTAATAGTAAACTTGGACTTTTTTCCAACTGATATACTTTAAGGAGAAAACTTGCAAACAAAAAATAAAGTAAAGTTGTAGGAGAAATTGACATTTTTTCAAAGATACAAAAATACCTCAATTTATCAGAATGTTTCAAGGTAAGGGGTCAGACAGAATATTTTCCTTTGGTTTCCATGGTTTGAGCTGCAGCCTGGCCCTGAAGGGCTGCTTGGCTTTTCCATTGAGTTTTCCTCTTGTCAGCATTGATCTGCAGAGGCTGCTGCAGCACATGTGTTGCCATGTGGGTAAGGAGCTTGTATGGAGTCACTGTGAGGCCAGGAGGATTCCCTGACCAACCAGGAAAATGTCAGACTAATAAAGATCGGGAACATTTGAACCTGAAAATCTTCTCTTTTCATCAGTTTCTCCTGATATAAACTTCTTGTATTTGCATGTCTGTTGCAGAATGGATCATCATGACTGGCAACGAGGGAGAAATAGAGGTCACAGGCGCTATGATGATGACGATGGTAAGAAAGCCTGGATCTTCTCTGAAGTCCGTTGTTGTCTGTAAGACAACAGGACTTTTGTAAAGTAATGGATAGATGTTCTGTTGTTAATGCTAGAATCCTATTTAATAGTTTTGCTCAACACCTTTGAGTGTTAAGCTCCTAAGGCTACAGAAATCAAGATTCTTTACTATCAATGAACGGCACTTGTATGTCAATGTTATTGGTAATTAGGGTCATTCCTGGTTTAACCTAAAAGGCCACTAGACTTGGTTGAAATTCTTAAAATTTTTCACCTGTCCTTCAAATGGACGAAACTGAACCTGAGAAGCCTTTTGGAGAAACAGCTTCAAGAACTTAAACCAAGTCCAGATGACATTGGTGGATCACAAGTCTTTGCATATGAAGCTTGTGCTCTATGCTGTTGGAATCAATCTGTATCTGTATAGCACCACAATTGTCTTTGTTGCATATAAATGTATTAAAGGTAAGCCCCTTGAGATGTAGCATCTCATTTTCAAGAGTCATCATGTCTATATGGTTGTAAAGATAGTTACTATGGATGTACAATCAATACAACCATGGATAGAGAGATCAATCTAATATTATCAGTCTATATGTGTGCTGTTTGCAAGACTACCAAGGTTTCAACACCTATGATTGTCAGCCTTTGGTCTGTACAGGGCTGAGAACTATGCATTAAAATTTCAGTCTTTCTGAGGAGACTGGCACTATGCTACTCTGGCTTTCCATTTGGTTTTCTCTAAGCTGTTATTAAAATTTAATTAAAGCAAGCCAATGTTCAATAAGCTTTAACACCGCTGGTATATGATTTTGATGACCTCTGTTTAATGTTTTGTCTGTCTCTAGTTATCATCCCTGTATTGATCTATAATGTTCTCTATCCGTCTCTCTCTCTCAGAGGGCCAGCCTGTCTACATCGGTGTTCCAGTTTCCCATAGACGGAAAAGGCGCAGACATCACTCCCATGCCAGTGATGTGGAGCGACATACACACTATGAACGTCACACACACCGTGAACACTCGCACAGGGAATATTACCAAGACAGAGAGGAGCCCTCTGACGATGAGGAGGGCAGCACGGAGCCTCAAGAGCACTCTGACCCTTCAGGTTAGAGACTTATGTCTGTAAAGGAATGATTGTGCTGACAATTGACAAGTGTGCTGATCCTGATTCTTTAAACAAGAGTCAGCTATGAATTTTGATGGACAGGCTTTATTCTCAGACAATGACAAGCATGGCTGACAAGTAATAAATTAAGCTGACTGAAATGGACAACCACAAGATTCATAATTGTTGGCTGAACTAAAACAACTCAACAACTATTCGATGGATTGTCATTCAACTGGATAATTGGCCATTTCTTAAAGGGATACACCAACTTTTTGTTTTCGTGTCTTGCCTCACTCCTGAGTCTATGACAAGCAGATAGACCCATTCTTCCAACTGTGTGTTCAGTAACAAGGAAGAGACGGGCAGAACTCGCCCACCGCTAACTAGCTTAGTTCAAACACTGGGAGTCAATGGGTATAGCTAGCCTGCCTCTGCTTGCAGTCATCAGAAAAACTCTTCAGCAGCTCTAAACAGTCCTGTGTGCTTGTTGTGACTCTTATTTCTTATCACGTTATGTTATGTTATCTTCTACTATCATCGTATTATCTTCTTCTACTCCTAAACAGAGGCTTTGTTTTGTTGACCTACTTCCGCAGTGGTTTATGCTACAGATGTGACGTTTGTGAACGAGTCAAGTCTTTTGAACAGCTCTTTTAAGTGAACGATGAGAACAGATTCACAGTTGTGAGCGAGCCGTTCATTTGCAAGCCATTCTAAAATGCGCAGGCAATTTGCATTTAAGAATATTTTGGTATTTTAGGCAAAAGACCATAACTTAAACTAAATTAAAAAGTGCTGTCAAAATTAACACTGCTAGGGACCAGCATGAAATATGATTACTAAAAACAGCATTGGGCATGGATGCAGCTGGGTAGTAAAATCAGTAAAGCACCTCCATGATTAGGGCCAATGAGAGATTTTCTCCTCTGAGATTCTGCTTTTAGAGGAGAACCTTCAGTTTCTTGGGATCTCATGTGAGACTGATATATAGCATGAGATTTACAGGGATTGACGCTCATTAGACTTAATGTCAGCATTGCACCAGATTTTCATGGTGAAGAGGGAGCTAAGCTGGAAGTTAAAGCTTTAAATTTACCAGTTAATCTATACTCCATCCTTTAAGTATGAGACTGATCTCCAGTGTCAGAGAGAAAGAGTTACAATGCTGCAAATGTGAAAAATGAGTCTCCTCTGTATTGTATGCATAAAGCTTTGAGAGGTCATATTTGTATGCCTTTTAGTTGTGTTTTTTATCACTGTAATGTATGATAGAGGTCTATGCACAAAACAACAAAGTTGTCTCCTTCTATTCCTGTGAACAAGACCAGGAGCTGCCCAAAACAGCTGATTCCCCAAGGCCCCCTAAGATCTAGCATTGTGAAGTCCTACCATTGTTGGGTCAGTGGGTCAAGTCCATTGGCTCGGTGTGGGAAGCCCAGTGCAGAGCATAAATTGTGGGGAGAATATAGGGCTGATAAAAATCATGCCCTTAAAGAGACAGGCCCTCCAGCAGAGTCTCAGACACAGTAAGAATAGAGGTGGATCAGGGGTACTCGGTATGTGACGACCTCAAGATTTTAGGGACTGTAAACATTCGTAGCAGTCATTGAATCGGAGTATTTGAATCCTTGTTAAGGCAAAATATGACCAACATAAAGGACAGGGTGCACACCAGATGTGTAGAAAAGGTTGATGTACAGTTACCGTTACCCTGTCGAGGGTAAACTAGTTTTTGGCACGTGATGGCCTGGGAATGGCTCAGGATCTGCCATTAGCTCTAGAAGCAGTGGCCTTTCAACTAAAGGTTACTCTATCATGCTAATGGAGACAGCTAGATCTACTGGCACAAATTCACTTAGAAGCTTCAACAAATCAGTAATTTTCATTGCTCGCTATTTAATTTTCCCTCATTTAAAATAGTAGATACAATCTTCAATCTCAGAATAATTAAGGGAATTAATAAAAATACATTTTACAACTTATGCAGCATCATACAGCATAAAACTCATGACTCTTAGAGTTAAGGACAGGAACAATGTAGGCATAAAATACATTTTAATTTGTCTGAATATCATGTTAATACTGCAAAGTCACAGGGCCAAATGAAGTCAACTTGGCCTAACTAATCTTGCACCCAGAGTCACCAGATCCACATACCTCATGGATCTGAATAAAATGGTCCAACCTGAGTGCCAGATAAATACCAAACTCTTTCTGTCTTAAATATCTACTAGAAATGTCTGAAAGATCTACAAATAAACCAAGATCTACAGGTTGGTGATCCTTGAAGTGTTTAAGAGGGAAAACTGGAGAGCTTTGATTAGCCTTCTGCAAACACAAATTGCTTTGGGAGAAGAGAAAGACTTGAAATCCCTAGAGTGAACATAAAATGTATTCTTCGTTTAAGGACTTAATGATGCCAGTCACCTTCTGTACTAATGATCTAATGATGCCAGTCACCTTCTGTACACTGTCATCAGCAACCAGAGGAACCTGCTCAGCCAGACTGCTTCCAAGTGCAGGACAAACAGATTAAAAAACTCTTTTGTCCCTCAGGCCATCAGACTGAACAACTCCTCACTTGGGGGGGAGGAGGAGTAACAGGAAGACAGAGGAAGCAGCAGTAGCCAATAGCCATATTTTTATTTTTATTTACACTGCAGAACTCAGATCTTAGCAAGTTTATTTGTAAAATTTTTAGTAAAAAATATCCAAAAAAAGTATTAAAAATTCATATTAATTAGACAAGTCCAGATGGAAATCTTATTACACGGAATAAAAAACAAATATAAAGCACTTAATAGCCTGTAATTATCAGAAAATATCTGCCAATGACACAAGCTAAATTTTACTCCTTGAGGGTCTTAAAATCAGGAATAGGAAACTACTTAAGATAACACATCTTACTTCCAAGACATCGTACATGTAAATTTATCTTGCCACATTGGCAGATATTTTAACTCATTACAAGCAATTCATGGTTTATTTTTCGTTTCTAAATACTGAAATAAGGTGTGCAGCTGGACATGTCAGGCAATTTTGGCTTACAATAAGTCTTGTGAGATTTTAAGAATTGAAATTGGATAAATAAACTTTTTCTTGGATTTCAGCTTTTGCAGTGTATATTTGCAAATTGTTTTTTTACTTTTTTACTTTTCTGATAACTGTGTTTGCTATGCTGCTGTGATCTTAATTTCCCTCTGGGAGTTTCAATAAAGTTCGGGCTAATCTAACCTAATCTAAACTTGTTAAATTCAGATCTTCCACACTTTATGTTGAGCATTACTGAGCAAATGTTAATGTGCTACCATGCTAAGTGTATAAATGTTTCAGGTAATTCTGCCTAACCTAAGCTAATAACAACAATCCTGCTATTAAGTGCCTTGCTATTGATCTAGTACAACTTTAAGGGTCAAACAAATATGAATTTTCCTTTTGAAATCAGTTACTTGGTGCCAGGTAAACTACACACACGGTGTACGTTTGGTCTGCCTGGTTTTGATCGACCCTTCAAAGCAGAAATACCAAGGACCATTTGCACTGAGAGTCTGCGTGTGTGATGAGGTTGAAGTTGAAAGTGCATGTATGTGATGAATATTTTGCAGCATGGTCAGCGTTCCCAGGGGGCCATGAAGTCTGAAGCCTGTAAGCTGATTAGAGCTAAGGAACTCCAAGCTGTGTGTGCATGTGTGTGCGTGTTATTTGGGGTGACTGTTGGTGTTTGGTATGCTTGTATTATTGCTTATTTCAGCCTGGATTTGAACCGAATATTTAGATCAGAGTTTGAGGTAAATACAAGCTCGACTATTGGGGTCATCCGTGCAAAAAAAAAAAAATCACAGCCATGTTTGGGAGGATGTCTTGCTTTCGTTTCATGTGTGTTTTGGTCGTGGTCTGAGTGTGTGCGTGTGTGTGTGCATGGACTTCTGGGAGGAGAGTACTAGAGGGCCCTGTGGTGTGTGTCAACCCTCTTAAAGCCTCTGGCTCTCGGCTGCTTTGGAGATTTCAGTGGATTCTTGCCACAGCTTTCAGAGGACTGATTGAATGGTGCAGGTCTGACCCCTTAGATGACTGCTCCCACACAAATCATTCATGGCTAATTGAAATAACAAAACTCACTTTGGAGTAAAACTCAGAGGAGTAGGGCTGAAGCAGTGGAGCGGAGCAGGACAGACGTATGTGAGAAGGGGTGAAAGTGCATTTCTTCACTCATGATGGAGAGCTAAGGACACTCAGCCTCTACAAGAGGACAGGAAGCTACTCAGACTGTTTTCTACGCCTGAAAACATTAAAATCTTCTTTCTGTGGATACTGATTTTTCTCATCAGAGGAGCCAGTGACCATGTATGACTCTGGGGAATCTCGTTGGACCCTTCCTGGTTCACAAATAGGTAAAAAAAAAAAAAACGATAAGAGAAGAGAAGAATAGACAGTTTATCTAGTTTATCAAGACTGAAGCAGCTGGAAAAGCATTTATAAAATGCTTGAAGAAAAATGAAATTAAATTTCAGTGTCATTGATTCATTTTGTTTATATTTTTTGGGGAATTTAATCAACATAGTCCAAACTTCCTTTAACGCTAGAGCTGTGGAACAAAGATCTGACATGTCAATGTTTACAAGCTTATAAGCTCACACATGATACTGTGTGCCACTTTCAAAGCTGTTCAGTTAAACTGTGATTTTCTGCTTCCTCGTGTTGTTTAAATATCTTGCTAAAGAACTAACACAGTTAAAAATATTATCATTATCATTATCATTATCATCATTACCAGAATCAGAATCAGAAATTCTTTATTAATCCCAAGGGGGAATTAAGTTGTTTCTATTGCCCTTATACACAATATAGCAGTAGGAATACCAAAAAATACATTAAAATAGAGAAGAGTGTAAAATTTTAATAAAATAGAATGAAAAATTAAGTAGGCAGGTTGCAACATGCAGAATCTTAAAGCAATATTAACTTACTTATGAAGGAAAAATAAGTAAATTAAGTAGAAGTGAGACTATAAATAAGGCCAAGGAATTCACACTATTAACATTAACAATATTTACAATATGAATATATGACAGCACTGTTTGTCTGAAAAGCAAGTTTGACAGTAAGGTACAGCAGCTATACATAGCAATACTTAGTTTTTATAATACTTAGCAACAAAAAGGAGGGAAAGAATCACCACATAGATTGCTTTAGATGGCCACCAAGAAACAGACTTGAGGGAACTCCTGGTCCATGGTAAACGCTCTTAAAGTTCCTATTTTTTGCCTTTGACCTTGACATTTTTCCAAGTGACCATCCCTAAAAAAAGACCCTATTGCCTGCTTGTTTATCACTGAAAATAAATAATTTGTCAGTCTTTTCTAAGTTAGCAAATGCCAAATTAAACACATCCAATTTAACTATAATTGCAAATCTTAAATAGCAAACACAATTGGCTTTCTCACATTTAAAAAAAAAATCATGATTGATGGCAATTAATCACATTTTAATTGTGTAGTTGCACATATTTCAACAAATACATAAACCTTTATATGCTCTATTCACTAAAGTGGCTGGTACAGACCTGTAATCATACATCTGGAAAATAATGGGGCTTTTCCATTTGTGGTATCTGCTTAACACAGCTCGACTCTATAGTTTGGATACTATTCACCTTTTCCCATTACAGTATTCTTTGATAGTACCTCTTAAAGGCAGGTGGGGTCATCACAGGGTCACAAAATCACCATGACATCCTCGTATCAACAAAGGAGGAAATAGAGGTGATATGGCCGCCATCGCAGCAACTTACAGTTGGAGTAAGTCAGGAAAAAAAAAATCAAAATTTTTAACTTTTAAATCTTCTGAAGAAAATAATATAAAATAATATATAATATAATTTTTAAAAAATACAAATAAATCAATTTAATAGATGTATGCCCAGCTCTACCTTCTATGAATCATTAAGGTCCCAAAATATATAGATTAAAAAAAAGGAGAAGCCTGAAACCAACAGACAATGTCTTGATGTACAAGTGCCACGTTTCACTGACATGTCTGCATCGGTGCAAATCCTCACACCATGACCTGACCTCCGTGAGGCTACACCAGCTGATCAGGAATCAAAAACACACAAGTCCTGAAACTGTGAACCTCAGCAGACCCCCTGTGTGACCTGACCTAAAGTGACTGAGCAGAGCGAGGGATGGAAACAGCCACGGTGTTTTGGGCACCACGGAACATTGTATTGTATATAAATAAACACTCAGGGTTGTTAACATAGATTACATAATTGTCCCTGCAAGTGGACACGCTGATTGATATTTTGCACGTCATTGTCACATGATGAATGGGATACTTGTTCTTCAAACCAAAACCACTCAGATGTAGAGCCTGTGTGTTTTCAGAGTAAAAATATGTGTGGCAATAAAAGCTGGGAATAGGAACGTGCAAGAACCAGTAACACTGAAAATCTCCTGCTTGCTCACACATGCAAACTAACAGTGAAAGGGTCCAATCAAAGAGCCTCCAGGCTTGGATGTTAATGGGCATCGATCTGCTCTGATAAAATTAGAAAAAGGTGGGTGCTGATTGGATCTCAGATACGCACTAGATGGACTGACCAGTGTTAATTTTGACAGCACTTTTAAATTTAGTATTATAGTCTTTTGTCTAAAATATCTTTTAGTTTTACTGATAATTTAGTCATTCAACCTTTCCACACAACCAAAGTAGCTGTGATTGGATATATTCCTAACTTGTCTCTACTTTCTACATGACCAAATTAGGTCTGACTGGATTAAGTCTCTGTCAAACATTTTCCTCTAGTTTTTATTTGTTGATGAAAATGTCAGTTAAACTGGAACTGACTGGCTTCTTAACCAAAGTTTTTTTGGGGTGATTACAGAGTTTGGCTTTCTAAAATAATACATCAAATGGTACTTTGTATGTTCTGTCTGTATGTTTACTTTTTACTTTGGGGCTTTAAATCACATCTTCTTGGTGTCAACTTTTATTAAGGACAGGAAAAAGGTGGCACAAAATAGCTATGGAATAAAAGTGAATTGTAGTTACTTATCATGAAGAAAATACATCTATGCAATACTCTCTCTATGGGAATTTCAGAGACCAGGCGTGCCTTAGTTTTACAAAGTTGCACAGGGGTAAAAACTCTTATATAAAACAAAATTCAAGAATATCCTTGGCCCGAACACTTAACCAAATTTACTACCAGATTTCTATAGAGCTTGATGCCAGGGTGATGCCTCTTAGGATAGCTTTACTTGGGGTCAGAGCACCAGGGCGGCCTATTGAAATGCAAGGAATTATCATCATTCCATGTGCCCCCAAACTCACCAAAATTAACAAAAAATTCAGAAATATGTGCATGTGAACCACAAAATGGCTCCAAATAAGGTGGGCATAAGTTAGTGCTTGAATTTTGACACTCTTGTCTTTGGTGGCACCATCGTTTTTTCTCAGATGTTGAAAAATAAGCATAAAATTGAGCATCAGCCAAATGAAAGTGGTCCGAGCCCTGAACCTTGTGGAACTCCATGACGAACCAGTAGGTGTATTGAAGTCCTGTCTTTAACAACTACAAAGTGGAATTGAATTGTATGGCCCTGATCCAGAATTTTTTATATCCACCTTAGTATTTTAGAAAAAAAATGTTATTATTACTAAAGAAAACTTCAGGAGGTTACCCGAATCAATAGATCTAACAATCTGCAGAGCAAAAATGTCCATTTGAGACTAATGATAATTTAACCAACAGTAAAGGCTGGCTCAGGCTGAAGGAACACTTCATATAGTAATAATGCTTTCATATTTGGTCCAAGTTTTTGGCTTTCTTGATAAAGTTATAAACACTGATGGAAGTAACAGCTGAATAATCCTTGTTTTGCCTCCTTTTCGTAGTATCTCCCGCAGCAGAGCGACTGCGCCACATACTTGGTGATGAAGACAGCACCCCAACACCCACAATATTTACAGAGATGGACACACTACAGCACGAGGGGGACGAGCTTGAATGGAAAGAGTCTGCCAGGTATGTACACAGACATACTTTTAAACACACAAACCTCAAAGCTTTCATTAACTCAGGATTTGGGGTCACCTTTGAAAGGATTAAGAGGTTGAGAGTGTGGCTGCTGGGGGACATGCTTCTCAAGGTGTGATTAAAGATATTCTCTAAATTGCAGGATGGCATCAGCAGGTTGGCACACTTGAAATTGGACTAATCAATCACTCTGTTTCCTTGCAGGTGGGTAAAGTTTGAGGAGAAAGTGGAGGAAGGAGGAGAGAGATGGAGCAAGCCTCACGTCTCCACGCTGACCCTGCACAGCCTGTTTGAGCTCAGGACGTGTCTGCAGACAGGAAGCATTCTGCTCGACCTGGAGGGATACTCATTACCACAGATAGTGGGTGAGTCTTATTCCCACCTTTTCCATTTCACAACTTTACAAATTCAATCTGGCACACCACATCAGTGTTCATTTTGACAGCACTTTTGAATTTAGTTTTAGTTGTAGTCTTTTGCCTAAAATATCTTTAAGTTTTAGTCATAAGTTAGTCATCTAAATTGTTTAATTTTAGTCTAGTTCTAGTTGATAAAATTTCACAGCCTTTAAGTCGAGGAAATTTATTGTAAATTTGGTCGATTAAAATATGAAGTGTAAAGGGTAAGGCATTTTTTGTAGGTTTCCTTTAATTTCTGAAGTCATGTTTTACACTTGGATAAAATGAAACATCTAATAACCCTTTACTTTTGTTAGTAAAGTCAGCAAAGACAACAAACAGTGAACCTACTCTACATGAATATATCAATGCATAAAGAGAGGAGCTCTGATTGGATCGCTCCACAACTTATCCCACCACCACCAAACTAAGGCAGTTGTGATTGGATGTCCCTCTTAACTCATCCAATCTTTCCACACAACAAAAGTAGCCGTGATTGGATATATTTCTAACTTGTCCCTACTTTCTACATGACCAACTTAGGTCTGATTGGATTAAGTCTCTGTCAAACATTTCAGTCTACTTTTTATTTGTTGATGAAAATGTCAGTTAATTAGTTTTTGTCCATGTGCACTTGTTTTTATTGGTTACTGTCTAGTTTTCGTCAGGGGAAAAAGGTTGTTGACGAAAAATATGATGAAAATTATTAGTCAGCAAAATTAACAATGATACATACATATTTTAAGTCTTCAATTCTTAGGGCATGAGCTTCAAAATATTTACAAAATTTGCTTCAACTTTTCTTTAAGGAATCTACAAACACCTTATATTTCCCTAGTCAGTAAAGCACCAGGCTTTAGCTATTATACAGCCTATTTGTGATCAATTCAAGATATTGAGGACAATTATGTCTAGGGATGCACGATATTGGATTTTTGCCGATATCCGATATGCCGATATTTTTTGGGGTTCTTTATTGCCGATACTGATACCAATACCGATATTTCAGGTCAAGAGCACAAGCTTCGTACTTAACCAAAATGGACTTGTTTGTTTCAGTGTTACAGTATATTATCACATAAACAGATGAAAAATAAGAAAAACAGCTTATAACTCTTGCAAAAATGAAACCCTCAATATTTAGATGTACCCGTGCAGTGATGAGAAGGTGCATCAGTATTGAACATTTGTATAATTTGCCGATATTCCAGCCCATACATGGCCGATACATGTGGCCGATATATCGGCTGTAAATATCTGCAAAAATTTCAATATTGGCCAATACCGATACTTAAGTTTTTAGGCTGATATCAGCTGATATCCATATCAAAACGGATAATATCGTGCATCCCTAATCATGTCCAAAACTATATACCTGGCTACTCGATGAACTTTGCTGTCCTCAAATCAGATACAGAGGGTAAGTCAGCAACAAGAGCTTTGACCCAATTTCACACTATTTACTAACATGAACTCACATGTGGTAGACCTATTTTGTAGCATCCATTAATCAATGACCTGTTGTACTGTTAGGCTTAATGTCCTGCATGTAATGGCAGACATGAATCACATTAAGACTTGACCAGTGTCCATTAAACACCAACTATTGATTGATTTTTTGTCACACAGAAAATGTAGAGTAAACTGAAAACACATCATTGATATGTTGTTACTGAGTTGTTTTGACATGTTGTGAAAATGTAAGCAAACAGTAATAAAGAAGGACTTCCAGCAGCAACAGAGCAACAAAAATATTACATGGACTCATTATCGAGCCCCACATATGCCAGGAAGTGACCATTTATAAGGCAGATTTTAGGTTTGACTAAACCTCTCATGGCCAAGTTTCTTTCCATTTGGGGTAATTCAAAATACCCTGATATTTTGTCTGAGATTTATTTATACTTATTGATTATATCCACTAATAAACCTAGCCAAGATATAGCAGGAGTATGAAGGTAACTGGAAATCTGTTTCTTTCTCAGTGCCTGAATTTTTCTGAATATTTCAAATGACTGATGCTACTGAGGTTGGCGGTTTGGTTAGGAAGATAAAAAAAAATGCTCCTGGGTTATGATTAATGCTGTAAATGTGCTAGAAGCTTGTCTTCTAAAAATGCCATTCACGGTGCGTTCCATTTACATTGATACTGGGAAAAGGGAAATGGGAATTACGTCACATCCCAGCTAGACGCGTTCCAGTTTCAAGATGGTAAAGTCGGGGTAGGTGAAGGACGTCTGACTCCGAAGTGGAAAGTTTGGACCAAAGGGGGCGTTCCCAGTGACATATGTCATTTGCAACTCCGAATATCCCAGTTCTGACATGCATTACGTCTAGAATTTATTTATTGTATTATTATTGTCCCTTGCTGGTTGTTGTCTCTAAGTTGGTTGTTGCTCTTTTTTTATATAAAAAAAATAAAAAAGATAAATAAAAAATAAAGCTAACTTGTTTAACCTCCAATAGTCTGTTAATCCCAATTTCAAAGTCAAATGTCCCTAAACTGACCAGACAAATGAGATCTCAAATAGCTCTGTGCAACGACCATAAATCAATAAATTTACATGTCAGTTAAGTCAGACTGTGGAAATAACCTAAATAGACAATTTCACTGTAGTACTGTCCATGTCCCAGTAATTTTTTTACAGTGGGCGGTGATATGCACTCCTTTTAGCCAATTACAATACATCTTTAACCAGGTAATCTTTCTGACAAGTAAGTGAGCGGTTAATCAGTTGTATAACTATATATACAGTTCTGTATATTTCCAACAAACCTCATATTTACTTTTTGTACAAGCTCATTGCTAGTAGGATAGCTAAACATAAAGCAGGAAACATTTCTGGCAGCCCTTAGCATGTATGTTATTATGCTTAGCATTGGCATAATGTTTGACATCAAGGAGAAAATGTTTATTGTGGGTAGGGCTGAAAGATTATCGTTTTTGGATCGAAATTGCAAAGTCAGACAATGCAATCATGTGATCGCCAAAGCTTAAATTTTTTGCAGCGCTCCTGACTGACCCAGGATCTGTTGAATCAACTATTTTACACACACTATTTTACAAATTTGGAGGTAATTTGCATTTACAGAAGTGCTGGCAAGCAGGTCAACAGCACAAAGCCTCTGTTTGGGAGTAGAAGTTGGAGTATCGCTTAAATGATGAAAACAGATTATCATCAATATTAGATGATGAATAATGTGTTATGTTCTTTTAATCACTGATTTCCTTACTGTTGTCTATACTGTAAACATAGTGAATATTGCACTGAAGCTTGATTTGAAGAAAATCGAGTATCAAATTGAAATTGCAATATCTGCCAGAAAAATCGCCATAAGATCTTTTCCTAAAATTGTTCAGCCCTAATTGTGGGTCAAAACTCGGTGTGTAAACTGTAGAGCATGCTCAAAACATACTGACACAACTGAACAGGACTGAGGTGTGCACATGCAAGAGGAAATCAATATTCAATCACATTATATGGTTATGTTGGTCTGACCTCAGAAACTTAGTAACATGTATTTTTAAATTCAGTTTTATCAGACTAACAGGAATATCACTGTTAGTGCATACAAACCTACTTAACCATTCAATGTGACTACAAGGACCCAGAAAGGACCAAAACTGTTAGGGTGCCTTCAATAACATTCTCAGACCAGGAACATGCCCCAAAATGACGACTCTCATGGGACACTTTGATCATGTGTGTATGAATAAGTCAACCTAGGCTTTATTTCAAGCTCTAGGCCCAGTCGTCTTTATAGAACAAAAAGAAAAAAGCAAAGAACAAAGCAATTTCAATCAAACTAGACAAAATCTTTCAAGTTTTTTAAAACATGAAACAGAAGTTCATATAAATCCTCAACTTTTATAGGGTTGAATCTAACTTTGTTACATTAAACTTTTCAGTTAACTTCATTGTGTATTTTTCCCCTAGATGACGTTGTGGATCGGCAGATTGCTGAAGGTCTCATTTCACCAGATCTGAAAGAGAAGATCAGCTTTGTGTTGCTCAGAAAGCACCGTCACCAGACCAAGAAGCCAATCCACCGTTCGCTTGCAGACATAGGAAAGTCCTCAAATGCTGCTTCCAGTAAGTTCTCTTGACCTGATTCTCCACGACTAACCAACAATCACCCAAATAATCAAATCTTCTAATTACTCACTAATGCTTCTTTCTTTTCTGCCACGTTGATTCTGACCTGGTCCACCTTTCACACGTACAAAAATCCTCCTCTGTTCTGATCCTTTCCCCATCTTCTGCCACCATTTCATTCCTGCTCTGTCAGACCGTAGCTCTCACGTCAATCTGAATCGTAGCACTAGCTCAGCCTCTGGGATCCACCGCTCCACAGAAGACCTGCGCTCTCGACAGTCAGGCAGCCTCGGTCGCCTGCGTGAGTCATTCTTTACCACCGTTAACAAAAATATACAACAAAGAAAAAATTCACATCACATAAGAACAAAGCAATCCTCTAGTCGATCATTTCTTAATCAATAAATGATTCAGTGTCACAGTTCTGAGCCTTCTCCTGGTTTTGATCAGATCCACGGAAAATCATGCTGTTAGTATTGTTGTACATTGGGAATGCAACAGTTCTCAGTTAAACATTGAGCCAATCGGTACTAAAAGTTTGCCCTTTTAACTAGGGATGTACAGCAGTGGATTTTTGACAATATCCAATATTTCTCAATCAATCAATCTTTATTTGTATAGCTCCAGTTCATAACAAGTGTTATCTCAAGACACTTTACAACAGAGCAGGCTGAAGACAAACTCTTCATTTTATAGATACATATATATACATATTTAATAAATATATTTGTATATACACACATACATACTGTATATCCAGGCAGAGACAAAGGGACTAAAATCACATTTGTCTCTGCTGAATTATTTGTATATTTTTATTTATTTTTATAGCACCATATTTGTCTTTGTTGAATATAAATTTATTAATGGTAAGCCCTTGAGCTGTGGCATCTCATGTTTTACGTTTCCTTGAATTTCTGAAGTCACGTTTTACACTTGCATAAAATCAAACATCTAATAACCCTTTACTGAATGCTAGTAAAGTCTGAATGTATAAATGAACAGAAACGAATTGAACTTTTGTGTGAAATGCAGTCACCTTTATTTAGGCTACCTGGCAGAGCATCTCAGTTACAATACCAGAACTGACAACAAACAGTGAACCTGCTCTACATGAATATATCAATTCATAAAGAGAGGAGCTCTGATTGGATCGCTCCACAACTTATCCCACCACCACCAAGTTAAGGCAGCTGTGATTGGATGTCCCTCTTAACTCATCCAACCTTTCCACACAACCAAAGTAGCTGTGATTGGATATATTCCTAACTTGTCTCTACTTTCTACATCACCAGATTAGGTCTGATTGGATTAAGTCTCTGTCAAACATTTTAGTCTAGTTTTTATGTGTTGTCAGTTGATTTAGTTTGAGTTTTTGTCCATGTGCACTTGTTTTTATTAGTTACTGTCTAGTTTTCGTCAGGGGAAAAAAGGTTGTTGACGAAAACTATGACGAAAATAATTAGTCAACAAAATTAACACTGGTCCAGGCTGATTCATTTACATTTTTCGATTATGAAGCCAACAATGAATTAACCTCAAGGAATATTTTAGGCAGAATGGGAGCTTTATCTGATGAACATTTTAAGTTCTTTCCTTTTTTTACTGAGTAGCAGCTCCAAATTACAACAAGCAAGTCAACATAAATATAAACAAATCCATATTGAAAGTACCAAAATAATCTGATTCATTAGAGCACCATATGGTAATTGTAGCATTTGCTAAATCTAGAATTTTCACATGATCAGTGTAGTAAAAAACGATTAAATCTTAGCATAACTGGTGCTGTTCTGAGAAGTCTCCACAGTGTTCCTTTGTGCAGACTCCAGATTTCTACATTAAACGTAGATTTTTCACATAATTGTGTTGATACTTTTGCATGAGTAAAAGACCAGAGAGCTGCTCTGCTTTCTCTTTGTATTTTTACACCAACTATAAATACACTGTGTTAGACATAATGTGTGTCTACATTAGAGATTTTGTTCCTGCTGTACGGCACCTTTCTGAGATATTTTTGGAATCTGTCTTAGTGAAGAGGATTATGGGAGTTTTTTTAGGCTCTGTGTGGTATGTTTTTGTTCTTTCTTTGTCCAGTTTAATTTGCTCCCAAATCTGCTTTGAGGAAAAAAAAGGGAAATGAGTCATTAAATAATAATCTAACACATTTTGGACATACCTAAATGCCCTCTCTGTTTCTCCAAAATCTGAAACATTAATCAGCTATTACAAGACAAAATCCCTAATCTGCATCTTCAGATACTTTTCTCATGCTAAATCAATCTGATGTTTAATATCTCAGATCTAACAGTGTGGTTTATTTTCAGATCCCGCTGCAAGCCGAAGCATGAATGATATTTCAGACACACCAAGCACAGACCAGGTAACTATTATTTTATATTTCATAAGTGTGTGCAGCAGTGGGCTGGTTCGTGTGCATGTCCTTGAGGATTCACGATGTTATACTACAGACTTACATAAAGGACTGTGGTTTTGTCAGGAGCCTTATACAATCATACTGGTCATACTAAATGTGACAGACAGTTAAGTTTGTGATATGTATGTATAAATACAAGCCTATAAGAGTGCTTGTGCAAAACCTGACGGGGACCTACCATCATGAAAACTGTAAATTTTCAATATTTGTATTTTCAAACATTGCAACAACTTCAACAATTGGAGTAGGTCAAGGAAAACAATGTTGATTTTAAATTTTTAAATATTCTTCCGAAAATAACTCGAATTAATCAATTTAACCAATATATTGCCTAGCCCTATGTATGGCCAATACATATATATATATATATATATATATATATATATATATATATATATTTATTTATTTATTTTTTTTTTTTTTTTATTTATTTGGATCCCCTACTCTTCCTGAGGTCCACACATTAAAACACAATCCACTAAATACATCAATGACATTCAAAATGCTCTGAAAATTAAAACAAAAATAAAAGCCAGTTAAAACAGCAACTACCTGACAGTCATAATGATAGTCTCTCTTAGATGCCCAAAGATCAGGGTATATGTACATCAATTAATAAATTATAATTCAAAACAATTCTATAAATGAATGATTCCACTTAAGACAGTGCATTTGGATGAAACAGGACTACAGTTTAAATATTTTAAAAGACAATTACAAGATTTTGCACGTTACTTTAAGTTATACAATGGACAGACTGTTGAGGTAATGTTGCTGACATTAGATATTTCTTCCAAGTCTTTTTAAAAACAATATATGAGCTGTATAGATCAGCAGGAATGTTCATATCTGCAGATACCGATAAGTCTTACAGAGCTATCATCTGCTGATGCTGACATTGTACAGATAATACCATGCATCCTAACTACAAACCTTTAACCTCAACCAAGGCATTCAACCAAGAAATAGAAACAAAAGGGACCTTCAAACAGAAGTCAAAGGATCAGACCTAAAACAGTAGCATATCTGCAGCTGCCACAAATGCATGTATGCAGCCACTGAGTTGTTATTGATTTGTAATCAGCTAATCTCCTGCTGCCTGTGGGACAAATATAGCGACAGTTTATTCAGCACTGCTGAGAGTCCACTGAGTATAATGCAACGTATCCCATCACCATATCTCAATGCCAGTTTTGTGTCCATTCATTTGCATGATGCAGTGTTTGTTTTTCATGAAAAGCTGAGCCTTACTTTATGAGGAGGTATACAGAGCCGTCAGAAGTACTTAATCCCTCTAATCCAGGAAGCCCTGTGGCTGAATGGGAGTTTGTTAAATTGCGTTTGTGCAAGAATGTCTGTTTGTACTCATGATTTTGTTGGTGTGCAGATTTTTAAACACTCTCTGAGTTTTTTGCTCAATTATTTAAACTCCCCAAAGGTTTTGACAGCCAAGTTTCAGTTTCTTTTAACGTTCAGAGAGGCGTATAAACTTGAGATTCTGTTTGGCTGCATAAGCCTCAGTGATATATTTTGGCTGCAAAGAGATAAACAAACTGGCACATGCGATTCCACAGCCTGGTTTAATTATTTATCGACAGAGGCTGGCACAGCACCTCTGGCTTTTTGATCTAACCAATGCGCACTCTGATACAATTAAATACATGATGTAATAGCATGCAACATCTACTGTAAGACTATGATACCACTCAATCACTACTGCAGGTTAAACTACAATTCAGCCTCAAAAAGCACATTATTCTTTAATTAGTTTGTAGTTCACGAGATCAAATGTGTTGTTTACAGTTGCTTAGGACCAGGATGTAAAGAGAAAGTGTACGAGGACCAGTGGGTGAATTGACTCTGAAAGCATTAACAGATTATAAGGAGGTTTTAATTTAAGCACCCACCACTCCACTGCCACGTGCTTCCTTCGTTAAGAGGAGAAGGAAGGGTGTGCCAAAAGAGCTGCACAACTACGCTATGTGATTCAACACTGTTTGTGTTTCCAGGAAAACGGGTACCCAGAAGGCTCTGTGAACACGTAATACTCATTCACAGACAACTGAATGTTGAGATGATTAAGGACTCTGACATGCTGCACAGATGTCTGCTCTGTTTTCCATGTTACACAACAACTATACAGCACTCCTGTTAGTGCCAAAGGTGTTTGCTGAAAAATGAGGATGATTGACTCTATATTCAGCAGAGACAAATGTGATGAGGACAAATTTATGATCTGGGCGTCCATGGAGTTTGTCGCCATCAGAAATTCTTATTTTTAGTCCCTTTGTCTCTGCCTGGATGGATATATCTGGATGGATGGATGGGTATATACAGATGTGTATATTTATATTTGTGCATATGCATGTGTATCTATAAATTGAAGAGTATGTCTTCAGCCTACTCTATTGTAAAGTGCCTTGAGATAACACTTGTTTTGAACTGGCGCTATACAAATAAAGATTGATTGATTGATTTATTGACTGATGTCAGACACTAAGTTATTTATTCCTTTCTTTACAACACAAAAAAACAATAGCCTCTTATACCTCCTTAAACCTGTCCTTAGACTGAAGTCTGCATTGCAGTATAATATTCACGCTTTAGAAAGATGTACATACCTAAAGTAAAATCAACACACTATGCAGAACAGCACACCTTTTTTACAGTTTAATATCATAGTAATATAATTGATAAATTTTCCAACACATCAGGGAAGTACATCGTGACTGGGAAGAGGTGAGTGGGAGTGACGTCTTGTCCGAGTTATAAGCGTTCCAGTTACAAAGTCTGGAAAAATACTCGCAGATCCGCCAGGCTATTGTTAGCCGTTGTTAGCATGCCCTGCATTGTAGTTCACACATACCACATTAAGAATGTAAATAACACTACAGCAGTGTTTCCATATATAAACATCAAGCAAAACTATGTATACGGCTGATTTAGAGCGACAAACACTTGTCAGAAGTGCTAATAAACAGAATAGTACAGGAGCTTAATAACTGTTTACACTGGGGGAAGCCATCTTTGATTGTCAGCTCGGGGGTCAGAGGATCCCCCGACTTCCCAGTAGGAAATTTCGACCTCAGAACCAGATGAAATTTCCTGCTCAGGACTCAGAAATCCCGACTTCCCAGTACAACCGGAATGCAGCATAAGAAAGAACATGCCACGCTCCCCTAGCGCAGCCTCCCAGGTGCATTTTTACTCCCAGAAACATACAGATGTACTCACAATCAAAAGCTCTCACACAACAGCAGGTTGGATTTATGTTTTTTCCATAACCATGAGTGCCACCAATAACATTGCTCAGAGATATTAATGTAGTCTGTCCAATGTTCTTTACTCAGGGTGGATAATATTCAAAGAGCATACAGTCAAACAACCTTGGCTGTTAAGGTTCACTCCTTGTTAGAGTCTTCTCCAAATACTCAGAGACCAGTTAAGGGACTTGAGCTCTTTATTGGCAGACAAGGGTGGTCCAAAAAGCCAAAGGAATAGTTTCCCAATGTGATCACATCCTGTTGACTGAGATCATGTCAATGCACTGCAAAAACTCAGATCTCGGCAAGTGTGTTTGTCTATTTTCAAGTCAAAAATATCTAAAAAACTTACTCCAATCCACATTCACTAAGCAAGTCCAGATAAATATCTTACTTCAAGGAATTAAAGGCAAAAATAAGGCATTGAATTGTTTGTAATGAAGAGAAAATATCTGCCAATGAAACAAGCAAGTTTGACTGAGGTCTCTAATTAAAGTTTAATATCTGCTCAAGTTAAATTTGTCTTGGCTTATTGGCAGATTATTTTACTTGTTACAAGCAACTCAGGCCTTATTTTTAGTTTTTATATCTTCAAATAAGATCTTAATCCAGACATGTAAGGAAATTGTGCATTGGAATAAGTCTAGTGAGATTTCTTTTGTCTTGAAATTGGACAAGTAATCTCACAAAATTTAATTCCTTACACCATCAGGCTGTTGAAACTTGATATTTGTCACATGGAAGAAGAGACTTCTGTTACATCAAAGTAATTTGATTGTCTCTCTGGGTTCTTGTATTATTTCTATCAACAATGCCATCAATATTTGCTAAAGACATTAGAGTTTCAATATCAAAGACTAAAAGATGGACTACTGAAACATTGAAGCAATAATGAGTCTGTGTGATGAGTTTGTAAAGATGTAAGAGAGGAAAATTAAATCTACCTAAAATGACTGCTAAGAGTTCAAGGGGGATTCACTATTGATTTTAGTTGTTTGAAATCCTATATGCCATTTTCTGTAATGATTTAACAGCTGGAACAACCCACCCTTTGACGCCAAGACTCACATGACGTGATGACCATCAACACGCAGTAAATGCAAATGATCATGGCACACAAAAGCAGCTGGGAAAGGTCAGCTGCAGTGCAACATGCCTCAAACATGTGATTTTCACTCATGCTCTCCCTCCGTCTGCTTCTTTCTGCTTCTCTCCTTTCTGCCAGTTGAAGAATAAGTTTATGAAAAAGATTCCTCGTGATGCAGAAGCATCCAATGTCCTGATAGGTGAGGTGGACTTCCTGGAAAAACCCTTCGTGTCTTTTGTACGTTTGGCTCAGGCCACAACTTTGGGAGGCCTCACAGAGGTCCCTGTGCCGACAAGGTGGGTGTCTCCTATGCCTCCATTTTCATTCCTCAAGAGTTTGGCTGCACAGTGATTAGCATCTTCTGTGCTGACAGGTTCCTCTTCATTCTACTGGGTCCTCATGGCAAAACCAAATCCTACAATGAGATCGGCAGAGCAATCGCCACACTCATGGTGGATGATGTGAGTATATTTTCTTTTCTCCACAGACTGCACTTAAACACCTGTGTTAAATTTGTTGTTCATCAACAACCTTTTTTCCCCTGACGAAAACTAGACAGTAACTAATAAAAACAAGTGCACATGGACAAAAACCAAAACTAAATTAACTGACATTTTTGTCAGCAAATGAAAACTAGACTAAAATGTTTGACAGAGACTTAATCCAATCAGACCTAATTTGGTCATGTAGAAAGTAGGGACAAGTTAGGAATATATCCAATCACAGTTACTTTGGTTGTGTGGAAAGGTTGGATGAGTTAAGAGGGACATCCAATCACAGCTGCCTTAGCTTGGTGGTGGTGGGATAAGTTGTGGAGCGATCCAATCAGAGCTCCTCTCTTTATGAATTGATATATTCATGTAGAGTGGGTTCACTGTTTGTTGTCAGTTCTGGTATTGTAACTGAGATGCTCTGCCAGGTAGCCTAAATAAAGGTGACTGCATTTCACACAAAATTTCAATTTGTTTCTGTTCATTTATACAATCAAATTTTACTAGCATTCAATAAAGGGTTATTAGATGTTTCATTTTATCCAACTGTAAAACATGACGTCAGAAATTCAAGGAAACATAAAAAATGCCTTACCCTTTACACTTCATACTATAGTCGACTAAATTTACAGTAAATTTCGACAACTAAAATCTTGTGAAGTTTCATCAACTAAAACTAGCCTAAAATTAAAACAATTTAGATGACTAAATTATGACTAAAACTAAAAGATATATTAGGCAGAGGACTATAACTAAAACTAAATAAAAAGTGCTGTCAAAATGAACACTGTTACACGTATTAAATTTATCTATTTCATGGTTTTTTGTTTTTTTTCCCATCAGCTCTTCAGTGACGTTGCATATAAAGCACGAGACCGGGAAGACCTGATTGCAGGTGTGGATGAGTTTTTGGATGAGGTGATTGTCCTACCACCGGGAGAATGGGACCCAAAAATTCGCATTGAGCCTCCAAAGAAGGTTCCATCAGCAGAAATGAGGTATGTGTTTTTACCAAACAAAATCCTGCTCAGAACATTGATTTGAACTTTCTCGGCATCTTTGACACAGCTGAACAATTACCTTAATTTATGTAAATAACTTGTATGTCATAATATTTAATATTTTATGTAATATTTCATTAACCACTTCAGAAACAAGTCCTACAACCTCCATCAGTAAGGAGAAAATATGCATCTATAGCTGACAAAGAGCTGCAAAATTCTAAAGAGTTCTTACTTTGCACTTGGTATTGAGAACTTTGTTACTGAAAATTAGACATAAGAAGCTTGAGTAAAAAAGCAAACCAAAACAGTTAAGATCTTGACAAGCTCCTTCAACGAATGCTGGCAGTGCTGACAACCTCAGCATTAACCCCTTCTCTCCTACGCCTGGTATTCATAGGTACATCTTCTCTCAGCTGTAGCCATGATACTGTTTTGAATATATGATTGCACTCGATATTGGCCTTAAATTAAGAGGATTTCACCCAGAAACATGAAAAATTAAGGGATCAAGGAATCATGTCTAAGGGTAGGACTTCATAAGATTTAATCAATATCAATGCCATTATTAATTCTGTCAACCAATATAACTTTTTTTCAATTCCTGTGAAGGCCAGGCTTACGCGTTGTCGGGATCAACAGGGTCAAACACGTGGCACTACTGGTATTTAATGCTATTCTGTGTATACAAATGCTTCGGCTGGTTTGTGGTGTTTCCACCCTTGCCACAAACTAGGCCACACTTCAGGCCACTACAGTTTCATGTCTGCCATTATTACATCTTTGAATTCTTTGTTGTAATTCATGCAAACTGTCTGTAATCAGAGTGTGACTTCCTTGATTTGCATGGCATCCAGGACTTATTGGAAAGCAGGGATAAGGAATTGTTGAGTTAAAAGACAAATGAACAACAGATATCGATCCAGCTAGGTACTTGTTTTTGATTCTCAACTGAAAATGGTTTTCAATTCACATCCAAACATATCGGAGCAACAGCAGCAGCTGTAGACCTTCAAATGATTTCCTAAAAAAATGAGTCACGTCAGTTTCTCCTCCGCAATTCTTGTGGATGAAGCGGATATCAAAGGTCCACCACTTTTTCATGTTTAGTAAGAAAGAAGTGACACTCACAAGCACAGCACTGCTCCAAAAGTTGAACTATTCTCAATTGAGAGATCCGTAAGCACAGAGAAAAAAAATCAGCCAACGCCAAGAATATGTCTCTATTAAGGATGCTGATGACTACATTGCTTAAGCATCTACACTAGAGTTTCAGGATCTGGTAAAATTCAAAACAGCACAAATAATTTATAAAGCAAAAAATAACCTTGTATCATGCAACATCCAAATTTTGTTTTGTGAGAGGGGGGGTTGTAGAAAAATTTAAGAGGCATTTTACATTTACAGCAACAATGTGCAAGAACCACTCTTAAAAGTATGGGTATTTCTGTTTGTGGGGTTAAACTATGGGATGGCCTAGAAGATGAGGTTAAATCCAGTAAAAGCCTGTGCTTTTACTGGATTTAACCTGCAGTTTTCGTCAACCACCTTTTTTTCCCTGACGAAAACTAGACAGTAACTAATAAAAACAAGTGCACATGGACAAAAACTCAAACTAAATTAACTGACGTTTTCATCAACAAATAAAAACTAGACTAAAATGTTTGACAGAGACTTAATCCAATCAGACCTAATTTGGTCATGTAGAAAGTAGGGACAAGTTAGGAATATATCCAATCACAGCTACTTTGGTTGTGTGGAAAGGTTGGATGAGTTAAGAGGGACATCCAATCACAGCTGCCTTAGCTTGGTGGTGGTGGGATAAGTTGTGGAGCGATCCAATCAGAGCTCCTCTCTGTATGAATTGATATATTCATGTAGAGCAGGTTCACTGTTTGTTGTCAGTTCTGGTATTGTAACTGAGATGCTCTGCCATGTAGCCTAAATAAAGGTGACTGCATTTCACACAAAAGTTCAATTTGTTTCTGTTCATTTATACATTCAGACTTTACTAGCATTCAATAAAGGGTTATTAGATGTTTCATTTTATCCAAGCGTAAGACATGACTTCAGAAATTCAAGGAAACATAAAAAATGCCTTACCCTTTACACTTCATAGTTTAGTCGACTAAATTTACAGTAGAAAAGACAATAACTAAGACTAAATTAAAAAGTGCTGTCAAAATTCTCACTGGTGTTTTGTCTGTTGTTGTAATGTCTTTGTTATGTTGTTGGCTAGAAGTTGTCTTGTCTGTTCGGTTCGAAATAAATTATGTTTTACTCTGTTTCCATGTTCCTCTCAGGAAGTCGGTAATGAACCTGAACGAGCTGGGTCAAATGAACGGCTCTGCCAGTGGGGCAGCCGGAGGAGAGGATGAGGAACTTCCTGCTCCGCATGAGCTTGGAGAGGAGCTGAAATTCACTGGGAGGTATGGGAGAACCAGGGAGGCCTGTATCATGTCACAAGGTCCAATTACATCCTTGTTCTGTCATCTTAATAATCCAGACACCCTGTGTTACAGGTTTGCAGGTGGATTATGGCTCGACATCAAACGGAAGGTCCCCTGGTATTGCAGTGATATTTACGACGGTTTCCATATCCAGTCCATCTCTGCTGTGCTCTTTATCTACCTAGGCTGCATTACCAATGCCATTACCTTTGGGGGGCTGCTGGGGGATGCTACAGACAATTACCAGGTCTCTCAATACAGCCACAGCTCATATAAAACTGATACACAGCAAAAACCCGGATCTCAGCAAGTGTGTTTGTCTATTTTCAAGTCAAAAATAGCCATTACTTTAAGGAATGAAAGGCAAAAATAAGGCATTGAAATGTTTGTAATGAAGAGAAAATATCTGCCAATGAAAGAAGGAAAGTTTGACTCAGTGAGGGTCTTACATTAAGGTTTATTATCTGCTCAAGTTAAATTTCAAGTCTTATTGGCAGATTATTTTACTTATTACAAGCAACTCAGGCCTCATTTTTAGTTTTTATATCTTCAAATAAGATCTTAATATAGACGTGAGGAAATTGTGGATCAGAATCAGTCTAGTGAGATTTTTTTGTCTTGAAATTGGACACTTAGATCTGAGTTTTTGCAGTGTATTGTCTGAAATTACACCACAGTATAATGTAGATGTTTAAACGTATTTCTTCTTTTCTCAAAGGGAGTTATGGAGAGTTTCCTCGGCACTGCTTTAGCAGGGACTGTCTTTTGTTTGTTTGGAGGGCAGCCTCTCATCATCCTCAGCTCAACTGGACCCATCCTCATCTTTGAGAAGCTTCTATATGAATTCAGCAAGTAAGCTGAACAGATGTAAAGACATAAATTAGTGTATATAATAAATAATCAGACATGATTCAATGCCAACACTCTGCCGCTCTCTGCAGGGGTAACGGCATAGACTACATGGAGCTGCGTCTGTGGATCGGTCTTCATTCATGTATTCAGTGTTTTGTGCTGGTGGTCTCAGATGCTAGCTACATTATCAAGTACATGACACGCTTCACAGAGGAAGGATTCTCCAGCCTCATCTCCTTCATATTTATCTCTGATGCCATTAAGAAGATGGTAGGTATCAAAGGATGGGAGTCAAGATTATTTTGATTTATTATCAGTTCTGTTTATGGACCCAAGATTTTATTATTTCCTTCATTACCTTCGTTAAAGAGGTTATGCTTTTGCAGGCGTTTGTCTGATTGCTTTCATTAGTCATGGCATAAGGTAGAACCCATTAGACTTTGGTGATGATCCAAATTCGGATGCAGATCTAGGAGTTTTTTTTAAGGATTTGTTAACTTTGCGAGACAGAGATGTTTCACTAACAATTTGAAGAAGAGTGTCAGATATGCTTTTTCTGCTTCGAAAAGGGAGAAATTTTTTTAAGGGTGGGCCTTAGCTGTAGGCAAAACAATCATGAAAACAGGCTAGCAAATTGTTTATGGCTTATTTTTGGCTGTGGCATGAGATAATAATGCTCTCTCACTTATTCTGTGGGACAGGGATGGGCAACTTTGATAACCAGGAGGGCCACATGAAATCTTTTTTCCCAACCTGAGAGTCGCATTATAAATTGTCTGATACTCTCGATGGGGAAAAATAATGTTTGGTAAACAAAATATGCAAATATAAAGTAGTTATGAAAAAGTATACCAATATTCATATATTATAACACAAAAAGAAAAGATTTTGCACAGTTAAATCAACTTGACATAGAATTCAAGCTAATTTAGCCAATGCATACAGAATTAAAGCCAATGAAGCTATTTTCTTAAATATTAAAAAAAACAATGAGTGCTTCCCAATTTTTAAAGCATTTTACCACTACCATTATCTAAATATAGTATTGAGAAATACTTGATATAATATTCTAATGCTTCACGAAAGAGATCTAGAGACTCTTATAATAGCAAAGTAAATTCTTCAATAACCTTCAAAAACCAATAAAAATATCAATCTAGATTATATATAGGGATGCACGATATTGGATTTTTGCTGATATCCGATATGACGATATTTTTTTTATCACAGATACTGATACTGACATTTCTGGTCAAGAGCACAAGCTCTGTACTTAAGAAAAATTAACTTGTTTATTTCAGAGTTACAGTATATTTTGCGAGGAACAGATGTAAAGCAAAAGACACAGCATTTAACACTTGCAAAAGTGAAACCCTTGATTTTTGAGAAGGTGTATATTGTACATTTTTTTAATTTGCCAATATCTCAGCCAATATATGAAATATCTGAAACAACGTCAATATTGGCCGATACCGACACTTAACTTTTTAGGCTAATATCAGTCAATACCAATAGCAAACCGATAATATTGTGCATCCCTAATTATATAGAAATATTTCTATTAGCTGTCTGAGTTTTCTTCATGTTTGCAATTTGTTAATATTTGAAAATGACTAGCGGGCCACATTTAGTGAGGTGGAGGGCCACATGTGGCCCCCGGGCCACCAGTTGCCCACCCCTGCTGCAGGACATAAAAAAGTTTCTTGAAAAGGTAAACGCTGCTGGATGGAGGCATTGGCTGAATTTCAGCTTTGAAACATTACTATTAATCTTAGCACCCAACAACACAAAGAAAACAACACTTTTTTTAAATTTTGAGCTGCCTGCTTTTGCTTTTTTTTGTTTTGTTTTGCCGTAACCCAAAACAAAGGTTGTAAAAGGGTCTTTGGTGTGGGCCAACAATAGCCCGATGGGTAAGGTGGCTCTCGTTTTGATGCCAGCAACACATTAATTCCAGCCTGCGGCCTCTTCCCACTGTCTTCCTCTCTCTCACCCCACTTTCTGGCTCCATCAGCTTTTTCCCCTAAAATAAAGTGTGCTACAAGTGTCAGTCAACAGGACAGAAAAACAGCCATGTGGATCCACCCTATTATGTCAATGTGGTCATTTCTGATTCCATTGAGTCAAGAAAGAAATGGCGAAAATGCCAAACTCTACTAAAAACAGCTACTTTTATAGACATAGATTGAACACATTAATGCTATTAGTTCCTTTGGTGAACACAGCAACAAAGACGGATTAAAAAACACATGATTCAAAGTAAACTGGTTTGTTTTTTACAGGTCGGAGCCCTTAAGTATTACCCAATCAACCGAGGCTTTAAACCAGACTATATAGTTGGTTATAGGTGTGACTGTATCCCTCCAGACCAGGGTAAGTACACAAACAGCTCCTGAGTTCTTTGTTTGTATTTTACAGTTTCTGTCATACATATAAGATTTTCAACATTTCCTTTATGTATTACCATCTATGACCAAATCAGACATATCATCACCACCAAAGGGGAAAATAACTTTCCCTGATAAGACATAAATTATTTGTTTATTTTAAAAATCAAGAAGGTTTGGTGTCATAAGATGAAGATATTTGCTCTTAAATCTGCTCTGATCTGTTTTCTGTCTCTTTTTTGCATCATATTTTGGATGCCGCGTGACAAAGTGAGTATGCATTTGTGATTTGATTAAACAAATACATTAGTGTTATGAGGCTTTTCCAGACAGTAGCTCGCTTTTAAGAGACCAATCAAAATGACGCTTTGATGATGAGACACATTTTTAGTTTTAAGTGGGCCAATGTGTTTACAGAAGATTTAGTAGACTTCTCTTTTAGTACCAAAGGAGTCTCATAAATAATTAATGGATATGGCATTTATCCTCTATCTAAACATACTAACACTTTATTTTGCAGTCTCAAGAAATTAATGTATATCTATGTTTCTGTATTTATATTCTAACTACTTATTATGAAGTTTCCCATCATTCACTTGTTCTTATCTCTTGTGTTTATGCTCTTTAGCTTCAACATTTCAGCTCCACTTGCTGATGACAACCTGACAATGTTGGTGAGTGACCAAAAACAACAAACATGCACATCTGTAAAGGCAATTACCAAACTTAGACTAATGCTGTGCTCTAACCAAGCATTGCTCTGAAGTCATCTGGTATTTTGGGGAAGGAAAGAAGTCTTAAATAGCAAAGAAAGAAAGAAAAAGTAAGCTGAAGCATGTCTTGGTTCTTGGAAAATGACTCCAACCTGCGCTTGTGTTTCGAGGAGCTCCACAGAAGTCCTTGCCTTTAAAATGCTGGGTGGAGAAAATGGAGGGGAGAGGCTTTTTGGTTGAGATGATCGCGAGATAAAGACGACTCTGTCTCAGAAATATCCTAAAATACAAAAGCAGAAAAAAGTTACTGTTGGAGCTATTCACGGGACATTGCCTCATTTAAATGTAGTTATTTATTTAGTTGCTATCTTGTATAAATATGATTGGAGAATTAAGTTTATTATTGCCAGTTTTATCATTTAGAATATTTGGGCATATATTTAGGCTTTTATTTTGATGGGTTTTGTTGTTTGGCACTGGGTGATATGAATATAAAGGGCAGGTAAGACAGGATAGGTGGGCACTGGGATGGTGAATGTTTTTGTACCAGGAAGTCAGAAGACGAGAAGCCAAGAGCGCATGAGGATGCCAATTTAATTTTAATCCTTACCTGGAAAAGCACTCAGAGAGCGCAGACCTCCGCCAGGCAGCTCAGTTCTGCAGTGGCTTTTCCACAATCAGATCACCAGATCCAGTAAAAGGCCAGGATCCAGACCAAACTCAGCACATACATGGAAGTTGTTATCTTGTATGAACACAAGTTTGGGGAACATCACTTAATATTTTGATTTTATATGAATAATTTAATCTTGTCAATGGAATTTCCCATTATAAAGTTCAGTGTTTTTTTGTGACGTCAATCTGGATCGGATCCAGATGAAATTTACCTTGATGATAGAGACATGGACCCCATGTTATCCTGTAAGAGATATGATTTTTTTCAAATTCCATCCAATTTTAATGGAATCTTGAAATTTTAGGGAATTTTTTGCATCCCGACAAATATGCGTATCGTCACCAAAATCGAATCATTTTTAAGTTGGGCCATTACCAACATCTCCTGAAAAATTCAGCAAAATGTGTCCAGTAGTTTTTGTATAATCTTGCTAACAAACAAACAAACTAATAAACCAAAGGAAACTGGATATTTTGGCTTGAGCATTGACATTTTTTTGATCCTGTGTAAGATCCACTCTCCCCGTGCCACAGTGACTGTTTTGAGTTTTGAGATTTTATAGTTGTTTTGGAGTTGATAAAGCCAAATGGCCACAATGGTTACCACTTCTTTACATGTTGTGAATAATGGTTGGCAAACTGTTTTAGAGGGCAGTACTGCCACCTTCTGGTCTAGAATGTGAATTCTTCTTCAGGTATTTTATTGCTTGTTGCAGGTCTATCTTCTGCTGCTGGCATTGCTTGATCTGATATTTCTCTCCTTCATAATCCTCATCTCTACTTTTGATCCTTTTCCATCCCATACCCTACCTGCTGCCCTCCTCATCCCTGCAGTTCAACCTGACGGACATGGACTGGGGTCAAATGAGTAAGAAAGACTGTGTGAAGTATGGAGGCATGCTGGTGGGGAAGGCCTGTAAGTATGTTCCTGACCTAGCCCTCATGTCCTTCATCCTCTTCTTCGGCACCTACTCCATGACGGTTTCTCTCAAGAAGTTCAAGTTCAGCCGCTACTTTCCTACAAAGGTAAGACGCCATTTGTTTCAGTTCATGATGGTGATTCTGCTTTAGGCTTCCCCACCCTGCATCAAAACTCAACCTGTTTGCCATATAGGGCTGGGTATTTCATGCAACCTCACGATTCAGTACGCATCCCGTGAAGCGTAAATTATGGACATTTATTATGCCTTTATCAGAATTCCTGATCACTTCAAATGAGCTTTTTCATTGCAAAAAGAAAAAGATTGTTCTACAACTCAAGACACTTACATTTAGGTCCTCAAAGATTTTAGACCTAAGTTAAAAATTTTAACGTGCTTCATTCATAAAGTTTGGCTTCGACTTTGAACTGTGTCATTGATAACATCACCCAAAGTGTATTGACCACAGCTGTCACAGCATTTGAGGCTGTATTGATGCTGTAGAATCAGTATCAATACACGCATCGGCAAACAGTGCATGGCAATATTTTGCCGTATCGATATTTTGAGCTCAGGCCTAATGTCAAATGATAGATTCTTGCATTAAGGGGAAGTTTATCTAATATCCTAAAAAATGTCTGACTGCAAAGACAACAGTGACAAAGATCATATTTATCTAAAATAAATTAAAAAAATCAAATCCAATATTTTCTTCCACATATTTATTATCTTCATCCTGAAAATACTGCAATTCTACTGAAACAAGAATTTACATGTCATAATAAATAGATAAGATAAAATGTTTTTGCTTTCAAAATGTTTATAATTGTATCTTAAGTAGAAAAAACTGACTGACTAGCTCTCCCACACCACTATGATGACTTCAATACCCAAGAATAAAAAATATAAACTCATCTAACACTTTAAAACTACATTTATCGTAAAAGAAAACCACAGCTTTAAAGGGGATTTTAAGGCATATTCTCCCGTGATTACATCTGCAAAGGTAAAAAAAGAAGGTGTTGACAAACTTAACTCAGCTCTTGTGCGTTTCCCTCATAAGTTCATAATGTTAAAACACTTCCTACTGCTGCTTTGTGAGGTCCCTGATGTTTTGGGCTCTATAGACTGCCTTGACATTTTAGTGTTAGAATCAGGGGAAGTCTGAAGCATTGTTGGCTGATTTCTATCTTGGGTGAGCAGTAAACCATTCAGCCATTGACAAGGGAATGTCCCGCTGGAATCGATCACGCCGCGCTGTCCTGCTTTTTAATTGGCTCATCTATCAAACAGCAAGATGCTGAACAGCAGTAAGCTCCACCTCTCTCCCTTTTTAACGAGTAAATCCTGACATTTAAAAACAAATGAGAAAAAAAACAAATGAGAATACTCTGTTTTAATCCGGGCTGATTCAGAGAAAACAGACTGTACTAAAATAAGAAGTGATAAGCAACAATGATTCTTTCTGAAATTGGATGTCAGTGCCCATAGTTTGCCTTTTTGAGTTTTCTAGGTCCTTTATTGGTTAAAAATGTCTCCTCCGGTGTGATAAAGGTTCAAAATCTAAATGTGATAGGAGGTTATGATGAAAATAAACATGGACTCATTGGTGATATGTGAACAGTTGAGAAGGACACTGCCAACGCTCACCCTGTGAATGTTTCTACTGATGTACTATTTTCATTGATTGTTATTATTATTATAATTATTATTATTATTATTATTATTATTATTATTATTATCATCATTATTATTATGTGTAAATTTTAGTTAAATGGCTGGTGTATTTTTTTACTTTTTATTTTAGTATACTATTTAGGGTTGTTTTCTCTTATTATAAAAAATACATAAATTATATTATACATAATTTATTTATAACAGTTGTATTGTTGTTAATGTTCTTAAAGGCAATAATAAGTGAATTACAAAAAAAAAATCTCCTTCACGTGGCAGAGTACATCTATACACAAGACAAAAAGTCTGCAACATTGAGCTTCTCCCCCTCCCCGTCTTTACATTGCCTGTAGCTTCTGAAACAGCTTTTAACCTTCAAGATAAAGTGAAGCTAATATACCAGGTGCATCCACATTATCCTTTCCTTCTCTTAGGTCTGGGCAATATAGCAATTAAATCCATTAATTCAAATTATTTTCTGCAGAAGATTAAAATTAGAATAAAATAAAAAAATATATTAATTTATAAAATAATATTGATATATAACTTAGAATTGAGTGTATATAATATTTTATAAATATAAAAGACTAATTTATTAAAATATTATAAAAATTAAATATCAAGCTTTTTTTTCTCGACCTACTCCAAGATTTGTAAGTTGTTGTTGCAATGTTTGAAAATATAATTACTGAAATTTACAGTTTTTATGATGGTAGGCCCTGTCAGGGTTTGCAAAAAGCACATGTTTAGGCTTGTATTTGTTTTATAAATTAGTTTAAATACTATTTAGAGAGTTCCATGTTAATTTACTGTGAAAACATTATTTATGTAAACAGACCTGTCGATACCATAAGGACAAAACTTGACTAGTGTTATTTCTATGGGTTTTTTTCTTTTTGAGAGGGAAAGAAATCTATTGAAATTCGTAAATCCATGTTTTGGAAAAAATTAGGGATTTTATTTTTAGGCCATATCGCCCTTCGACCTCCTGCCTCCTCCTGATCCTTTTTCTATCCTAAAAGTCTGATATCTACAGGAATGTCCTCTCCCATGGTTGTTCCCCTCCTGTCCTCCCTGATTGTACCCCAGGTCCGCTCCCTCGTTAGTGATTTTGCCATCATCATCTCTATCCTGAGCTTCTGTGGACTGGACGCCCTGCTCGCTCTGGACACCCCAAAACTGAACGTCCCCACTGAGCTCAAGGTTCCCCAAACTCTGCTGAAACTTCTCCTCTGTTTCCTGTCTGCTTCAATGCATTTCTTTACCTAATCGAGTAGTTTTATCACGTTTCTGATCAATCACTGGTTATGATTCACTTACTGAGAACGTCTTTCTTTCCGTGTTTTGTTCCTCCTGTATGTGCCCCTCTCTTGTTTATTTGTTTTTCACTCTTCTGTCGTCCCCTCTTTGTGTGCGTTCTGATGGACGTGTAGCTGAGGAAGCTAATCAGTGATTTTGCCATCTTCATGTCAATCATGTGCTTTGTGGGTCTGGATATGTTGATGGGCTTAGACACACCCAAACTAATCGTTCCCACCGAGTTCAAGGTAACTGATTTATCCTTAAAATTAACTTCATGTGTATCTGTGCTGTCTGTGTGATTCTAACGACAGAGAAAAGTCACTTAGTACAGCACCCTGTGCTCTGTTTGATGGTTTAGATGAATATTTACTTAAATTCTTCTCTTCCTGCTGCATATTAGCATATTTCAGCTGAATCAGTGCAGATGTGCAGCACTGATTGTATAAAATGCTTTATTATGTTAACATTTTATCTCTGTGTGAATGTGTGTGTGCCCAGCCTACCCGCTCTGATCGAGGCTGGCTGGTGATGCCGTTTGGTAAGAACCCCTGGTGGTGGTATGTGGCCAGCTCCATCCCTGCTCTCCTGGTCACCATCCTCATCTTCATGGACCAGCAGATCAGCGCCGTCATCGTCAACCGCAAGGAGAACAAACTCAAGGTCTGAAAACACACCAACAGAGCACGTCATATCACTGTTACAGCAGTCTTCTTTTAATTTGAAGGAAGGACGTTTAGTTTAGTGTGAAAATCTGCTGTTTTGAGAAGTGTATGGATAAAATACTGAAGGTAGACCTTCCACTGACATTTATATTTGGGGAAACTGGACATAGAGTTTAAAGATTAGGGGACAAACATATTTAAATAATAATATTGATTGCAAGAAAAAAAGCAATTACCAGAAAATGGATGAAGAATGAGGCCTCAGGTTGAGGACTGGGTTGAGGTTATACACAAAATATATGTGATGGAAAAGTGAACTTGTAATGTTCTGTTTCTTTTCTTTTATTTCACTATTTTTGCTACACTACTAACATGGTAAAACTCCATTAGTTTAACTGGCCATAATGTAAAGGAGACATTAAATGACCTCTATGTCAGGGGCATTATTTAATTTGTATATAGGAATAGTTTCGGTTATTCTTTTATTTTAATTCAAGGTGAAAGGAAGAGAGTCATCTTTGATTTAAAGATGCTGCATTGGAGGGAAAACAGACTCAGTCATTGTGTACCAGTTGTATGCAGAATGCATATTAAAATGTTAAATAAAAGAAAATTTAAAAATAAGAAAATGTGCAGTTTTGAACAGCCTTATAAAGCTGACGGTGCTCCCAGTTCAGTCATGAACATCTCGATCATTGGGGAAATGGGTGCACATAAGCAGCCCTCCTTTGACCTCCAACACTCGACAGAAATGGCTCAAACTCCCATAAACACCCTTTGCATATCAATATTGAGCGCTCTGCACCTCACATCCATTGTGCTGCACTATCAGGGAGAGCATTATGTGGCCGGTTTATGGCACCATTATGGCTTCATCTCATGTCTGTTGCTGAGGAGATAGAGCAGGTCGTCCACAAATCAGATGATCAGTGGTTCAATCAGTCTATACGTGGATGTGTCCTTGTCGGAAGAATTAACCCTTGAATTGGTCCCAGGGGTAAATCCAGATTGAAGGTTTGTACTCATGTCTCAAAGGACAATCTCTTTCAGTGTTCCCCCTCAAACTCCAGATGGAGAGCCTTTTATATTTGTGTTATAAGTTGATATCAGTCATTAAAAGCATGCTGCAGACAATCCGGACATTTATAGTATGAAAACTCTTTAAGAGATGGACACAGATTAACAATCATTTATCAAGAGCCTTTCCTACTTGCCTGTCAGGCTGTCATCCTGTGATTATTTTTCATGTCCCCCACAATGTTTTGAAATGTCAAATTTGAGGTCAGTCAGCACCTGTAGAGTAGGAAACAGTGCTGTGTTTCTGTCCAGAATATGTTGAAGCTGTGTTGAGAGCTTATCAAATGATTCTATGGTTCTTGGCTGCTATTTTTAGTCCATTTGGACTTTTTTGTTTAATATTGCATGTAAAACATCAACCCTTTCAACCACAACCAAGGTAAAGACATCTCTGTTTTTTTCAGGACAAGAGCAGCAATGCAAAAACTCAGATCTAGGCAAGTGTGTTTGTCTATTTTCAAGTCAAAATTATCTAAAACACTTGTTCTAATCCACATTCACTTAACCAGTCAGGATAAATATCTTACTTTAAGGAATAAAAGGCAAAAATAAGGCATTGAACTGTTTGTAATGAAGAGAAAATATCTGCCAATGAAACAAGCAAGTTTGACTCAGTGAGGGTCTTACATTAAGGTTTATTATCCCCTCAAGTTAAATTTGTTTTGTCTTATTGGCAGATTATTTTTACTTATTACAAGCAACTCAGGCCTTATTTTTAGTTTTTATATCCTCAAATTAGATCTTAATCCAGACATGTAAGGAAATTGTGGATTAGAGTAAGTCTAGTGAGATTTTTTTTGTCTTGAGATTGGACAAATATTTTCACTTAGATCTGAGTTTTTCAGTGTATCAGAATATTTATACTGTAACGATGTCAAATGAATGGATTAAAAGTTGCTTGACGACAGATAAGAAACAAAAAATCAAAACGGAATTCAGTTTTACAGAATTTTATCCAAATCACACATAAAAAAAAAAAATGATGAAGAGGCCTTTTTATGCCTGACTGGTTCTACCAGGGCTTGACTTTCAGAAAAAAAATAAGGGTGCAAAGAAACTCTCAGCAAAAATTATCTACTTATATACACTTATATCCATCCATCCATTATCTATAATGGAAATAGTTACACCCTGAAATGGTTGCCAGCTACTCATAGGGCCACACAGAGAGACAGAAAACACACTCACACCCACACCAAGTGAGCGTCACCATTTAACTTTACAAGCATGTTTTGGTCTGTGGGAAGAAGCCGGAGTGCTTGGAGAGAACACACGCATGCACAGGAAGAACATGCAAACTGACTGACACAGGGTTTAAACCAGCAACCTTCTTGCCGTGAGGAACAAGCACTATCTCTATTAATTATTACTATTAATACCAAAGGGATTAATAAAACTCTACTTTATATTTATCAACTGCGGCATCATGCAGTCCACGCTCATTCTCAGTAGTTGGACTTTTTTTTATTTCATGATTGTCCATTTAAGTTCTGTGGAGGAATATTATTACTTAAGACATTGTGTCCCTAAGATGCACTTTTTTATTACAATAAAATTGCAGTTAATTGAGTGTAAAGGGAATATTTCCCTCTCTAGCATCGCCACATGCAGGTCATTTTGGTTCCTCACTGAACTTTTTTTGTGTGTGTTGGCACACTGTGATATTCTGGACTATCCCAGGTTCAAAGTGCAGCATAATTTTATTAAATAAACTTGAGTTGAAAATTTCCCTCAGTTTGGGTCACAGCTTGAAATTAAGGGGTGATGGTGGGTCCTGAAGCCAGACCAGTGATCCTCCAAAGACATGTAAAATAAAATAAATAATTCTTTGTGCCTAGTTGACCTCTGGTTGCTCCTGATTGGACGCTACTGTCATAGAAACAAGAGAAGGAGAAATTAGGCTAATCTGATTGGTCAGTAGACTGACAAGAAGCTGTCCCTTTCTCTAAGGGCCAAATAAGAGGTCTAATAACACCACTACTATGTTTTAAATTATGAAAATGACTGTGGATCCACAAATGTAATATTCCACTTTTTGGCTGGATGAGATTTTTTTGTAAGGCATCCAAGTCTTGTAGAGGTGCAGTTCACAGAGCAACAACTTCTTTCTTTTTTCTCTTTTTGTACCCGTGTGCAGAAAGGCTGTGGCTACCACTTAGACTTGTTCTGGGTGGGGGTCCTGATGGCTGCGTGCTCCTTCATGGGTTTGCCCTGGTATGTAGCTGCCACCGTCATCTCCATCGCTCACATCGACTCTCTGAAGATGGAGAGTGAGTCCAGCGCTCCTGGAGAGCAGCCCCAGTTTCTTGGAGTCAGGTAAGGAGACAGTCCTGTCATTTTATGTGTGACTTTTCCGGCTCTGTGAAGATCAAACCATGTTTCTGCTTTTCTAGGGAGCAGAGGTTGACAGGAATTCTGGTGTTTGTCCTGACTGGGCTTTCAGTTTTTCTTGCTCCAGTCCTCCAGGTAAGATGGCTGCATGAGGTAAATTATCTTTTATTATTACTCATCTGTTGCTTTCATTAAACATTTATCTTTTGATTTGATTTATATTTGAACAGTACATCCCGATGCCCGTCCTCTATGGAGTGTTCCTTTACATGGGAGTGGCATCACTGAGTGGCATCCAAGTAAGTCCAGAAGACATTGAAGCAAAAAGAAAAGACTCCAAGGACTGTCTTCATAATATTTAAATACCTTTATTTTAACGGCATGGTCGTGTAGACCTTAATAACAAACATTGGCACATGTCAGCATCAAGCCTTAATCAGGAAGTCATGCAAACAGATGCTGGGCTGAAGTAGGTCTTTTTAAAGGGGGGCTCCACCAACAGGAAATTGCCACTTGGGCTCAGAGGCTTGGCCTGCAGCTGGTGACAGCATTCAAACCCTCCAGCAGATGGTGTTATTCAGGTCACCAGAAGGTCCAACAAAGTTTTTATATCAAAACCATGCATGATACAGCACAAAACAGATAAAAATGGGTGAAAGCATATCAAAATTCTGGTTATAAAAAGTTGCAAAAAGACATTCAAGCTTTAAAACTATGACTCAGCGCTTAAACAACATTCTTCCTTTACAAGAACGCAGCATAATCCTGTTCTTCATTCAGTCTGGGGTATTTTGTGCCTGTAGTTTGTCAGCCATTTAGTTTTCTTTGTCTCTCACCTTTTCTGATGGTCAGCTGAATGTGGAGCAGTGTTAATTTTACAGCACTTTTTAATTTACTTTTAGTTTTTATCGTTTGCCTAAAATATCTGTTAGTTTTAGTCATCATTTTAGTCTAGCTTTAGTTGAAGAAATTTCACAACAATTTAGTCGATGAAATCTACTGTAAATTAAGTCGACTAAAATATGAAGTGTAAAGGGTAAGGCATTTTTTATGTTTCCTTGAATTTCTGAAGTCATGTTTTACACTTGGATAAAATAAAACATCTAATAACCCATTACTGAATGTTGGTAAAGTTTGAATGTATAAATGAACAGAGACAAACTGAACTTTTGTGTGAAATGCAGTCACCTTTATTGGGGTGAAAAAAAGGGGGAAAAAAGGTTGTTGACGAAAACTATGACGAAAATAATTAGTCAACAAAATTAACACTGACGTGGAGTCAAGATGATGTTCATGTATCCATATTTTAATTTTTACATGTTTTTGAAGGGTCACGGCAACATTCCCGTCTTTGCGTTTCAGTTTTGGGAGCGGATCAAGCTGTATTTGATGCCTCCCAAACACCAGCCGGACTTCTCCTTCCTGCGTCACGTTCCTCTGAGACGAGTCCATCTGTTCACCCTGGTGCAGATCATTTGTTTGGCTGTGCTCTGGATCCTCAAGTCCACTTTCCTGGCCATCATCTTCCCAGTGATGGTGAGCTTATCAGTGTGAAAAAATGTCCAGGGATCTTGGTACTGCTGAGATTATTGCTCTGCTAGTTCTGGGTCAAGTTGGACCACCCTCTGGTGCTCTACCGTAACTATAAGACTACCACATGAGTCAGCCCTAGACCGGTTCAAGTCAATAGAAAGTTTTTTTGAACCTTGACTCTAGTTTGGCAATTCATGAAAATTCTCTGAACTAGGATTGGGCAATATATCCATTAAATCAATGAATTCAAATTTCTTTCTTGACTTACTCCAACTGTAAGTTGTTGCAATGTTTGAAAATATAAATACTGAAAATTTATAGTTTTCATGGTAGCAGGCCCCATCAGTTTCTGCACAAGCATATGTTTAGGCTTTTATTTGACTTAGATTAGATTAGATAGAATTTTATTAATCTGTTAGAACTTTAGAAATCCCTTTGGGAAACTCCCTCTGGGAAATTAAAGATTAAAAAAAATAGATATAAAGATATATATAAAAAGGTACATATAAACAAAAATATAAATAAATATAAAAAAATAAATAAAATGAAAATAAAAATATGGCTACTGTAGATAGAAATACACAGAATTAATATATTTAATTAATAGAAATATATTAATATTATTATTTATTAAATACTGTTAATATTATATTAATTAAATAAATATTATATTTTAATATATAATTATATTATTAAATACAATTTATTTATATTGTAATTTATAGTATTGATACATTTAATTATTAAATCATTATTATTATTGTATTTAATTATAAATTTAATTTAGAATTATAAATTGTGCAAATAGCTCAGCTTTCAGAGTTTATGTAGACAGGCTTTCCAGCAACATGACCAACATTTTATGACATCCACTTTAACTACATTAGGGTAATTTTTGTGTAACTTGGATTTTTTTTTTGAGAAGGAAAAATCAATTAAAATGGTAAATTGTTTGTTGTGGAAAAAAATGGGGAATTTTGTTGTTAGTCCATATCGCCCAGCCCTACTCTGAGCCCAGACTGAAGTTTTGTGGCACCTAAAGTAAAATTTTCACAGATGAAATACCAAGAAAATAGTGTTTTCAGATACCCACCGAGTTCACCAAGTTAAAAATGTCTTCCTCTTTGTGTAGATTCTTGGTCTTATGGTCGTACGAAAGCTTCTGGATCTGATGTTCTCACAACACGACTTGGCCTGGCTGGATGACATCCTGCCTGACAAAGACAAGAAGAAGAAAGAAGATGACAAGAAGAAGAAGAAGGAGAAGAAGGCAGCGGAGCCTGAGAGCGATGAGGATGTAAGGACACATAAACTGATAAGTGAAGCTCTTTGTGTCACTCCATCTGCTGTGGGTGTGTTGCTCCCGGCTGTTCTCTGACTAATACTGTATGTTTCTCCTCTCTGCCCCACAGTGTTGCTGAAAAGGCACTGTATAACACTTGATTCAGTCTTAATGTGTTTCCAACCTGCTCTTAGTTTACCTTCTCCTCTCCTGCTTTGCTCCAAAACTTTATAAATGTCTCTGCTCGCATGCTGGACTGTGTTGTTGTCTGCTGTTGATTCTGATTAAAGGGGTAAGACTGGTACTGCTCTTTACTTTTGAAAGAAAGGGGAAGACTTATGCAAGCTAGAAAATCACTCAGAGAGCACAGACCTCCGCCAAGCAGCTCAGCTCCAGCAGTGGTCTTTCTACAACCCCTGTAAAAGATACAAGAGCCAGGATCCAGACCAAACTCAGCACATACATGGAGGCTGTTATCCTGTATGAACACTACAAGTTCTGGGAACATCACTTAATGTTTTCATTTTATGACTTATTGAATGTCATCAATGGGATTTCTCATTATAAAGTTAGATGTTTTTTTTGTGACAATGGATCCAGATGAAATTTACCTTGATGATAGAGACATGGACCCCATATTTTCCTGTCAAATCGGAAGGAAATCTGTAAAAAAAAATGGCAGAGATATGATTTTTTAAAATTCACCCAATGTTAACTTATGGGATTTTTTGGAAATTTGGGGGGAATTTTTGCATCCATACAAATATGCATATCACCACCAAAATCTAACCATTTCCAAGTTGTGCCATTACCAACATTTCCTAAAAATTTTCAGCAAAATCCGTCCAGTAGTTTTTGCATAATCTTGCTAACAAACAAACAAACAAACATACATACACCGGCAAAAACATAAACCCACTGGCAGAAGTAATTGTAAAACCTTTCAGAGAAAATGATTCAACACATAAATCTGATCTTTGTCCTCGCCGAATAATCACTGCATCAAAAAGAAACCTACAGCATGCTACGTAAAGAATCATCCCACACATTAACCCTGAGGTTATGACAAAAGTTGACCTTGACCTGAAATGTGAATCAAGGAAGAGAAACCTAAAGAAAAAGAAGTGAGACTATAAATGAGGCCAAGGAATTCACACTATTAACATTAACAATATTTACAATATGAGTATAAATATGACAGTGCTGTTTGTCCAAAAGGCAAAGTTTGACAGTAAGGATATTTCAATGGGTATTATGTTTGCATATTTGCTTATTAACAAATATCAGCGGTGAAAACAGTGAAAAAAGTTTATTCTCCAGGACCTGATAGAGCAGTGATATTAGAGGAAGGACTTCTTGTGGTGCTCTGTGGTGAATCCAATGACGAAAAAGTTTGAAAAAAATGAAAAATTACTCTCTTCCAAAGCACGAAGTGAGAGAGCACCACTCCACAAATCAATCAAGGAAAAGACAAACAAGTAAGGAAAGTAAAAAGTAGTATTTAATCAGGAAAGGAGGAAAAACGAGTGGGAGTAGAACAGTAACTGCAAGGACACAACAGACAAACCAAAGAATATATGAAATTCTGTCTGTTTGAATATACAAAGAGAGAGGGTACTAGTCTTGTCCTTGTAAGGCTCCCGTTTGTTCTGCATGCCGACAGCTCCCTGTTTGTTTCCCACAGCCCAACAGCTCTGCCCTGCCTGCACTGCATATACCCATGGAGGCCTTAGAGCCCCAAACAGAGCCCCAAGCAGAGCTCCAAGCAGAGCCAGCTCTGGACACCGAAAACCCTCCCACCCAAAACCAAACCTCTGATTGTGAGTACACCAACCTCTCCTCCACCTTTGGTTGTGTCAGTCTGGTGCTTTAAAGATTTAGTTCTCTTCATTAAATGTGATGTTTGGGATGCTAATAGATATTTTAGTAGATGTTGCTCAAAACCACTGACCTACTGTGACACCTCGATTCCCGGCTGTGTAGAATACTGTTGCATATTGCTCTAGTCCATATGACAGTGCCACTGTACAGCTTAAATGCAGCTTTTTCTTAACTCTCTGGCTCAGAATTCTCCCAAACTGCTTTGAGCTACACAAAGCTGCCTGTGAATTTCCCAGTCGTAGTGAAACAACAGGCCAGCTGGCATAAGCAAAGACCCACAGATACAGCTCCAAGTAATGGCAGGTGTATGGAAAGCTGTTGGGGCATTAAATTGATATCAGTGATATCAACTGTAGTTCAGCTCTACTAGTATGATACTCAAATTTGGAGTTCATGTACTCAATTTTGGTCAACTAGTCTGCATGTAGACCTACTAGAGAAGCAAAAAGTGTCCCTTGTACTACAAGTGGATTGAAAAATGCTGACTACTACTACTAGTAACATTTTTCAAGTGTATTACTAGTAACACAACTTGTTTACTAGCAGAAGATTTTGCTTTACTAGTAAGGTCTACTTTCACACTACTGCACCAACAACAACCTTTACTAGTAAAACAAAATATTTGTGTACTAGTAGGGCTGAAAGACTTATCGTTTTTGGATCGAAATCGCAAATTCAGACAACGCAGTCATGTGATCGCCAAAGCTGCAATTTTTCGCAACGCTCCCGACTGACCCAGGATCTGTTGTGTCAACTATTTTACACGTTATTTTACAAATTTGCAGCATTTTGCATTTTCAGAAGTATTAGTAAGCAGATCAACAATACAAAGCCTCTGTTAGGAGTAGAAGTTGGAGTATCCCTTCAATAATGAAAACAGATTGTTTATCATCAATATAAGATGATGAATAATGTGTTATGTGCTTTTGATCATTGATTTCCTCACTGTTGTCGATACTGTAAACATAGTGAGTATTGCACTGAAGCTTGATTTAAAGAAAATCAAGAATGTAATTGAAATCACAATATCTGCCAGAAAAATCACAATTAGATCTTTTTCTAAAATCGTTTAGTCCTATTTATCAGTAGCACTTGTAAATTCAAAATATCTCACTCGTATTACTAGTAGACCGTTTTCAGTCTAGTAGTACTAGTAGACCTAATGCAAATGAAGTAGGAGGGATTATAACCAAATCCAACACCTGGATTGGTTTTTTTCAAAAGCCAATGGGAAGCCTGAATTTGCTTTTTCCTGCCCTCTTATTAAAATATAAGGCTTACTAGTTGTTCTAGTGAACATTTTTACGTCAAACAGTAGTACTAATGACATTTTTTGCTTCACTAGTAAAGTCTACTCGTGCACTAGCTGACCAAAACTGAGTACATGTGCTCCAAATTTGAGTACTAGTAGAGCTGAGCTACGGTTGATATCACTGATAAACAAACAATTAAACCAAACCAACTGAAAATGAAATATTGTTCAAACTTCACTCCTGAAACAGAACTGAGTCAGCTAATATTTAGTTATGAACAGAGACTGTAGGTCAGTGGTCCAGAGCTACCACAGCATTCATACTTGACATGATTAGATTAATGTTGTAACCACGAAAGAGTTCTCTTGATGGATTTGTTCAACTCTGTTTCTCTATGTCTCGGTGTTTGTCTCTGTGTTTCTGCATGCTGTTTGCTTCTGTTTTGTTACGTGTGCTCGTTTGTTGTTGTGTGTCTCTGTTTTGGGTGTTTTTCTTTTCCACAGGAGACAAACCCGTACTCGACCGTCACGTCTGATCAAAATGAACTAGACCGCAGGTACTGTGTGCTGAAACTTCACGTGCCCTACAGGGATCTGATTAGCCCACCTGGCATACACTCTGGCTGAAACAACAAACGTGACACTATCAGACAACCCAAAACTACATAGTTACCGCAAAACAGCGCAGTGGCCGCAGTACTTGTGTCTGTATTTATGCTTAGTGATGATTTCAGGTGTTTTGATTTGATATTTTGTTTTTGCAGCAGTTTGGAGGTTTTTCAGTGGATTTCAGAGAGATTATTGTGTACAGTGCAGAGTGAGTGGATGAATGTTTTATAAAGTTGTAAATACTCTAGGTCAGAGGTTTAAAAGTGAAGCTGTCCCCTTCCTGCTTCCATCCCCCTACATTTTCCCATAATGCTCTGGGAGAAATGGACAGGAGTTGTACCATCAATGTTGATTCAGAGAGTTTCCTCTTGGTCTACAGCCTGAATCTTGCTCTTTAAGTCTTTTGTTTGTTATTTTTAACATTTTGTCAAAGCTGTCAAACAACGTACACAAAATGAGCTACCTAGCAGTTTCTGCAGAGAACCCATGAATGCACATGAAACTACCTTCAGTTTGGCCCACTACTTCAGTCAACAAAGTCAACAGTCATTTTACCAACCTGACCTCAGACTAAACATAATGTAGCTTTATGACGTGCTGTTTGGTTAACAAACCAGCTTTTTCTTGTTGGTTAAATATGGATTCCAACATTAGATATCAATTTTGAACTAAAGCTTTAGGGCTGCTTTGAGTGGAGGAGGATGACTGAATGAGTTGACAGAGTTTCTCTCAAATCGAGGTGGAGGGTGTGGCCCTTTGGTTTTATTTGATTTTCAGTGCAGATGTGCTCAATAGATACTGGCTTTGCATTTACACAGTGCAGCACACGCAGTGCTTCTCTCAGCCACAGTTGATCCACGGAGATCGAAGATCAGTGACTAGCAGCATTAATTACAATCAACAGTCACGTGTTTTTAAAGTTGGCTGAAAACAATGAATTGCTAATCGATTGGGGCATCTCTATCTGACACTGAGGCGAACTTAAAACGTGATCATTCAGTTAGAGGGAGATTCTCTTTTAATGGTTTGGTTTCAGTGCAGATCAGTGGGAGGGATTTCATGTTGGACTAAAATTCTTATCACTGCTGCTTTCAGTAATAATAAATAGATAACCTTACATTACTAACTTTGAGTCAAGTTAATAAAAACATGCATGCACTTTCCCTGCAATCCCCAGGAGGCATCACAATCTGAGAACTCCTGCTCTACATCTTTCCTTTGATTCAGCGCCACCTACTGAATCTTTCTGTCATTTTCATTCATTTTAATCACCGTAGATCCTGGCATATCTAGAAAGTTTAATTTAAAACACTTTTCTCTGCTGCAAATGTGTGGTATGATGCATGAGGTTGGCAGAATGATATCCTTTGACCGGTCTGATAGTGAGTGTGCAAATTTCATATTTGCATGTGGGACTGTTTACCTGAGATGGATATTAATGATGATTGTTTTCTAGCATTAGCTGCAAAAAAGTTTAAAGTATTTCCTTGAAATCATAAGTTTAAGTTATTTTAAAGGAAATGTTGTAAATACCTACTTCATGTGACTTTTCTGTCTTTGAAAGCCTGTATTATTACTTTTCAGAGTTACTATAAAGATGGCTGAAAGGTTTTCTTCTCTGTAGAAATGTTAATAGAGATTTGTCAACACGTCATGCTTTAAATATAAGTCTCATTATTTTAGGTTATCAATCGTCATCATTCAAAGACTCTGAACAATGTCAGTCTACAAAAATAAAACAGTGACACCATGAGGCTCTTTAAAATCCACTGAGTTAAAATAATGTTTTTATTGGTTCTCTTGTGTTACTGAGACACTAAAGATGAGACAGAACAATGTTGTAATGATACTGATTACAATTAAGTACTGTTCTTTGGTACATTTTAGGTACTTTTTACTCTATCTCAATACCAGCAACCTTCTTCTTCAATACCTGTAGTGTAAATATTGTATTTTCTATTTTAATACATATATCTGACAACTTTAAGTACTTTGCAGATTATAATTATTTGTACAAAATTAACTAACTATCCTTTTATCATTTATCTTTATAGAAAAATACAACCAGCAATGTAAAAGTAGATACAATAAACTCCGCTCCAGTGTATATTCAAGCTGATGTTCAGTTTTATGTAATAATAACTGTGACACAACAATATATATTATAAAGAGAGGGCAGCTCCGCATGAATGGTTTGTGTCTATAGACAGCACTCAGGGTCATGTCTCACTGGTCCCTCCAGCTGCTAAATATTTAAATATCACCAAGAAAACATAAAACAAAATGAGAAATGTAAAGCAATCATGTCCTGGCATTAGCAGTGTTTATGGACCTAAAAATAACATTGGTTTCCCTCTGTGCTGTGCATGGATACAGGCCATCAGCGTAGTTTTTGACACAATGTAAAATATTTTATTTCAGTATGATAGACTGACCCAGAGCTACTGCTGTATGCCAAAAACCTCTTCTCTGTGTGAAAGCTCTGTATGCATGAGTTTCTACATGACATGATTTTGGTTGTTTCTTTTGAAGAAGTGCTTTTTCAAATTAAATACTGATTCAGTGAGAACGCTGCAGCGACACTTTGCACCTTCTACTGTGTTTCACACTTTCCCTGATCATCCTGCAATCTGATCCTGTTTATGTGCTTACATTTGTCTTTAGGTAATATTCGACTGCTGCTGTATGTGTGAGAAAATTTTTAAAGCCCTTTTTCTAAACAATACAGACTGCTCTCTATATGCCATCTTTTTAAAACAGTCTAAGTAACGTGCTTTATGAAAACATTAATTTTAGACCCTTTCTTGTAACTACAATGCCTACTCGTCCCATTTGGTTGAAAAAGTCAAAAAGCCCAGCTTGTGATGTAGCTCCCTCTAGCGTAAACTAAGGGTTAAACAACTGCAGCACCAAAGCTCAAGCAGAAGAAAAAACATATAACACATTGCCCCTTCAGTCATATAAAGCCGAGAAAACCACTGGAAACTGAAAAAAGTTGCAAAAGTCTATTTTTCAGAAAAAGAGCAGCTTTTTTTATTCTGCAACAATTAATAAATTAATACTCTTTTATAGGTATTAAAATTCAGTAGTGAAAAAACTAAATCTCTTTCATTTACATGGATTGTATGGAAAAGTATTTCTGACAGAAACAGTGCTCCTTTTCCTAAAGTTTGGACTTTTTTAAAACACAAAACATTAAAATAAGATTGATTTGTGAACTCTTTGTTGGGACACAGTCCACAGACCCTGTGTGGTAATTTGAACATTCTACTGACATGCACAGCCAAAATATAGGCCATGAATATCAGTAGAAATGCTATCTATTTTTATTTTGTATGTATTCATTTGCACATAGTTAAAAGAGAAGTCAAAGAAAACAGTGAATAAGATTAAGTAAGATGTGCAGGTGAGGTAGAAAACCAATGTGGGCTTATTTGCAAACCTCACCTCAAGAGTAAACAGATACAATTAACAGAAAAAACTTCAAATCCTTGTAATAAAAGAAAAACAAACAAATCAGAATCAAATTATAACATACATTGTACCAAAATTAGAGAATACACCAACTAGGGCTAGGCAATATATCAATTAATTCAAATTATTTTCTGTTGAAGATTTAAAAATGAAAAGTGGAGATTTTTTTTTCAGCTTATTCCATTCATAAGCAATGTTTGAAAATATAAATACTGAAAATGTGCAGTTTTTATGGTGGTTGGCCCTCACAAATTTTGCACAAGCACAAGTTTTAGACTTTTATTTGCTTCTTAAATTAGATTAAATATTGATCAGATGGTCCCAACTACAAGATTTAGTTTTAACTACAAGAGGGAAACTCTGTTTAGTTTTGGAACACGTTTTGATAAAATAAAGACAAAACTTGCTTTATGTCATTTTTGTGTCACTTGGAGTTTTTTTTGTGATGTAAAAAAATCCATTAAAAATCGTAAATCGAGTTTTGTGGAAAAAAACCGAGGATTTTATTTTTAGGTCATACTGTCCGGCCCTAACGCCAACACAGAAACAGAATCTAACAGAATAAATTTGTCACGCAAAATTGAAATTTGATGATTACACAGATCATCATGAACAGAAAGTCTTTGACATCAAAACATTTTAACCTTAATCTGTATCTCAACTGGGACAGAGACTCTGTCAGTAAATATAAATACTTGTTTTATAATTGAACACCGTATTTTATTGAACTCTGACCTCAAATGTATGATACAGGGGTAGGTACAGGATATTTCATATCTGCAGATCCCGATTATCACTGTGCTCGAGCTGTTATTTCCTGATACTATCATGCAGTAGGGATGTACAATATTGGATTTTTGCCGTTATCCAATATGCCAATATTTTTTTAATTCATTATCATTGATACCGATATTTCTGGTCAAGAGCACAAGCTCTGCACTTCACAAAAATGGACTTGTTTCTTTCAGCGTTACAGTATATTTTTGAAAGGAACAGTTGTGAAACAAAAAAATCAGCATTTAATCTAGCAAAAATTAAACCCTGATTTTCAAATGTATCAGTGCAGTGATAAGAAGGTGCATCAATATTGTACATTTGTGTAATCGGTCGATACCGATATCAAACCGATAATATCGTGCATCCCTATCATGCAGATAATATTTTGCTTCCCTAGTTAAAAAAAATCAGATCTCCTGTTTTTCCTTGGAACTTAAATGTGTGCCATACACTCAGCTGCCGGTTTGTCAGGTCCATCTAAACAAATAAAGTCTTCCTCAACATTCACAAACAAAATCTTTATAATCATGATCACTGACAGCAGCTGACTGGACCTGATAAATTCGACACTCAGTGTACTCAATGTGTGTAATTAGAGTAAAAGTGTAACCTACCCGGTCCACCACTGTTCCCCAGCATCACTCTGCACCTGAAGATCTCCTGCCCCCCCTCGCCTAACCCCTCCCAGACGAGCCTTGCCTCTTCGGACGCCCCATCTCACCTGTCTCCACGTCAGCCCATGCCCAAGGTCAGCATCCAGCTGGAGTCAGACAGCGCGGAGTCTGTCCTCTCCTCCAGATCCTCCAGACCGCAGCACCACCGCCCTCACCATCAACACCATCAGAGCCTTTACGTCCCTCGTGCCACACCTCCACCTGTAATACAGCGAGACTTCCGCTCAAAACTGCACGCTCACTTCATCGATCAGTTTGCAGAGACCGTTCTCTAGTCTGACCGAAGCACACAGAAGGTGCAAAGTGCTGCAAACTGACAATGACCCTCAATCTGGTACACATCTACACATGACAGTATGAACTCAATTTTCACTCAGCACAAACTGCTTTTTCACATTTATTAACTGGACTAATGTCCAGCAAAAAGCCCTCTTAATTATAAAACCATTAAAAGTATGCTGGGGTCCTTAAAACAGCTTCCTGTAGCAAAACTAGCTGCAAAGAAACAACCAAAATGCTTAAAAATGATAATAAATACGTGAACCCCCTCCGACCCTGTTTTAGGCATCAGTATTGTTGATCATGATTTGTTTTTGTTTTTCTTGTGAATTTAAAGAAAGGTAGAAAAATAGGTGATAAACATCATGATTTATACTGTGTGTTCTATGGATGTAAAGCCCTGAAAATGTAATAAAACAGCATTTAAAGTGTCTTTGTGTTGGTTTGTTTTGTCCGCAGGATAAATGCTAACTTTGCATTCAGGGATAACAAACAGTTAATCAGATTCTTGCCAATATATTACCAATACAACAATATTTTCAGTTTGTTTGGCCAGTTTGATATCCAAACCATTTTTTGCAAGGATGCCTAGTCTTTCATACTGCATTGTCTTAGAGTAATTCAAAAACAAAAGATAAAAACAGATCAATTAATCTGATCATTTTTGAGGAAAAATAAGATTTTTTTAATTATAAAGTTGTGGATTTTTGAAACACAAAACGAACTATTTCATAGTTTAAAAACAGTAAATTTATGACGGATTTATGAAAATGTTCATGTTTTTCAAGTCACAAGCTTTACAGCTTTATAAACCCAAACATTTTGTCTTGCATCTGCTCAGTAAGCTGTAATTCTTAATGGAAAAATCTGTGCCACCTCCTCCACATCAGCATGTTGATTTATTCTAAATAGCTCCAGATTAAAACAATGTCCCTTACAGTCTGTATGCCATCAATACTATTATGTCCTTCATATTCTGTCCAAGTAAAGAATATAATAACATCAGGCCCTGAACAGCAGGCATGATGCAAGCTTCACCTTTTGTTGTTTTCTTCCTGAGTGAGTTATTTTACAAACATTTTGTTTTTAGGTTGGTTTCTTTTCAATTTAGAACTTTGAAAGCTAAAAATGTTACTTATTTACATATATTTACAATTTTATACGGTGCAAAATAAATTACATTTCTTGAATATTTTAAACTTTTTAAACTCAAAAGATTTAGGATGTAATTTCTGAATGTTACTTTCCCTTTGGATTGGCAGGACATGTTGTATAATTGTATTATCTGATTATCTATGTTTTTCTTTATGTCCCTCCTGTTTTGTCTCTGCCTCTGTCAACTTTTCAGTTCAATTTTTTAACCAGTGTCTAGATATTCACAACTTTATAGTCATAAAAACTGCCTTTATTCCTCAATAACTTATAGATCATTCTTTTAGAGAGGCCCTCTTTCAGCATCATGATTCATGCATGTACTTTCATTTATGTGTTAATCTAATAGTGACAATCTATTTGTTTTAAGAGCAGACAAAAACACAAAATTACCTCCTGAAAGATGTGGCGGGAAGGGGTGCCTGGGGCATTTTTCCAACCATATAATATCACTATCCAACAAGAAATGTGCAGTGTTTTTCATTACTCTGTCAGTACCTTATGAATATTAGTTCCAATGTGCAACTGCAAAGTAAGTAATTTTATATAGTCTCTTTAAAACATTGTTGTGTTTTGCATTTTCAAGAATGTGTATGTTTGTATGGAGATATGATACTGTAACAAGTGTTCCAGGGACAGTATGACTTGAATTCTGACATGCTTTGAGATTTCTTTAAGCAAGATTTTGAAAACTATTGGCCTTAAACCCTTCAAATATTGCACATCGTACCATAAATATTATAAATACACATCAACTGTTTGAATATGTTAAACAATATAAGTAAATAAAAATATATAGTCCCAAACACTTTATTTTATTAAAATGAGAATTTATTGTAAATAAATTCGCATTTTAAAAATATAAATAAAACGGTTGTAACACTGCTAACCAACTGAACGGGCTCTCTCTTGTTACCATGGTCAATACCCAAGATGTGCTAGCAACAGCCAACCATAGGATATCATATTACTTATTATACTTATTCTTAATATTATTAATGAAAACACTGTATGGAAAAAAACTTAAAGAGCAGCTTAAAAACTTAAACAAGCAGTATAACTTACCTAGCGCCAATGGGAGATGACTTTCAACGATAATGAAGACCTTTCTCATCGTGTTCTTCATCCCGGTTCGTCTGCCATTTTATGCTCCCTAAAAGGCATCCATGGCCTAACATCCTAAACATCTACTCTGTATTATTATTTTTTAAGTAGTAGTAGGAAATAAGAATTCAACACTTACTAATTCATCACATTTTATTATTTAGCCCAAAAGTTACTTAAGCTGCTGCCGCCCAGTGAAACGGTTGAGATTTGGTTTTCCCTCCATTTTAGTCAAAAAAGAACCAACCAATCAGAGGCGAGATTCTGTTATACGTCAGCGAAACGTCATTACGTCAATACCTGTTGGATGTAAACATTACGGCCCCTACTTTAATTACTTGTGAATTTATGTTATGTTTGCCAGTTTAAATAATCTTTATTTCTAATGTTTTTTAACTGGCTATTATTTCTTTTTCTTAGGTAGCTGACTTACTTCTCTGGTGTTTTATTGTCTTTTAAGTTATTTATTTTTCTTTTTATATTTTCCTTGTCGATTTCTGATCATTTAGCTTTAGTATTGGATCACATTTCGCCACATTAGCTGGATTTAATTCATCCTCTCAATTCACGAGGTATTTTGAATGAATAACCCACTCACTCAAACTGTCATCCGTGCTGATCTGTCTTTTAACAGATTGGCCGATTTTCCTTAATTCTTTTATCAGGTTTGTTTGGTAAAGAGTTTTAGTTGTAATATGTAATATGTAATAGTAAGAAAAGTACTTTGACATCAATGTGCTAGAGTTACCTACTGCTAAACTCATGTTTGGTTTCTTTAACATAAATAATATGAAAGTAGCATTGACCTACTCTTTTGTAACGTGCCTTGCAATAATGTACATTTTGGTGCTGTACAAATATAGTTTAATATTTTGTGCATAACGTGCTATTTTACAACTTCACAAACAGGACTATTCAAGTGTAAAATTAAAGGAGTAATACATCTTTATTTAAATAGCAATTTGCGAGAGTGAAGCTCTTTTTGAAAGAATTGTACAGCAAGGTCTCACACAGGAATATACATTTTATTTTTGAAAAAGCTAAAACTTTTGTTCTTGATTTTGTTACTGTGAACATGCCTTTCAAATTTTATGACTTAAATCAGCCAATTGCATTAAGGTCAAACTACACACTACTCAATACTACAGGTTGATAACAGAAACCCAACACAACCAGACTATTAAATTTATAAACTGTGAAATGTGTTGAACTTTAATCTTTCATGCTGTAACAAGTCCAAGTGTGAAGTACACAAAAGGTTAACAATTTAGCCAAACTTCAAATTACGGGTAAAATGACCAAAGCTTACTTGTTCTCTTCCCTTAAAGAATGATGAAGACCATGTAAGAGTGAAAAGCCACTTTAATTGAGAAGCCACTTATGAGAACACTTCACCAGAAGCACATCCATAACACTTGCATTTGGAGTTTGAAATAAACTTAACAGTTTGGCTTCCTAACCAACTGCTAAAATTCTAACTAGTTTTACTCCAGGACATATAGATTCATTAAAGAACAAAAACTCAGCTTAATCTTGCTGTTGTTTTCAGCCAAAACATCATGCCCTCAAAGGACGGTAAAATATAAAAGCTTCAGTGAAATAAACCAAATTAAAAGCAAAGGTCAGGAATGCTCAAACTTTATTCAAACTTAAAAAAGGGAATGACTTGTTGCGGGATCAGGAGGAGCTGTTTCAGGTGTTTAGGTGGCTTCATGAAGGGGCAGATTAGTTTCCTCCCCTCAGACGGAGCACCAGGTGGAGGGTGGACTCCTTCTGGATGTTGTAGTCGGAGAGGGTGCGGCCATCTTCAAGCTGCTTGCCAGCAAAGATCAGACGCTGCTGGTCTGGGGGGATGCCCTCCTTGTCCTGGATCTTGGCCTTCACGTTCTCAATGGTGTCACTAGGCTCCACCTCCAGGGTGATGGTCTTCCCAGTCAGGGTCTTCACAAAGATCTGCATGCCTCCCCTCAGACGGAGCACCAGGTGGAGGGTGGACTCCTTCTGGATGTTGTAGTCGGAGAGGGTGCGGCCATCTTCAAGCTGCTTGCCAGCAAAGATCAGACGCTGCTGGTCTGGGGGGATGCCCTCCTTGTCCTGGATCTTGGCCTTCACGTTCTCAATGGTGTCACTAGGCTCCACCTCCAGGGTGATGGTCTTCCCAGTCAGGGTCTTCACAAAGATCTGCATGCCTCCCCTCAGACGGAGCACCAGGTGGAGGGTGGACTCCTTCTGGATGTTGTAGTCGGAGAGGGTGCGGCCATCTTCAAGCTGCTTACCAGCAAAGATCAGACGCTGCTGGTCTGGGGGGATGCCCTCCTTGTCCTGGATCTTGGCCTTCACGTTCTCAATGGTGTCACTAGGCTCCACCTCCAGGGTGATGGTCTTCCCAGTCAGGGTCTTCACGAAGATCTGCATACCACCTCTAAGACGGAGCACCAGGTGGAGGGTGGACTCCTTCTGGATGTTGTAGTCGGAGAGGGTGCGGCCATCTTCCAGCTGCTTACCAGCAAAGATCAGACGCTGCTGGTCTGGGGGGATGCCCTCCTTGTCCTGGATCTTGGCCTTCACGTTCTCAATGGTGTCACTAGGCTCCACCTCCAGGGTGATGGTCTTCCCTGTCAGGGTCTTCACAAAGATCTGCATGCCTCCCCTCAGACGGAGCACCAGGTGGAGGGTGGACTCCTTCTGGATGTTGTAGTCAGAGAGGGTGCGACCATCTTCAAGCTGCTTACCAGCAAAGATCAAACGCTGCTGGTCTGGGGGGATGCCCTCCTTGTCCTGGATCTTGGCCTTAACATTTTCAATTGTGTCACTAGGCTCAACCTCTAGGGTGATGGTCTTTCCAGTAAGGGTCTTCACAAAGATCTGCATCTTGACACTTGGAGAAATTGAGAGAAACAGTGTTAATTGATCAGAAGTTTTCTATACTGTTAACAGTTTAATTCTACACAGAAGTGAAAATAGAAGCAATATCCATCACAATATCCCTAAAACGGAGATAAGACATATGCTTACAGAGAATGAAACATTACGAAAAATGTTAGGACATCCATTAATTTTCACTTCATATTTTTATGCAATATTTAACTCATTTTTAGTTTAATTATGAACTCACAATGTTGTATGCTCACTTCCTCACTCCCATAGTTCCGTGTAACTGAGGTCTTAAATGCGAATCTTCCTTGTATTGTTCAATATGGGTTTGTTTGTTCCAAATTCCTTTTTTATGGTTTGAACGTTCTTTTATTATGTGCTATACAAATAAAGGCTGGTTGCTTGATTGAATTGACCTTGGGAGCTTGCAGGTCGACCTTGGTTCATAAAATTCAAGATAAGGAACCAAGACCTAACACTCAGCAGATGTGGAGAATCACACGAGTTTCTGACGCCATTATTTTAAAAATAAATTCTAGCAATTATTAACTCGTGAATGGGTGTCCTGACTTACATGTGGATGGATATTTTGGCTCACAGTTCGCTCAGTCTTTCAACATTCAACAGAAATCGGCTGTGAGGCCTTAAGGGTGATGACGCAGTTAAACCAGTTTACCGTCTCTGTAAATCGATATGGTGCAGTACACAACTCTTAATCGCTGCTTATGTGTAATATTTCCATGTATTTCTCAACGAGAACTTTCTAGACCACTCTTATACCTATTGAACATTACGTGGCCTAAAAGCTGGACGTTGACCCAGAAGCTTCTTATTTATGACTCTTCCGGTTAGCAGGCCGCCGGGTACAGCTAGTCGGCTAATGTTGCTAGGGTAACCGGATGCCGCGAATATTTGACATTTTACTGAAAAATATGACGTTACGTCAAGAGATATATGGCTAAAACATATAAGACACTTGGCTCAAATTATTATAGGCATCTCCCTTTAATGCTGTCAAACATAACTCGATATTTCTCGTACTTTTTGGTCATTTTCCGGGTTAGGCCGCGGCTAGCATTGTTAGCTAGAGAAAACAGCTGACGTAATCGTCATTAACTCGGGAATCATTCTTTAAAACACTCAAATCAACATTAAGCACAAAAGAAGTCTGAAACAGTATGTCCAAGAGTGTTTCATCGTAAGATAAGATTTCACCATAAAAACAGAGGGTACTCACAGGCAAATGATTCCCACCGGGGGTTGAAAACGCTCACTTCCTGATGCAAGCGTAGAATGGCTAACAAAGGGCGGCGAAGGGGTATATATAGACAACAGTCAATATCCTTCCGCCGTTACACCCGGTGGAACTAGAACCAAATGTCACGGTTACTTCAAAACATTACAGACTTGTATACAAATTTTTCGAGGAAAAAAAAGCTCATAAGATATAAAGGACCTTATCTTAAATGAATTACAATGTTTAAAGACGAGATAGACCTTTCATAACATGAGCGGATGTAGACGTGACATTTCCAGTAATAAGCATGACGACCCAGAAAAACAGGAAACAGTCCACAGCTGAAAAAACAGTCATAATGTCTCTAAATGTATGGTAAAGACTTTAAAGTATGTGCATCTTATTGTCACAGCTGTAGCAGACGATAAAATCACTTCTAGCGAAACTTCACCTGCTTCTATTTTCAGAAAAGTAAACGGTGAGATCTTAGTTGCCAGAATGACTTGCACTTTTTATTCTGAAAAAAATGCAGCCTAATTCAGAACACAAAAAGGGCTCAATGGGAGAAACATGAATTAAAGGTAAAATCAAATAAAGAGAGAAGCATTCATAGAAACCGATTCAACTGTAAATTTCTATTTCATCTGTGTCCTTCCAGTATTAAAGATTTCAACCAGAATCAGGAATACTTTATGAAACCCCAAAGGGAAATTCTGTTGTTTTAGTTGCTCTTATACACAATATAGCTGTTGGAATATTAAACAAAGACATTAAAATAGATAAGAGCATAAGAAAGTAAGCAGGTTGCAACATGCTGAATCTTTAAGCTATATCAACTTCCCTGTGAAGGAAAAAAATAAATAAAATAAGTAAAAGTGAGACTATAAACAAGGCCAAGCAATTTACATTATTAACGTTACCAGTATTTACAATATGAATATAATATGACAGCACTGTGTGACATTAGACCACATTTGACCGAAAGGCAAAATTTGGCAGTAAGAGTATTTCACTAGGTATCACGTTTGCTTATTAACTTATTAACAAATTTTAGCGGTGAAATAAGTGAAAAAAAAAAGTTTATTCTCTAGGACCTGATGGAGCTGTGCTGTTATAGAGAGGATTATAAAGTCTGATGGCCACAGGCAGGAATGACTTCCTGTGGCTCTCTGTGGTATGGAAAGCCGAATGGGCATAAAACTGATACCAGTGATATCAATCATAGTTCAGCTCTACTTGTACTCAAATTTGGAGTTCTAGTGCAGCAGAAAGGGTCACTACTAGTAAAGGGGCAAATTCAGGCTTCCAATTAGTATTCAAAAATATTACAACCAATCAGGGTGCTGGATTTGGTTATAATCCCCCCTACTTCATTTGAAATATGTCTACTAATATTACTAGTGAATCTTTGGCTTTAGTAGTAATAGTAGACTAAAACATCCTACTAGTACTACTAGTGAGATAATTTGAGTTTAGTAGAAGTACTAGTAAAGCTTTGAGTACTTACTTGTAACATTTTTTAAGTCTTCTTGTACTACTTGTAGCACAAAATTGTCTACTAGTACATGATTTTGCTTTACTAGTAAGGTTTTCTTGCGCACTAGTGCACCAAAAACATTTACTAGTAAAACATTTTTTTTGTTTACAAGCAGTACTAGTGAACTAAAAATATCTCACAAAATATCACCAAATGTAAGTACTAGCAGAGCTGAACTGCGGTTGATATCACCAATATCAAATTTATGCTCACATGGCTTTCCATAGGCCCTGAGCCTGCTGCCCCAGCACAGAACAGCCACCACAGACCCAGCAAACATCCTCGGCATCGTCCTGCAGATACTAAAGGACCTCAGGGAGTAGAGGCAGCTCAGGGCCTTCTTGTAGACGTTCATAGTTCAAGTATAAGTACACTCCCAAGTATTTGTACTCCTCCACAATGTCCACCTGGACCCCTGGATGGAAACAGGGGCCACTGGAGCCTTTGCTGTCCTCAGATCCACAATCAGCTCCTTGGTCCTTGTCACACTGAGCTGTAGGTGATTCTGTTCGTACCATGTGACAAAGTCTCCCACCACAGCCCTGTAGTCATCAGAAAACCTCTGAAGGTGGCAGGATAAATAAAATAGAGACACCTTTTAGCATAGAAACTGATTCAACAGCACATTTCTATTTTATCTGTGTCCTTCAAATTTTAAAGAATTCAATCAGAGCCAGCTCATAAGATATAAAGGAGCTTATTCTTAATGAATTACAATGTTTAAAGGGGAGACGGGACATTTCCAGTAAGAAGTATGACAACCCACAGCTGAAGTCGTGATGTCTCTACATAGAGACCTCAAAGTAGGTACATCTCATTGTCACAACTATGGCAGACGGTAGAATTACTTTTAATAAAACTTTCCTTGGTTTTATTTTCAGAAAAATAACTGTGAGATCTTAGTTGCCAGAATGACTTCCACTGTTTATTCTGAAAAATGCAGCCTAATTCAAAACACAGAAACAAAAAATGTCTCACTGGGAAAAATGTGAACTTAAAGCTGCAGTAGGCAACATTGTTTTACTATAATTGAGTAAAAATGTTATAATATCCTCCAAGCATAATGTAAGTCAAGTGGTCTGAGACGAGCAATAGGTTCTGTACCCCACCATGGCTCTGTGTTCAGCCTCTAAAGAATCAGGATCAGGACGATGTGCATCAACCAATCAAAGGTCAGCTCAGACCACTGTGTTCCTATTGGCTGTTCTACTGCATATGCACGTTCTCGTGCCGCCGGCAGAAGGAAAGAGCAAGCGGCAATGGGGAACGGTGCACCAGGTAAAATAGCTATTCCAGCATTGGCTACAACTGCCTACACGGCTAAACAACCCCAAAAAAATGGACGACAGGATTAGAAAAGAAAGAATATAAAAGAGAGGCTGACCAAAAAAGGAACAAAAGTCGTGTTAATATCAGCAGAGCATTCCAGAAATGGAGAGAACTGTGGGATAGCCTAGGTCTGAAGTTGGATTTGGAGCTGGCCACTCTTCTCTTGGACAGGTAAGCTGCCAAATGAATAACCCTGTAATATTTGTCGTAATGTGTTGTGGTGATAGTTGTGTTGTGTGGTTAGATTTCACTCTGGCTGACTAGGACATTACTCCAAATTGTGTTAAGTGGACCGGTGAATTCCAGCAGCGGCTCGATAGCGACTCTGTGTGCGCTGTATGCTGTGTGTGCGTGCTCGTCTGGTAGGAGGGGCTCAGGGCGGGGACGACCATAATCTAACTCAGGTGAGACTCAAAAATCAACAGTTTCTGGCTTTCTACCTACTGCAGCTCTAAAGTAAAGTAAAATACAGAGAGGAACCTTTTAAAATAGGAACTGATTTAACTGGAAAGTTCATCTGTGTACTTCAAACTTTAAAGAATTCAAGTTAAATACTTACATTTAAAGTAACAAAACACACCTCCTATGCCTTTCATACAAGGATATAGGATCACTGTAAAGATATACAATGATTAGATTAGATTAGATTAGATTAGATAGAACTTTATTAATCCCTTTGGGAAACTCCCTCGATGAAATTAGGATTCCAGAAGCAATATGAAAAAATAGATGAAAAGATATATTAAAAAACAGATATAAACAAAAAATGAATTTATTATTATTATTATTATTATTATTATTACTATTATTATTGTCATTATTACTACAATTAATTACTCATTAATTGAGTCAACTTAGCTGTGTTGTTCCTAAAAAAATGTTTCAGATCCGTGTAGAATTCAACACTTAATCAGAAGTTTTAAGTGCCTCAGTTTAAGGCTTATACTCTACAGTCGTGTTGGCATTAAGACAAAGAACACATTGAACACATTGCAAATAAGTAATCATATTTGAAAAATAATAATTTTAATAACAAACATTTCGTTTGAATGATTTTGTAAAAACAGTTTGTTTTACCTTGTCGTACTTTAAGCTGCAGGAAATGTCTGTCTCACTGCTGAAGGTGTTTCTTCACTGATTAAAGGTTTAATTTAATGTAACTGTTACCATTATCTCATCTATTTTAATTTTATCCTGCCTCATTTTATTATACCCTACATATTTTTAAAATATTTTTTTCTGTATTTTTATTAATGAAGTTTTTTTTCAAATTAAACCCATGTCACAGAACACTGTGCTTTAAATTGAAATAAATAAATAAATAAACCGTTAAAAAATGTACAAGTAAAGACAAAATTTGTTCAATCTAAGTCACAAACTTAACCCTTTAAAGCCTGAAAACACACATTTTAGCCAGAAAATTCTAGTTTTTTGGAGCTGAAATGTTTATTTCACTTTCTACTGAAATCCAAAACAAATAAAAATTTCCATAAAATTAAACATTTATATTTTTGTATCTCATTTGATACACTTGGTGTTTTTGGCAACTGATAATCCACTTGAGGACATTTTTATCTTTTATCTGATTGTCAGATATTTTTATTGTAATTTGTTGATCATATTGATTAGATAGAGGTATCATAAAAGTATGTATCAAATATGATACAACAAGCCTTAAGGGGTTAAATTAATTTAACTCAGATATTCTTGTTCATGTACAAAAACAACTGTGTAATCTTAAATGATAATTTGGTTAAACCCTGTCAATGACTTATTCAAAATGTTGCCTCAATGCTACCAAGTCAGACAATAATTATTCATTAACTGAGTTAATTAAGGTGTGTTGTGGCTCAAAATAATTAAAAAATTTTTAATTATTTGGATCTTTGCAGTGTTAAACACTTAATCAACAGTTTTAAATGGTGCATTTTAGGCTTATATTCTTCAATCATGTAGAGCAGGGGTGAGCGGCCCTGAGGCGTTTGAGTGCTGTAAATCCACAAATAAAAGATGTGCTGTAATTAAACTGAGTTCAGATAATCATGTTCCTCTGGGATAAGTTATAACAACAGTGGTGGCTCTTTCACGTGCCCTGTAGCTCCACTACATGATCAGACTTTGATCAGATCCTGTCATAAAAACATCATTTTGATGTTTATGACTCATAAATTATTATGAGAGCTATAATTTGGATGCAGCATTGTCACTGATGCTCGGTTCATTATCTCCGCTGCCTCAGACCAATAAAATGAAATGACCTCCGTGTCAATAAGCTCACTCTCTCCCGTGTTCCCCTGCAAACTGAATTAGGATGTTAATGTGAGCGTGCACACTGTCATATAGATTTAAGCAAACCTTTTGACCTCTCCTCCTGCACTGATGTCATGCAGAAGTGTTCAAACAAGCAGGGTCACCTGATTCATTATTCATAAAGAGAAGTCATAACTGAGGTGTTTATCCAGCATGAGGAGGAATATTGATTTTAGTTATCTCATGACCTTTTAGCCCATAGTGCCTTATTACTATTCTGTCATTAACCGATACAGCCCAGTCTGCAGAAATGACTAACCAGGGGATTCACCATCGAGTGCTTCCTCTTCGTCATTTGATTTTAGATAATTACTAACACAACATTTTGGCTGCAGAGCATGAGAAGTGACTCAGAGTGCAATATTTTTAAAATGAGCTGCTTGGCATTTTAATACAATCACTCACCAGTAAAATAATCATTTTAAAGTCAGACGTGCAGCTTTTTGAGCCTTTTTTCAAGCTTGTACTAGAAACAAACACATTTAGGAGAAGAACAACATCATCACTTCACATGTTTGCAAACAAAATACATCTTCAGCTGACTGATGAGGAGTTGTAGCTCCAAACGTTAGTTGGTAAAAGAAATTAGTTAAAGGGATACACCAATTTTTTTAAATTCCACGTCTTGCCCCACTCCAGAGTCCATGACAAGCAGGTAGACACCATTCTTTACAAGGTAACAAGAAAGAGACAGGCAGAGCATGCCCACCGCTAATTAGCTGAGCTCAAACACTGGGAGTCAATGGGTAGTGTTAGCCTGCCTCTTCCTACAGTCATCAGATAAACTCTTCAGCAACTCTGAACGGTTCTGTGTGCTTGTTGTGACTTGATTTTTGCTGCTATGTTACGTTATCACTTCTCCAGCTACCTGTCATGTCAGTCAAGTTCTTTTTTATTTTTGCACGTTCATGTTCCATGTCTTGTCCTTCCTGTTTTATTTTGAAATCACTGTCCCCTGTCTCTGTTCCAGATTTGTTCCTGTATGCCCTGCCCCTGTTGTTTCACCCCTCATTACCTCTTGTATTTGACTTCATGTCTCCCAAAGTTCTGTGCCAGTTCGTCATACCTCACAGTCTTGTCTTGCCATGTATGACCTTGCTTGTTTTTTTTACCTTTTACCTTTTTACCTCACCTTTTGGAAACAGTTGTCTTTTTGTGAACCAAACTCTGCCTGGTAAATGATTAAATCTTTTTGCCTTTTTGATAGGGTGACCATACATCAGCTTTTGCCCGGACATGCCCTCCTTTTTGGTTGTAAAATTATGTCTGAGGGGATTTTATAAAATTCCCTAAATGTCCGGGTTTTTCTCAGCTTGCTCTACAGACAAAGCTGTCCCAGGTGACAGAAAAAGACATGCATGATTCAAACTACCATAACTCCTCGAGTATCCGTGCTATCCAAATAATGCCAAGGGATTCTGAAAGCTGAAAAGCTGAGCTTTCCAGCGATATATGGTACATTACAGTAGAGGCTGGTTTGTCTGAGGGGGAGGAACGGGAAGTGAGCTGACTGAGCCAGAGAGCAGAGAGAAGATTCAGAGACAAACGTGAGTAATTTATCAGTGGTTTATCAATATTTTCTGTGTAAATATTGTCAAAAATGTTGTAAATAATGACATTAGTATCATTCTGGAGTGTTTTCTTGCTGTTCTTTTGCCATTGTCATCGTCTTTTTCATCATAGGTTGTGTTTTATGGATTTCACAAATAAATAGTATAATACTATTAAATAATAAAAAATAATATAAAATAGGTTGAGCTTCTGTTTTGTCTTCTCAAAGGTGTTGTACATGTTCATTTAGAATTGTTTATAAAGAGGAACCTGATGAAAATTCAAGTCTTTTTTTCTTTTCTTGTAATTACAAACTTTTATAAGCATTTACAACTTAATAATGACAAAAACTTGCTAGAATGTATTATTTTTACCTGAAAAAAGGTGCAAAATAATTTTCTCAAAGGGCATTTACTGACACATTTATTGACAAAAAAAGGCAAAAAAGACCAGGCAGCCATTTATATTCATAGCAGGATGACAGGCACTTTTCCAGTGTACCTACCTGTCAAGATATTGACAAACATGCTGCTAAGGGTCCTCGTTTTTGGGTTTTCAGAATATGGTCACTCTAGTATTTGACCTCCGGTGTTGGGGTGTTGCCTCGTTTCATGACTCGACCAAACCAACTTCCAAACATGATTCGGCCGGGACTTGAACCAGCCACCCTCTGATTCCCAACCAAAGTCCTTTAGACTGAGCTACGAGTTGAGCCTTTAAAAAGGAGTGCCACTTTTTCTCGACATGCTGTAATCCAGCTTTGAGAGTTTTAATGTTTTCATTCTCCTCCAGGCCGACTGTTAAAACCAATGAGTCGTGCTGCAATAGACTCACTAAAACCTCTTTATTACAGCTCTGACTTCTGCACAACAAACCAAATGCTGTAACCATCATCCACCTGCCCCTCTATAATAAATATTTTGGTAAATATTTGCTGCGGCTGTCGTCTCCTCGGTGTAAGCTCTGACCCATGGTGTTAGCTGCTGATAATATTAATGCTCTCCGTGTGCCGCTGCCATCATTATGTCTGCATAATTAGCTCTAACTAAATGCCTTAAAAGCAGATATAAATGAAATGTATTTCTGTCTGTGTGAAGGCCTCTGCTTCATTAAACTCGTGTGGGAAGCACTCAGCTCCCTCCGAGGTTCTAACATCATCAAGCATCTGGTTAAAAGCTTCTCAACAGCCGAATTAACCGCAGCAGGAGAGCCTCTGGATACCGCTATCATGGCAGGAAGCATTATGTTCTTATTAGCATTCAGAGGGAATCATTAGGACATTAAAACGGGTTGGCGGTGGAGGAAATGCTGCGGGGCAGGATTTGCCTCCCACCCATCAGGATAGATTTGCAAGACAACGGCGATGGGTCCAGGAAAAGTTCTCCGTCAGAGGGAATGAAGCTGAAATCTGCATGCTGGGAGAGCGAGACTTCAAAGGGAACTTCTCCTTCACTTTAAGGAGGTTTTAATCTTTTAATGTTGCCCATGTTGGAATAGCTGACGATCGGCTCTGTGCCTTCAGCACGGGTCGAAAGATGATGAACATGGAGACAAAGAACATATTTTAGTTTTCAGTGTGTTTCCTGATCGTGTTTTGATCCTACAAATGCATCAAAACAGGATAAAACATGAGGGAAATCCTAAGGAATGCAACCTTGACCTGCTGACCCTGAACTCAAATAGACAGCTTTCAGTCACATGAAGTCCAGAGAGCATAAAGAGTTAAAGAGTGACGATCTTGAATTTCATATCCCTGCAGAGTGACTCATGTTTACATCTGACAGCTGCAGAAAATCTGAGATATTAACCTTAACTTTCGGTGCTTTGACACAGAACAAACTTGAGCTTCTTCCCAAGTTGTTGTGAAAGCTGTCAGTCAAAATCTGGTGCTCACAGAACCAGTGTTGATTTTGACAGCACTTTTAATTTAGTTCTACTAGTTTTCATGAAATATCTTTTAGTTTTAGTCATAATTTAGTCATCTACATTGTTTATTTTTAGTTTAGCTTTAGTTGATGAAATTTCACAGCATGTTAGTCGATGAAATCTGCTGTAAATTTAGTAAGGGTAAGGCATTTCTTATGTTTCCTTGAATTTCTGAAGTCATGTTTTACACTTGGATAAAATCAAACATCTAATAACCCTTTATTGAATGCTAGTAAAGTCTGAATGTATAAATGAACAGAAACAAATTGAACTTTTGTGTGAAATGCAGTCACCTTTATTTAGGCTACCTGGCAGAGCATCTCAGTTACAATACCAGAACTGACAACAAACAGTGAACCTGCTCTACATGAATATATCAATTCATACAGAGAGGAGCTCTGATTGGATCGCTCCACAACTTATCCCACCACCACCAAGCTAAGGCAGCTGTGATTGGATGTCCCTCTAAACTCATCCAACCTTTCCACACAACCAAAGTAGCTGTGATTGGATATATTCCTAACTTGTCTCTACTTTCTACATGACCAAATTAGGCTCTGATTGGATTAAGTCTCTGTCAAACATTTTAGTCTAGTTTTTATTTGTTGATGAAAATGTCAGTTAATTTAGTTTGAGTTTTTGTCCATGTGCACTTGTTTTTATTAGTTACTGTCTAGTTTTCATCAGGGGAAATTGAAGAACCTCTAATATGCCTTTTTGAGTTTTACAGCAAAAAAAATGCATAAAAGTCTTAACATATGCTGTAAAAGCTGACAATGTAATCTGTCTATTCAAGATAATTGCTGATACAGTTAACGACCTCCTGACCCCTCCCTCTCTGATGAAGACAGTATCTGAAGAGGAGTAGGGCCACCGTCTGACTCGTTTAACATGTATTTTTGTATTTATAGTGTGTGAACGAGCGACTGGAAAGTGGATCTCAAGACCTCAGATGCCTTTAAGACATGAAACAGCAGCTGACAATGTTAAAGCTGTGGATTCACCTGCAGTTAATTTCTTTCACCTGAAGAGTGAGAAGTGTTTACTCAGGAATAAGCTGGCAGTGTAAATGGTCTCAAACACAAAACTAAGAGGCATTTATGCTGTTATTTTGCATAATGGGGGTGTAGTGGAGCTAAGTTTGGGGTCAGGGCTCACAAACTGGGAATACAAATCCCGTCTTGAGCTTGAAATGAGTCAGAATTCCCAAAGGAAACCTGGTAAACATTGCTGGGAAGATGCTTAGGAAGGTGCTTCTGCGACTTGGCCTCACATTAGCGGAAGAAGATGGATGGATGAATTAAATTACAGCCATTAGCACCTCATTAACAGAATACGTCTGAAAGTATTTAATGGAGCGATATGAAGATTTTCTTTTAACTCTTTAGCCATTCAGCCACTAAAATGTGCAAGTGGAAATAGCAACAGGGCCTATGTTTAAAATTGATCATTTAACTGCACAATATTGGAGAAAAAAGAAGTAAAATCACATTATTTTTTATGTTTACACGAATAAAACATCACAAAAAGTATGATAAAGATAGAAATTCATAATCATTGTATTAACGATACAAAGCACGAGTGTTAATGATGAGTTACGGTGACAACAGGTGCGACAATGACGGCTGATTTTGGATTAGAAATAACGCAGCAGAACTCCTCCATATTAAAAAAGTGTTTCGTCTTTTTTATTGAAGTTTTCTCTTTTATTTAGGGAAACTGTTAACATTGTCTTCTCATAATGAAAATGTACATTTATCAATCTGCATAAAACATCACATATACAGTACATCAAAATAAATACATCATCTGGTGGGTTGACTGAGCCTCCACTCAAAGATCGGTCTGTTAACTACAGCTACAATATTCACATTGCAACCTCCGTTTCTGCATCAGTGCATCTTTGTTCTGTCTTAAACCGTCAGCCGGTCCAGACCTGAGGCTCCGAGGCCACTCCGTGACAGTCATCGCTCTATCTACATGTGAGAATTAAGACATCAGAGCTGCTCAGAGTCAGATGTTAACCTACAGCTAAAGGCAGAGCTGGACCGGCTGCAGAGAAAAACCTCGAAGGTGACGGGCGAGCGGGGACAGGAGACAGCCCACATCCTGTGTCAGACACTTAACAATGAACATAAAGGAGGTCGCCGCCATTATTTCCTTCCTGTTATTAACATTTTGTGCAACAGGCAGTGACTCATAGCTCTACGCTAGAACAAACCTCATCCTCATTCGACCTGCGGATGTTAAATCAAGAAGAGAAAGGCTGTAATCCTCAAGACTTCAGCAGCACAGTGTTTGGTGACTTCTGTGAGCTCCATGGTAACAGAAAATGAAGCTCTTCTGTTTGTATATGCTGCATCGAAACAGAAAGATTTTATACACATTAAAGAAGTAATCATAAGGATGAACCACACTGGGATAAGTCTGACTCATCCGTTATAGACACACCTGAAAGCTGCAGTCTGTGACAGGAAGAACCTTTTCCTAAAAAAGAACAAAATGGAGGCACAAATGTCCGTCAGTCACTTTAATTATGGTTTAATAAGATGCATGTGCTGTTGCCAAGGAGCTAATCTGAGCTAAACTGAGATGCCACATCTCAAGGGGCTAACCTTTAATTAATTTACGTATATCCAACAAATATGATGCTATATTGATAGTTGAGTCTATATTCATCAGAGACAAATGTGATTTAGTCTTTTTGTCTCTGCCTGAATGGATTAATCTCTGGATGTATCTACACTGCAAAAACTCAGATCTAGGTGAGAGTATTTGTCCAATTTTAAGACCAGAAAATCTCACTAGACTTATTCTAAGCCACAGTTTCCCCATATGTCTGGATTAAGATCGTATTTGAAAATATAAAAACTAAAAATAAGGCCTGAGTTGCTAGTAAAAAGTAAAATAATCTGCCAATGAGACAAGACAAATTTGACTTGAAGGTTGTCTTAAAGTGAAAATTTCTCTCCAGAGCCGATATTAAACCTGAATTACAGACCCTCACTGAGTCAGACTTTCAGCAATTCACAGCCTTATTTTTGCCTTTCATTTCTTAAAGTAAGATATTTATCCCGACTTGTGAAGTGTAAGTGGATTAGAATAAGTGTTTTGGATATTTCTCACTTGAAAATAGGCAAACACACTTGCCTGAGTTTTTGCAGTGTATATTAATATGTATTTATATGTATGCATACATGTGTATCTATAAAATGAAGAGTTTGGCTACCGTTTGCTCTATTGTAAAGTATCTTGAGATAACACTTGTTATGAACTGGTACTATACAAATAAAGATTGATTGAATCTCTTTACAGGCTCTGAGCTACAGCCTAACTTGAGAAATCATCAAAATTGCACTGGGTCAACTTTGCTGTGTTCACACAGGTTGATGCGTCCAAAGTGGAGTGAAACGTTGTCCTGGTGGAGTATGATATGACCTCTGACTAATCGCAGACGGATTTTAAACAATCGCCAACGTAGATATAACGCATTAGTAGCAAGCTCAATTTAACCCTTTGACTACCAGCTCAACTGTTTGGCAGAGGTCATCAATAAATTCAGGGATAATTACATTTTTAAAAAAACAGAACAAATCAAATTGTTGTTTGATTCCTTTAACATTTCAGGGAACAGAGAAAACCACAAACAAACCAAAGATCCAGATATTTTCTTGGTGTGGAATTTAAAGGTTTAAAAAGCTAACAGTTGATTACCTGATGACATAAAAAAGCAGAAATATTTGGGAAAAAAATCAATTAGAAAAGACAGAAATGTTTGCAAAATAAATAGCAATCAAAAATAACCTAAAACTGATAATATTGCATTTGACAATGTTATTTTGATGAATAACAGACTATATATATATGAATCATCATATCAGTAAATAGTTAAGTATTTAAAATAAAAATGATGGGAATAATAATAATTATAGCTTTCAGCTTTTTAAACTTTTAAATCCCACACAAAGAAAACTTCAGTTCTTTTGGTTTGTTTGCAGTTTTTTCTGTATCCTAAAACATTGAAAGAAACAAACAATTAAGTGTTATGTTTTATTTTTAACCCTTTAACACGAGTTAAAGGGTTAAGCAAAGTACACACAAGACAATAATCGGGCGACTTTCAGCTCGGTTCTCCGCTTCTGATCAAACTCAGCAAAGGCCGGATTATCTGAAGGTCCTGACATGACGGCCACGACTTGAAGTTGTAAATATCAGACACGTTCAGTATTTATGACCAGAAGTCCTGATGTGTTTGGAGCACCGAGTACAGCTGAGCACATCCTAGCATGAAGTTAGACGGACGTAAAAATCGAGGTCCAACTCGATTTGTTCAAAAAAACACCAGCGTCTAAACAGAGTAACCTGTTAATTTTATATATTTGTAAATTTGGGTTTGCAAATCCAGCTCTAAATGAATGATTAGTGTCATAAAACAGTGATGCTTGATTTAATGTATGTGTCCTTTCCTGCAAAGTCTTCATGTGTTTATAAGCGGAGCAGACTTCTGCAAATGATCATAAAAATCAGCTGTAAGAGGAAAATCATGAAACTCTTCAGGATTACAGCTTTAACTCTCCTCACTTCTTTGTCACACACTCCAGAACCTTCTCTTATGACTCTTAATTTTGACACAAAAATACTCCAAAGTGCTTCAATGGCCTCCTGCCCCTCACTCCTTCACCTCTCCTTCCATCTTCCTCTTCTAACCATGTCTGATGTTTCTCAGCTCATCTTTGGGTCTGTCCTCCATTTCCATCGTCTCCCAGTAAATCCACAAACACTGCCTCTTCCATCTCCTCTCCCGCTTCCTCCTCTTTTTTTAACCATCACACTGTGAGAATCCGTCCTGTGGAGGGAGGAGAGAACAGGCTCGATCTGTGCGTCTCCTGGCAGAAGGGGCTGGACATCATCTGTTTGTATTTACAGCGCCTCCTCCTGGACGGAGAAGGAGGGAGGAGGGGACGAGGAGTCAGGGCGGGGCGGTCAGTCCTGGTTTTAGAAAAGTCTTTAGTGAAGTTCCTCATATCGAGACTTCATATTCACGAGTGTCCTGCTGGAAACAGAAGCAAAGACAGGATGAAGCACCAGCACCGGGATGCTCTCCAGTGATTCACACACTGCAAAAACTCAGATCTTAGCAAGTTTGTCTGATTTCAAGGCAAAAATATCCACAGCACTTACAAAAATCTCATTTTCATTTGAGGAGTCCAGATGGGTATTTTATTATAAGGAATTAAAAACAAAAATAAAGCACTGAATAACTTGTAATTATCAGAAAATATCTGCCAATGAAACGAGCAAAATTTTAATCCCTGAGGGTCTTAAAATCAGGTATAGAGCACATCTTACTTACAAGATATCGTACAAGTAAAATTTGTCTTCAACATTGGCAGATATTTTAACTTATACAAGCATTTCATGGTTTATTTTTTGCTGTTAAATACTGAAATTAGATTTGTAGCTGGACATTTCAGGCAGTTTGGGCTGACAATAAGTGCTGTGAGATTTTTAGAGTTGAAATTGGATGAATAAAGTTCCTTAGATTTGAGTTTTTGCTGTGTAATGTTCAATGCTTGAGGTTCAAACTTTGAGGACACTCACCCCTCCGGTCTCGTAGAGCGGGTTGTCGAATTCTGTCTCCACAGTGATCTGTCGGTACGGGTGAGGGTAGATCAGAGGAAGCCTTAAGTTGGAGTGATATCGGCACCTGACAGACGGAAAGAGAGCAAACATGTTAGACGGAACATCCTGAAAATGATTCCTCTGAGATTTTCTCCAACGTTTCTGCTCCAAGCATGCAGATTTGATTCATCCTCGTTCTTTTAAGGGGGCAAAGGCCTCCGCAGGGTGTCCAGGATCTCCCTTCAGTAGGGCCCACACATAACGATTTTCTAAACCTGAAGAGATGTTTTATCTGTTAGAGCAGTGATTCTCAACTGGTGGGTCGTGACCCAAAAGTGGGTCGCGGACCCTTTTCCAGTGGGTCGTGAGCTTTTGCCTGGGCAAAAATATTTGCTAGGAAAAACATCTTGTGCTTTAATTTTGAAGGAGATTTTTTTATGCAGTGGAGTGCCGCCTTTTTACACTCCTTAACAATAGATGGCGATAATACCCTGTAATGCTAATTACCACACATTTTAATAGAAAAGTGTTTTTTAATACATTAAGTCAACTCAGCTAAAGCAATATATTGTCAGTGGCTGGACTTTTTCATTTCATGTTTGTGTATGAAAGCTCTGTTGAGCTCTTCAGCATGTATCCACAGCTACAGCTACATTTACAGTCTTGAAACCTTGTGTTCCTGAGATGCACTTTTTGGCTTTAGTTCAAATACAGATAATTAAGTACGAAAGGTCATTTTGATTTATCATTAACTTATTTTTGTGTGTCGGCATACTGTGACATTCTGTTCTATCTCAGGCTCAAACTGCTGGATCTTTTTATTAAATAAATTTGAGAATTTTAAAATTTTCCTCGATTTGGGTCACAGCTTGTCATTATGGGGTGATGGTGGGTCCCACAGCCAAACCAGTTTAGAACCACCGTGTCAGAGAGCCCACACGTGAAGATAAAAAACCAGGCATTGAATAGTTTGGATCGTACTGTGTGTGGTGTGCTCTGATAATCTCAACACAGCTCACCACACACATAACCATTCTGTCCCACCACCGATCTAGATACTAGTCCTCCAAGACAGAAATATGATCAAACCTGATCTAACAAAAACCAAGAAGAAGAAACAGCAACAACCAGAAAACTCAACCCTGGACACGCCTCGGGATTCCCTGGGAAGAGGTGGACGAGGAGGCCGGGAAGAGGAAGTCTGGGCTTCTCTGCTTGGGCTGCCTCCGTGTCCCGACCCCAGATAAGCGGAAGAAGACGGTATGGTATGGTACAGTCTTTTAACCCTTTGACTGGCACTGTAACCGTGTGGTTGACTTTTTGCCACCACTGCATTTAAAACTCTGAAAGCCCACCTTTGTTTGTTTTTCCTTATTCACCTCTCTGAATAGAGTTTGTAACACCAATATATATCCACTGGGTGGTGCTGCTGTACATTAATACGATTGTTCAAAAACAAGAAAAAATCAGAAGTGAATCGTTGCTGTTTCGCTCCTCAGAAATCTAACTGTAAGAACATACATCGGAGTAATAAAAAAATCTTTCCACATATTTCCAGATCCTTTAACAATCACAATTTAGTTGAAGGAAATAAATTTGACGATACATCTATCCTCAGAAAACTGAGTCAACGGCTAAATATCTAAATTTTGCTGCTTGTGATGTTTTCATATGAAAGAACAAAAAAAAATTGTTGCAGAAATGAAATAATCCATTCATGCCCAGGATAAACCTTAACGGGCAAGCCAACCAGCAGGTTGACCAACATATCTGCTTCCCAGTTGGGTAATCTGACAAATAAATCCTGAATTGATGCTAAATGAGGAAGGAACACAATTTTACCAACAAATATTTGTTGCAAATGTGTTTATTAGTTTGGAAGTCAAAGGCTTAAGGGGGATTTAGTTGTTGCATATTCCTAAATAATCAATAAACCACAAACCTACAGCGTTACGGGTCCTAAGTTGTTGCCTGTAAACAGTTTTTCCAGTTCAAGATCTTCAGCCTGTGGTCTCACCTTGTGACGTAGACGTAAACTCCTCCGAGCAGCACAGAGAGAAGAAGAACCAGGATGAAGACGGCGAGCGCGATGTTTCCTCCGTCCAGAGTGGAGCCTGCAGTCGCCTCTGCAACTGAGAGACAACAGAGCGATAAAGCAGCTTAATTAAAGTCTCCAAATGACTCAGGGAGTCATCTAAACCTCGGTAAGATGGGTGAGCAGACGGTGAACACTACAGCCAAACTAGTGAATCCAAACAGCGGCACAGACGAACACAAACACAGTGGGGTTAACTCTCAGGCAGATGTTTGCTGAAGCAGGCAGAGCAGACACAGAGAGGTGAAGAGCTTTTTATTCTTTGGTTTGTTCTGGAAAAACAAACACATCAGAGCACACGGACAGAGTCACTCACCTTCCAAAGCATGGTTGCCAAAGCAGTCATGGTTGGCTGCAAGACATCATTCTGTCAGTCAGAGCATTTCAACGTGATCATCATACAGGTCCTGAGGAGCTAACATCTGCACCGACGCTGCTCTGAGCTGACCGTTCACCAAACCTGAGCCTCTGCTTCACCTTTTCTGATATCCATCAGTTTCCATATTCAGTCTGACATCAAGGATTCACCTTCCCCCAACTGCAATCCTGCTTTAACTTCAACATCCACACCTTCAATTCAGACTAATTCAAAGACTAAACTGATGCCAACTGCACAAACTAAAAGAAAAATCCAGTATCAGGGGGGAGCTCCTGGTTTTTCATGTAACTACAGAAGACCAGTCAACAATCTCAGTTAATTTATAGACCCAAAAGTCTGCTGAATCCAGCCTCAGGCAAGGGTCCATACAAATCCAGTTAACAGGACGGTTTGGGTTAAGTTAAGAAAGTTTGTGCTCTGGTTCAGGTTGGGTCAGGCTTCATATTAGGGTCACCATACGTCCTCTTTTGTCCGAACATGTCCTCCTTTTTGGCTGTAAAATTATGTCCAGGGAGGTTTTATAAAATTCCCTATTGTTTCCACGCTATCCAAATAATTCCATTGGATTCTGAAAGCTGAGAAGCGGATATATGGTATATTACGGTAAAGGCTGGATTGTCTGAGGGGGAGGGACGGGAAGTGAGCTGACTGAGCTGGAGAGAGGATTCAGAGACAAACATGTGAGTCATTTATCGGTAGATTATCTGTATTTTCTGTTAAAATACTGTAAATAATGACATTAGTATGATTCTGGAGTGTTTTCTTGCTGTTCTTTTGTCATATGTTTGCCGAGTTTTGCGGTATTTTCGCCTAGTTCACCATTTTTGTTTTATGGATTTCACAAATAGTTAAACAGTACAATAATATTAAATAATAATAATGATACATAATATAAAATGGTTTGAGTTTCTGTTTTGTCTTCTCAAAAGTGTTGAACATGCTCATTTAGAATTGTTTATAAAGAGGAACCTGTTTTTTCTTGTAATTACACACTGTCTTAAGCATTTACAACTAAATAATGACAAATACTTGCTAGGATGTTTCATTTTTACCTGAAAAAAGGTGCAAAATAAATTACTCAAAGGGCATTTTCTGACAGATTCATTGACAAAAAAGACAAAAAAAGTCCAGGCAGCCATTTACATTCATAGCAGTAAAAGGGTTAATATTTATAATAAAGCGCTGCACTGGACCACTGGCAACACATGCTGCTGAGGGTCCTCTTTGAGGCTTTCAGAATATGGTCATCCTACTTGATATTTTTACCCAGATCTAAGCTTTACTACCCCTCCATGGTGGTTTGCACTAGAGATGTGATGTTTGCGAACGTCTTTTGAAAAGCTCTTTTCAGCGAACGATGAGAACCGATTTGCAGTTGTGAGTGAGCTGTTCGTTTGCGAGCCATTATAAAAAGCAAATGGCCTGCAAAAACGAACCACCGCAGACGTGTTTGTAAGTAAAAACAAAACCTCTGTTTACGAGTAGAAGAAGATAATATGATGATAATAGAAGATAACATCCCATAACGCAGTAAAAAAACGAGTCACAACAAGCACAATGGACTGTTTAGAGTTGCTGAAGAATTTATCTGATGACTTTGGGCAGAGGCAGGCTAACACTTCCCACTGACTCCCAGTGTTTGAGCTAAGCTAATTAGCGGTGGGCGAGCTCTGCCCGTCTCTTCCTTGTTACTGCACACACAGTCAAAAGAATGGTGTCTATCTGCTTGTCATGGACTCTGGAATGAGGCAAGACACGAAAACAGAAAAATGATGGTGTATCCCTTTAAGCCCACAACACTCCTTTGTATATTCAAGGCTCATGACCCATGCTTTTAACACTCTGTGCCTGGCTTTGCTCCAGGATTGAGCACCTTCTAGATAGCAAAACACAATGTGCTTCACACCAGGGCCTCGAACACACACCAGACCAAAGTCAGATCACTTAATAGAGTGAAAACCAGGGCAGCCACCTAAAGATTCCAAACACCTACCTGTTATTTCTACTTGTCATTTAAGGAACATAAAATCCATGTAAATAAAATTGTAGCGACCATAATCTGGCACAACAGTGAGGTGTTTGGTGAGGAGGTTTAAAGTGAACGGTCATCAGCATGCACTGGATCAATCTGCATCGACGTGCAGGGTCAAAAAAAGTCATCGTGTTCATGCACAGATCCAAACTTCAGAGGAAAAAGGGGGCGTGGTTTCATTCCAAACAGACATTAAAATAATAAACTTGTGTGAAAGTCTCACCCCTGCAGAGGGGAAGTGGTCCGCTCCAGAACGACGGGTTTCCCAGGATGCATTTGATGGCCACCTCTCCAATCAGCTCGTAACCCTGGTAACAAACGAAGGTGAGCGACTCCCCGGGCAGGTAGAGCCTCTTGGACAGGATCTGGTAGCCGTTGTCAGGGAGGCCAGGGTTCTCACAGGACACAGAATCCTCAGCTGGATGTGAGGAATAAAATAAAATAAATTGTGCGTCAGAGCCGGACTGACAGCTCCGACGGGCTGCAGCCGAGGTGACATGACTCATGGATAATCTCCGCCCCCTCCTCCAGGTGGCTGAGGGCTGATTGGTACGCTGCATTAGCATTGAATTAACATATCAAACACGTCGCACAAACATTAATATCCCCGAGAACACTGTCACACAGACACACTGTCAGTCTTGAGATGAAAACGCTGCAGATGAAGCCTGGCTCTGGCACGCTGAGACGCTGTGATCCATGTCAGCAGAGGAGAGAGAGAGAGAGCCAGGACGCTGCTCAGTGCAAGAAATCACACAAACCCACTCGTGTTAGATCGCTCAGCTACAGGGAGAGAGGCCTTCATCTTCATTTTACCGCCACGAGAATCCGTCTATCCCAATGACAGGCGTCTGAATTCACAGTGCTGACAAATAAAACGCTAAACCACAGGATCATTTCAGCACAGAGAGCACAAAACAACTTTTGCTGCTGGATAAAAAACAAAAACCCTGCTGTGCTTTTCTTCTTTTTCATTAAAACTGGGGCTGTCAAACTGAATCAGCCAGGGTCGACTGGCCCATTAGGCAATATAGGCAAATGTTAAAGGTGCCGTGGCCTCCAGGGGGCGCCAAAACTGGGAAATAATTCACCTTTGATATAACCATGTTAAAGGGATAGATCAGTTTTTCTAAAGTGGGGTTGTATGAGCTCCACATGGCCACTAAGTAAATTAGATGCAGTAGACAGTTCTCTCCTCTCCCTCTGTAAGCAACAGTCTGTCAAAGTTTGTGGCGCAGAACCAGCCTCAAACAGGGAAGTATTGTACCAAATACAAAGGGTATTTTCTCTGTCTACAAGAACTCCCATCAAAAAATAATACCACAGTTTAGGAGTACGCTACCTAGAAATGTTTTTGAGTGCATGAACTTTTTGGAAAAACAAAGTTTATCTGGAACTAACTCACATCACGTATTCCTCTGCGTAGCGCTGCCGCGATACCAGATGAACTTTATTTTTCTGAAAAGTTAATGCACTCAAATACATTTATAGGTAGCATATTCTTAAACTGTGGTATTATTTTTTGATGGGAGCTCTTGTAGGTGAAGAAAATACCCTTTGTATTTGGTACAATACTTCCTGGCTGGTTCTGCGTCACAAACTTTTACAAATTGTGGCTTACAGAGGGAGAGGAGAGAACTTTCTACTGTCCATATGGAGCTCATAAAACCCCACTTCAAAAAAGCTGAACTATACCTTTAAAACTAGTTATTACCATTTACTCTTAAATTGAAAAGTTTTCATAGATTCAAATGTAAAGCAACGCCCCATGAATATTACTACAAATAATACCAAATAAGTCCTTTATAATTCATTCACTTATTCACAGGTTTTTCATTTTAGATTGATTGATTGATATCTTTATTTTGTTCATATAAATAACAACTAAAAAACTGTTAAAAAATATAATATATGTGATAATCTAAAACTGAAAACAAACAAGACAGAAACTTGAATCTGCCATTTCTCAAGCCTCTCAGCTTACATGAACGAAAAGGAAGAAGTACAGACTTATCGAATCCTTTACCCCTTTGTGGTAAGGGTATTTATATTGGGAGTTTGGGTCATACTTCCCATTATCTGTTTTAATTTATCCGTCTGTTTGTAAAGCACTTTGTGCTACATTTACTTGTATGAAAAGTGCTATATAAATAAAGTTTCACTGGTTGATAACGATGCTTTTTGTAGCTATGTTACTGCCCATCCCTGACAGTTTAATATATTAACAGGACATATTTCACACCTACATCCAATAAGTGCTGTTTTGAATGGACAAACCTAAATCTGGAAGATGCCTGAAAACACATTCTGTCCATCACTTTTCTTACAGCTCTTCCAGAATCCTGCAGTGACTTCACACCAAACCTGAAGCTGTTTGCCTCAGCTGCACCTCCTTGTATTTGGTTGCCCAAAGGTCACTTAGAAACTGCGTTTTATAACATGGCAGCTGACGTGGACTGGCTCCAATGTCCTCTCCTGCCCATGTTTTCCTCTGATACTCACAGACACAGTGAGGGAGTCGAGACGTCCACACAGGAGTCCCCGGCTCTCGACCGTAGCAGGTGATGGTGGCGCCGCCCTGCAGGATGAAGCCAGGGTTGCAGCTGTACTGGATGGTCGTCCCCACTAAGAGTTTGGGGTCAGAGAGCGACCTGGTGGCGTGCTCCACGTGGCCGGGATCTGAGCAGTACATGACTGACAGGAGAAAATGTAGTTTAGGAGCTGGACTGCAGCCCAATAAAGCTCCTGACACAAAAACAGGAAATACAACGACAATAATCTGATCTGCAGGATGAGCTACAACTTTGGCATCACATTCTGTTACTTCTTAAAAATATGAATAAGAAAGATTTTCTGTCACGATAATCAGGATATTTTTGACAAATGTGTTTGGGAACCAGTATCAGATAAAACAGCCAAGGAGGAGTTCAGATCAGTAAATACCTTTAAAAAGCTTTATTTTGTTTAGTTAAATCATATTTACCCCAAGAGACAAACAACAAGAACTGATTTGAACACTGAGCAGTAAAAAAAAACAAAACACATGTGCTTGGTGCGCTCTTAGCAAAAAATAGTATACTTGAAGTTCATTTTATTAAGTAAACTTGAGTATAAGTATAGCAAGTATACTATGGACCATGTACTTGTAGTTTACTAGAAAGTATATTAATTTAATACTTCTTTGGACTAAATTGGATCATTTTAAGTTTATAAAAGTACACTTCCAAGGATATAACAACTACACTTATCTAGGTACTGTATATACTTCTAGTCCACATTTTACTTTATTGAAGTATAAACTAGGTATACTTTTATGAACTAAAAAATATTGCCTTTTGCTATTTTACTATTTTACTTGTTATACTTTAAGTATACTTGTGAGTTTGCTTAGCATATTACTTGTAGCACACTATTTATATACTTAAAATATACTTAAAGTATTCTTAAAGTTAACTGATACTGTATGTGTACTAGACTGCAATGCATTTATAAAATCACAAGACAGAATGTTGAGAACAAGTTTGATATATTTAACATTTATAATACAGTGTATTTACAAATAAATCATTAAAGATGTGCATTTCAAAAACAAAGAGCCTCTATGAAATCAAGCCCTTCTTTGTTGAATAAATGAAAGAAAAGAGCACATCTGCATGTAAAAATGTAAACATAATAGTGTCTCCAACTGAGAACTAAGTGAAATAGAGCACACATACTATTTACTGTAAACTTTTAAACTCCAGCACTATATGATCTTGAACATGTAAATTTATATCAGGGGTAGTACCTCAAAGTAAATGTGTGGAGTGAAAAACATTTTTATTCTGCTAAATTAAATCTAAGCACAATGACTTGACCTTATTCTGTACCTGGATCGAGATATACTAAGAATTAGTACTTTGTGGCAGAAAGAAGTAAAAAGTATACTAAAGTACAAGTATACAAATTAGTATTAAAGTATAAGTGTAAGTCTAAGTATCAATGTACTTAGTCTTAGACTTTGCTTTCTACTTTTCAGTATAAGCCAAGTACACTTCACTATACTATTCTTAAGTATATAAAGTATAGTATATAAAAAGTAAACTTCAAGTATACAGCCTCAGTTTTAGTATAAAATAAGTATAGTCTTAGTACACTTGAATAAACTACTGTTTGCTAAGGTTACCCACAAACACAAATGTTCAGCAGATATTTTTAGGAAAGTCAAACCTACTTTTTTCACAGAACGGCGGCTGCGAGCTCCAGGACAGATCTAACTGACAGGTCAGCGTCTCTCGCCCCACCAGGTCGTACCCGGGGTCACACTGGTACGTGATCCGGGCTCCTCGCACCAGAGCGATGTGGGACGTGGTTTTCCATCCGTTCTGGATCTCAGGCAGGTCTGGACAGGAGTCGTTCCGGGACACCTCTGCGATAAAGAATGAAAAATGAGGTCGATTTGTGTTTGTAATGATTCTGGTTCAGGTGTTTTTACATTCGCTGCCATCACGGAGAGTCGGGGAGAGAATAAGATAAAGAACATGAGTCAGGCTTCTTCTCTGCGCGAGGAAGGATCCAGTGCAGCAGAAGATTGATGGGCTTATTGTGCGATTATTTGACCGTGTGACACAGTGATGGATTTTATCGGAGCTGGATGGTTTTCAGATACGGACTCTGCAGTGAAAACACTCTGAAGGATCCAATCATTTTCAATCAGACCCACTCAAAAGGTCTTACTCTTAATTATTAAAAGCTGTCAGTCAGCTGTCACAGCGAAGATGAGCTGCAGCAAGATATAAATTATTTTCTTTATCTTCCTGTGCTGTCGGAGTGATTCACTGTACAATCATTGTTTTATTCTCCAAAATATTCAGAACCACAGACGCTGAAACACTCAAAGAAATAGAGCATTCAAAAAGAAAGTGTCAGCCTTACCATTAAATTCATGTTGTGTTTTCTCAAGCACTCATTTATTTGTTTTTTTCTTTGTGTTACCAAAGAAGATATAGGCTGTTTTACACTACCACTCACAAATACCAATGCAGGACAAAGTACTGTTTTGTATAGAGGTGTGAAAATAAGGAATAGTCTTCCATCAGAGATCACAAATTTAACCAGTAAAACTGGTTTTAAAAAGACTTTGAAGAAATATCTAATGTCATCAAGATTATCTTAACAGTCTGTCCATTGTATAACTTAAAGTGACGTGCAGGATCTTGTAATTATCTTTTAGAAACATTTAAACTGTTGTTCTGTTCAGATGCACTGTCTAAAGTGGACTCATTCATTAAAGAATTGTTTTAAATTATAATTTATTAATTGATGTACATATACCCTGATCTTTGGGCATCTAAGAGACTGTCACTATGACTGTCAGATGGTTGTTGTTTTAACTGCCTTTTATTTCCTGTTTCAGTTTATAGAGTATATTGAATGTCACTGATGTATTTTGTGGATTGTGTTTTAATGTGTGGACCCCAGGAAGAGTAGCTGTTCCTTTGGCAGTAGCTAATGGGGATCCAAAATAAAATAATAAAACAATATAATAAGACAAAGGAAAATTCTTTGTAATTGCAGAAATGGTCATTTTCTTAAAGTTAAAATGATTGTTTTTGTTGTAGGATTTTGGTTCGGGGTGTTGCAGTTGTGCAACAGGTAGTGCAAGTGCCTCACAGTAAGAAGGTTGCTGGTTCGATCCCTGTGCCGGTCAGAGCCTTTCTGTGAGTTTGCATGTTCTCCCTGTGCATGTGTGGGCACTCCAGCTTCCTCCCACAGATTTAAATCACGCTCATTAGGTTGATTAGTGACTCCACATTGCCCTTAGGTATGAGAGTGAGCATGAATGGTTGTGTGTCTCTCTGTGTGGCCCTGTGATTGGCTGGTGACAGGTTCAGGGTAACCTGTTGAATTCACAGGATATATTTCACTAGTCCCTCTGGGCAACAGTCTGTTGAAAGTGTTTTTGTTTTGTTTATTCAGAGGTGATTGGACGATCATTACATTCATCGGCCAGTCAGCCAATCAATCACAATGTGAGTTAGTGGTTGTTCTCACTCCTACAGCTTGGTTTCTTTAGTTTAGTTTAGTAGTAGTTTATTTTGAACATGTAAGAAATAAATCTTATATATTATGTACATTTATACAAATGTAACAAAACAATAATAAAAAAGTAAGCAAAGAAAGATCACCTTAAAAGAAAACAACACCAGCTGATTTCATTTACACGCTCGAAAAGGAGTGGGAAGAAGTACAGACTTATTAAATCCCACCCCTTTTCCATTAGGTATCAAAGTCAATTATTCCACTTCCTGACTGATATAAATTCAACAACTAAATCTAATACAAAATAATCAACGACCATACATGCCTTATGAATATATATCTGTATACGGTGCTCAGCATAAATGAGTACACCCCTTCAGATTTGTCAGAAAACCTTTAGTTTCCTTTCAAAATCAACATTTTCTGTAGCGTACTATACCACAAAATACTGATGAAATGTGGGCCATTGATTGCAAACAAGATTTTTTAAGTTGCACACAAAAAAAGTATTTTTCTCAATTTAAGATCAGGATGCAGAAATGAGTACACTCCAATCAAAGTTGTGGGAGCAGAGCTAAACTTTAGTTATCTTATTACCCTTACTTTCATCTTATAGTAAAAAAAAATGTTGTGTTAAACTGAGCTTTGTCAAAACTTTGGGAATCGTTCTTTTATTCATTTAGATATTGATTGATACATTATTTTTAATAGGGCGTGCACTCATTTCTGCTGGGCACTGTATGCTGCCTCTGAAAGTAGGCAACCAGGACACTCTGTGGAAAATGAGCTGGAAGCTGTTCTGCTTGATGAAAAACTTCTAAAATACCAAATTGACTTTGAAATTATCATTTTGAATTGAAATTTACATTGTGTTGTTTTAAATAGTCAAATTCTAAAGTCCCTAAAGCAAATCTGGCTCTCAAAGCCCAGACTTAAGCCGCTTACAAGCCTGATGTTTCCACTTTTATCGCCTGTTTACATTTTTCTTTCTCATTCATTCAGTCTGTTTGTTTTTGCTCTGCTGGTTTTAAACTCTCAATGGGCTCCAACAAAAGGCAAAAAAATGAAAAAAACTCTCCAGTATCCAGTCATGCAAAGAAGAAAACACTAAAAAAAGTGAAATTTATTCTGTTTTAAGTCTGAAAAAAACTGAAGATGAATAAATAAATGTGTTGAGGAAGTGTGTGTGTGTATGTAGATGTGATGAGTGATGCAGCAGCGTACAGCGTTACATTACAGCGTACAGTATAATGGGCCTACAGGGGTTTGTAAGTTGAAGGATCCTCCATCAATTATTCATCTGTATTGACTTTCTCTGCAGCCTGAGCGAGCGCCTGCTGCTAATATATTCAACACACACACAATCAAAGAGAGGAGCCCACGTCTTCACGCTGCGTCGGCTCCATCCTCTGCGGTGGGAAGTGTGCGTGGAGTTGACGGGGTAAATTGGACGGTGTGTGTCGGTGTGAGTGTAAATTGGAGCCAGGTGTTGTACGCGGGCAGATTAGTGTGTGTAAAAAGGAGGAAGAGCTCGTTTGGCTGCTTGTTAAAGCGGATCCTGAGTGTGTGACGGTGCGATGGAGGAACAGATACGATGCGATTGAATAAGGGCAGAAAATCAGAGAAAGACAAATAAAGACGAGAGCAGAGAGAATGATGAACAATGGAGACGGCAGCTTGAAGAGGAGAGACGAAATCAGGATAAATGAGGAAAACAAATCAAAGATATCAGATCCAATCAAAGCAGGAGGATGATATGAGTTTATTTTAAAAATAAACTTCTGTGTGTGTTGATTTGGCTTCAAACTCCAAAACATCAGCACAGATACCAGGATGAAGGATATTCATGACAACAGAGACCATGCTTACTTAGGTTGTGTAAAATACCAAAATGTCAGCTGCCATGGTTAAAAATCTAAAGTTAAATATTAAAAGAAAAATGCAGTTCCCCGAGAGTCCACTAGAGGCTGGCTGTGGAAGCAGCAGTGACAATCACACTCCATGTTAAAATGTTCACTTTAGGAGCAGAAACAAACACGTTTACAGCAGTGTTAATTTGGCTGACTAATTATTTTCATCATAGTTTTCGTCAACTACCTTTTTTACCCTGATGAAAACTAGACATTAACTAATAAAAACAAGTGCACATGGACAAAAACTAAAACAAAATGAAATGACATTTTCATCAACAGATTAAAACTAGACTAAAATGTTGTGGAGCTAATAACAATACCTGGACACAACTGTGTTGCACTACACCTGATGACCTGTTTGTTTTCTATTGTTCTGTTTTGTTGTAAAAAAAAAAAAAAAAACTTTAATAATAATATAGTTAAAAGAATAAATGAATATATGAGCCTGAGTTAAATATGACCTCTTTAAAGTAAACAACTGGTTGAGAGGAAATGGAATAAGAAGTGATTTATATGAATATTTGTTGTGTGCACAAAATTCCTGACACACCTGTGCAGGTCACGCCCCCTGCTTTAAGTTCCCCCTCTGAAAAGTTGATTATTGCAGAAGACAGATAAATCCATAGAGATTTTAGTGAGATTGTGACTCAGATTTTCAGGGACAAACTCTGAGCTTCATGTCAGAAAAGAAGAATCCATCAGACTGAAACATTAACACGTCCTTAGTTTTAGTTTCTTAACATCACCCTTGCTCCTCCTCTCACCCATGTAGTTGATGATGAAGCCCTCGCCTTTCCCGAATACGAGCCCTGCAGGATCTGAGTGGAAGGTGACGGTGAGGTCGGGGGTCGTGGAGGACAGCTTAAACGGGCTGCTCCCTCCCACGTAGCGGCCCAGGATGCGGGTGGTGACCTCGTCTCCGTCTGTGATGGTCAGCATGTCGCTGTCGCTGATGTTCAGCCTGAAACAAACAGAGAGAGAGAGAGCATCGATGTTTCATCGTCTCAGGACGTGAAGATGACTCACAGAGCATCGTGTCCACGGCCGACGGCGTGGGCGGCGAGGTGACCTCAGAGGTTAAACGCTGCTCCGTCTGCAGGCCAAGTGTTTACCAGGCTGTAAACACGGCCGTGTTTTCACCGCCCTGCAGACGTTTGGATCACCACACACACTTTACTGAGGCTTCTGATATCAGCCTGTGTGGATGTGAAAGAAGGAAATGTCTGCCACGGTGAGGTTAGAGAAATAAACCAGGGAGGATGTGAGGGGAAAAACACCTCAACTATTATACAGCTGACAAAATACGAGGAATTATTTAATACAAGTTAAAAAGGGAACAAGTGCATATGTCACTGCTCCTTTCCCTCTTTTTATGTCTTTATTCATTCACGCACTTTTCTTTTTTAAATTTTTTATATTTAAGGTTAGTCGTCCTTGTATCTTTTAACATTAAGTTGTATTCTTTTTGGATGCGATCAGGGTTGGGGGGGTGTTCTCATTTTTCCACTTAACACTCCTGTGACACCGTTGTGAGTTGTTGGACACGTATTGATAAAAATTAAAAGAACAAACTTTGTTAAAAAAACAACTGTTCATGAATTTTGATCAAATACTGACTGACATGAATCGAATTGAACCTTTTTTATTAGGGATGCACAATATTATCGGTTTGATATCGGTATCAGCTGATATCAGCCTAAAAAGTTAAGTATCGTATTAGCCACACACATCGGCTGTAATATCAGCAAATCACGCAAATGTTAAATATTTAGGACCTTTCCATCACTGCATGGGTGCAGTTAAAAAAATCAAGACTTTCATTTTTATAAGAGTTAAATGCTGTTTTTCTTGTTTTACAGCGCTTGTGCTCTTGACCAGAATTATCAGTATCGGTGATAACCAATTAAAAACAATTGGTATATCGGATATTGACAGAAATCTAATGTCTTGCATCCCTATTATTTATTTAGAGTATATTAAAAGAGAGATAAAAACAGAATAGAAGAAAAAATATAGTGTCATTGTTGCATACAATAATTCCAAAAAGGAGTGGGAGAAAGTAAAACTTATCAGGTCCTTCTCCAACGGTTAATGAAACATAAATGCTTCCATATTTCACAAAAAAAACCACACAATTTCTACGCAGTGACTTTGTGATCCAACAAAGAACCAACAAAACAAAGTAGTCATCACTCATTACTATTACAGTATTTATCAAGCTTAGGTACAGTGCTCTTTGCTGCAGCACTGTGATTGTTTATTGTGGACTGTAACACCTCCAACTGGGAAAAAAGGTTCTTTGTCTCTTTGGTAATTTTACAGAATCCTTTACTCTTTCCCTAATTAAACAACAGTACCCCTATTTACAAAATAATAATTGATTTTCTTTTTTTAAGAATAATCTAAATACAAACCCCAATACCAATAAAGTTGGGACGCTGTGTAAAATGTAAATAAAAATATAAAAACAATGATCTGAAAATCCTTTTTTGACCTATGTTCAATTTAAAACACTAAAAAGACAATATATATTTAATGTTCAAACTGATACACTTTATTCTTCTTTGCCGGTAAAAGCAGGGACAGGTGAACAGGCTAATTGGGAACAGGTGAGCGTCATGATTGGGTGTAACAGGAGCAGGTTCAGCACTTTGTGAACAACTGTGAGAGCAAATGGTCTAACAGTTTAAGACCAAAGTATCTTAACATACACCTGCGTGGAATTTATGGATTTTATTATCTACAGTTGATTATATCATCAAAACATTCAGAGAATCCAAGGCTGAAAACCAACATTGAATGCCTGTGACCTTCAATCCCTCAGGCAGCATCATTCAGTAAAGGATATCAGCACGTGGGCTCAGGAACACTTCAGAAAACCATTGTCAGTTAACACAGTTCATCTCTACACCTACAAGGTCAAGGTCAAACTCTACCATGCAAAGACAAAGACAAATATCAACAACACCCATGGCATGGGTAACCTGCACATCTGTGAAGGCTCCATTAATGGTACATACAGTTTTTGGAGCAACACGATCTTTTTCAGGGACGTCCCTGCTTACTTCAGAGACAATGAAGACACATCCTGCTCTCTCTTGGAAAACTGTGGAGCAGTATGAAGACCAAAATATGACAATGGAGACCCCGGACTGTTGAGCAACTTTAGTCGAACATCAAGCAAGAATGTAAAAGAATTAAAGTTCTCAGTTCACAAAGTCTTATTGAGCGTTGTTAAGGTGATGTAAAAATGCCCCTGTCCCAGCTTTCTTGGAGCATATAGGCATCAAACTCAAAATGTGTAAATATTTGTAAGAAAACAATCAAGTTTATCGGTTTTATCATTCAATATCTTTTCTTTCTAGTGAATTCAATTGGATATATACCGGTAGGTCAATTAGGATTGTATTCTGTTTTCATTTATGTTTTACACGTCTCTACTTCATTAGAGTTGGGGTTTGTATGTCTGAGTCCATCATTAGATCTGTTACATCATTAAATCTACAGTGCCAGAGCAAATCCTTCCACATGGTGCCGACTTTGGAGGAAGTTATTGATCCAACTTTAAGACGACTTTTAGTCCAAATAAAAAACTCGTCTCCACGTTGTAGTCCATACGATCCAATTAAGACTCTCAAATCCCTCCACATGCTTTCATAACATCCAGGCTTCATCACCGCTCTGCCTTTCATGGTCTTACCCACACAGCATTAAGAGGTCTTCATTTGGCTCCAAAGACGAGCCAGAGCTGATTTCAAAATCCTCTTTCTGACTTACAAGACTTAAAATGGATTGGCTCTCCTTACATCTTCAGTCTTATTAATCTCTACACTCCTACACATGGGCCTTATTTAACATTTCTTATATTGAACAGACATTTTTAACATTTCCCTGCCAGTATTGCCACTCAGTTTTCTGGTTTATTTGCACTTTCTCTTGAACTGAGGCAGATACAAAACCTTGAAACAAAACTGTGAGAGATCAGGATCAAATTAAAGATTCATAAACTACACTTCTGTGACTGTCTTTGAATTTGTCTGTTTTTGGGACTTGAGAGCTCAAGTTCTCTCTCCGCCCGAGTCAGAGCGAAGGCAGAGTTTAGACGAGGGCAGAGCGGCGTGTGGAAGCTGCAGATTATCAGCAGGCTCTCTCATGTTGTCACATTATTGAATTTAATGGTTCGGTACGAGATGAACTACAGAAATATCAATCGGCCGATGCAGACGAGGGGGGCTGGACCCCTCGCTGAGCCCCTGCAGCTCCATGCATCCATTTTTAATGATTACACTCAGTGCTGGGATGTGAACTCTGATGTTTGTGCTTGTTTTTCACTCACAGCTGCACGTCGAGCAGCACCCGCTTGTCTTCGCCCACGTGGATCCTCCAGCTGCAGTCTTCGCCCTCGCCGTACCACTCGGGCCAGTTTGGGGACAGGATGACCCCTCCAGGACCGCTGAGGTCGCCTCCACACTGAGCTGCAGGTAGAGAGGTACACTCATAGGACACTTGATAAGCCTGCTTGTTAATTTACCAATCACATGGAAGCAACTCAATGCATTTAGATATGTAGACATGCTCAAGACCACCTGCCAAAATCAATATTGAGCATTTATGGAGAGCTGTTTGGGTATAAAACTGATATCAGTGACATCAGCCGTAGTTCAGCTCTACTAGTACTCACATTTGGAGTACATGTACTCAATTTTGGACAACCAGTGCACAAGTAGACTTTACTAGTGAAGCAAAAAGTGCCACCAGTACTAATAGTAGTCTGTTTTTCAGTCTACTAGTACTACTACTAGACTTAGAAATGTTCAACAGTACTACTAGTAAGCCTTATATGATAATAAGGGGGCGGAGAAAAGCAAATTCAGGCTTCCCATTGGTTTTCAAAAATATTACAACCAATCAGGGTGCTGGATGTGGTTATAAGCCCTCTTAAGTCATTTGCATTAGGTCTACTAGAACTACTAATGAAACTTTTGGCTTCACTAGTAACATTTTTTAGGTCTACTATTACAACTAGTAACAAAAAATTGTTGACTAGAAGACGATTTTGCTTGACTAGTAAGGTCAACTCCTGCAGAAGTGCGCCAAATATCTGTACTAGTAAAACACTTTTTTTAGTAGTTCCACAAGTAAACTCAAAGTATCTTACTAATAGTACTAGTAGACTGTTTTTAGTCTATTAGCAGTACTAGTAAAGCCAAAGACAATAGTAGTACTAGTAGAGATAATGCAAATGAAGAAGGAGGGATTATAACCAAATCCATCACCCTGATTGGTTAAATATTTTTGAAAGCCAATAGGAAGCCTGAATTTGATTTTTTCTGCCCCCTTATTAGCATACAAGGCTAACTAGTAGTACTGAACATTTTTCGATCTACTAATAGCACCAGAGACCCTTTACTTGCTTCACTAGTAAAGTCTACTCGTGCACTCAGTTGACCAAAACTGAGTACATGCTCTCCAAATTTGAGTACTAGTAGAGCTGAACTAATTGTGATATCATTAATATTAATGTTATGCCCAAACAGCTTCCATAAGCATCAGCATGATGAAGAGATGTGATTTAAGAAACTTTGAACGTGGTTGTTGGTGTCTGACAGGCTGGTCTTTCAGAAATTGCTGATCTACTGGGATATTCATCCCCAACTGTCTTGTTGATGCCAGAGGACAGAGGAGAAGAAAAAAAAGAAAGGCAACAGGAAATGAAATAACCACTCGGTACAACCAAAGTATGAAGGAGATCTTTTCTGAATGCCCAACATGTCCAATCCGGAAGCAGATGACCACACCAGGGGGCACTTTTCTACATTTTGACCAATAACTTGCCCAACAGTGTTTGAAATGCTTTGGTGGAGGTTTGTGCACTCCAAGCACTGCTAGTTTTATATCACGGTATAGTATATTACTGTGTAGGGCCCATTTCATTGCATCAGTCACACTGAGCTGTATGTTAATTTATTGTTTTGTATCATATTGTCATATATCCTTTGTTTTTGTATTATCTTGTATCATATTGTCATATATCCTTTGGTATTATATTATCTTGTATCATATTGTCTTATACCCTTGGGTATTGTCTTTTATGGTGTCGACTGCCTCATGTGGTAATTTATTGGTCATTTTGGCTCATGTAATCCTCACCTTTGCACAGCGGCTCCGTGTCGTTCCAGTATGGATCCCTTGCACTGATACACTCAATGACGGGCGGTCCTTGCTCCAAAGCATGACCTGGATCACAGGTGAACGTGACCACGGCGCCGACACCATACAGCAGGTCAGTGGTTGTGAAGTTCCCGTTCTGGAGGTACGGCTCATAGCAGTGACCCCGCTCAAACGCTGCAGGAGAAAACAAGAATAAAAAAAAATGACTGCACTTCAGATTAAACCCAAATTGATTCTGATTAAAGTCCCAGTGTGTTTCCGAGTCATCCCTCTTGATACCTTTGTGTAATCTCCATAAACAGATGCTGAGATGATTAGAGGCTTCTCCCTCAAAAACAACCGTAATCACACATTGTGTCTTAATCTTGTTTCCAGTCTCTAAAATTATTCTTTGGTCCCATTTTCTCCTCACTGATGATGATGATGAACATGCTGGAAAGATCTCTGCATCCCTGCATCGATCTGACAGTGCCAAAAACTCAGATTACGTTGGACACACAGCCCACTCCTTTGCATCTCAGCCAAAATCAGCTTGGCAGCACACGATGGAAGCAGAAACAGAGAGCCCCCAAAGCCTCTTATATGTTTACATCCTGCTGATTACGCTGTAATTATAGAATATTACAATAGACGCAGAGATGGTTAGATTTGTTTCTGTCACACCTTCATATCTGATGTTGAACCCCGTGTTGTGGTTTGGCTGATCCGTGATGAACTGGATCCTCACAGCCGGACCCTCGCTGATCACGCCCTCAAAAGGTATTTGACCCCCTCGACCCGAGTCAAACAGGACCACAGAGCCGGCATCCAGCCCGCTCCAAAGAACAAGCCTGCAGGACAAACAATTAAGCACAAATGAAGGAAGGACAGAACATTTATTTGGAGAATTAGGCATAAAAATAGACCATTTGGAGTTTTTCCTCTCAGAGATTAAGGAGCTGATTTGTTAGTAAAAATTCTGATTGTTGGTTGAACAAAACAGACGTTGTGAGGATGCAGCTTTGGGCTTACGGTGCCTTCTTTTACCATTTTCAGAATTTTACAAACCAACCAAAAGAACTCCAAGAGCACAAACTTCAGCCAAAGCAGATTAGCCGAGATATTAGTCTAAATGTGGATTCAGATCACAGCCAAAATCTATCACCTTTTTTTCTTTTGCATTGACCAACATCCCCACTGATAACTTTTTGAGTTGTCCTGCAGGGCTCACTGATTCAGAGGAAACGTAAAAAAATAATAAAACAATAAATCAAATTCTGCAGAAAAACTTTTTTTCATGAGGAGACCTCGGGGAAGACCCAGGACGCGCTGGAGGGACTTTGTCTCTCAGCCGGCCTGGAAACGCCTCGGGATTCCAGGGAAGAGCTGGACGAAGTGGCCGGGAGAGGAAAGTCTGTGCTGCTCTGCTTACACTGCAAAAACTCAGATCTTAGCAAGTTTATTTTTCTAAGTTTTAGTCAAAAATATCCACAATACTCACTAAAACTTCATATTAATTTAATGAGTCCAGATGGATATCTTATTACAAAGAATTAAAAACAAAAATAAAGCACTGAATAACCTGAAATTATCAGAAAATATCTGTCAACGAAACCGGCACGATTTTACTCCTTGAGGGTCTTAAAATCAGGTATAGAAACTTTTGAAGATAACACATCTTACTTTCAAGACACTGTTCATGCAAAATTTGTCTTGTCACATTGGCAGATATTTTAACTTATTACAAGCAATTCAAGGTTTATTTTTTGTTTCTAAATACTGAAATAAGATGTGCAGCTGGACATGTCGGACAATTTTGCCTTACAATAAGTGTTGTGAGATTTTTAGAATTGAAATTTGATGAATAAACTTCCTTAGAGTTGAGTTTTTGCAGCATAGGCTGCTGCCCCGCGACCCGACCCCGGATAAGAGGAAGAAGACGGTGATTTTTAAATCTTTATGCTTTTGTCAAATGTTGCTTTCCAACCATTTCACTTTATGAAAGGCCCGGTCAGCTCCAGCAGTAAGATCACATTACACCCAAAGAACAAACACAAGTCCCTCTACCTGTCAGTGGGTCCCAGTGCGAGTCTCTCCAGGTGGAGGTGCAGCCTCTGGTCCTTGGGGGCCTCAAGGGACCAGGAACAGGACCGGTCCTGGGTGGCATTGGGACCGTGGTGTGGAGACGGAGAGAGGACCCGCCCTACAGTGGCGTTTTTCACTGTGCCTCCACACAGAGCTGCACACAGACAGATGATTTAGTCGACTCTTATTTAAATAAAGACACAATGTGATCTGTAAAAGTCTATTTGTACCTTCTAACACATCACTGAATAAGAAAAAACATTTTTAAGTTTCTTATCGAACTAAAAAGATGACTTTGTTTTGCCTGGGAGACCTTAAATCAGTGAAGAGTTTGAGTATGAATGTATTTCTGGTTTCATTTTAAATCAGTCAAGTGTTTTTCAAAGTGCAGATTTCCTCTAAAGAATCTCCTGAAAGTATTTTAATTCATCAAAATAAATGAAAGAACATGGCTGTGGATATTTTCTTCCACTGGGGAACATCTTTTGATACAGATAAAAACTCACTTCCTTAGAGAAATCTTGAATATCACGTTGGAGAAGACTCTGGACTTTGGACAACAAAGGACTGAACCAAGACCTCCAGATCAAACGGACGGTCTCAGCAGGACTCACCTCTGCACGTGGGCACTTTCCCGCTCCACACTGGCAGGGAGGCATTCAGACAGGTGAGCACCGGCTCCCCCTGCAGGTGATACCCCATGTGACAGTGAAACCGAGCGGTGCCTCCAGGCAGCAGGTCGAGCACCGACACCTCCCCGAAGTGAGGCCTCTTTGGTAGGGAGCAGCTCAGTCTGAAGGCTGCAGACAAATGGAGGACATGGGAGGACAACAAAACTTACTTATGGTGACCAACAATGTTGACGATACTTTTCTGATACCCAGAGCAACATCATTGATCAACCCTTTGACTGGCATTGTAACCGTACGGTTGACTTGTTGCTGCTATACCACTGTATAACTCTGAAAGCCCATCTTTGTCAGTTTTTCCTTACTGACCTCTCTGAATAGGGTTTGTGACACCATTATGTACCCACTGGGTGGCGCTGCTGTACATGAATGCAATTGTTTGAAAGCCAGAATAAATCAGAAGTCAATCGCTGTTGCACAGCTCCTCAGAAACAGTAAGGGCATACATCGGAGTAAGAAAAAATCTTTTCACATATGTCCAGATCCTCTAATAATCATGATTTAGTTGAAGGAAATAACTTTGGCAAACATTTTGTTGAGGAAATAAAAAAAATCCATTCACGCCCAGGATAACCTGAATGAGCAAACCAACCAACTAGTTGACCTGCATATCTGCTTCCTGATTGCGTAATCTGAAAAATAAAACCTGAAATGTTGCTAAATGAAATGTTGCTAAATGAAAAGTTGCAGGAAGCCACCAACAAATAATCTGTTACAAATGTATTTCTTAGTTTGGAAGTCAAAGGGTTGAATCTATTTTAGCAACGTCCATCATTATTGACCAGAAAAAGACTTCACAGACAGACAGACAAGATCAGGGCTTACTCACTTGCCGCAAAAGACTTGAAACTTGACTTGGACTCACCTTAAAAAACTTTACCCTCAAAGACTGAAGACTTGGGCTTGCCCTCAGAGACTTGGTACTTGACTTGAACATGCCTTCAAAAACATAAGGCTTAACTTCTAAAAACCTGAGACTTGATTTTTACCTGCATTTGGGACTTTCTAAATTCCCTCTTAGATCTGAGACTTGACCTGGACTTGCCCTCAAAAACTTGAGACTTTACTTGGAAGACTAGAGACTTGACTTGAACTGGCCCTCTAAGACTTAATACTTCATCTGGACAAGCCTTTGCTGACTTGAGACTTAACTTGGACCTGCTCTTAGACTAAAGGCTTCACTTGCCCTCAATGACTCGAATTGGACCTACCTTCAAAGTCTTGAGGCCTGTATTTGGCTTGCCCTCTAAGACTTGACACTTGTTTTACACTTGACTAAAATGAAACATCCAATAACCCTTTATTGAATGCTAGTTAAGTTTGAATGTGTAAATGAACAGAAACAAAGCATCTCAGTTACAATACCAGAACTGACAGCAAACAGTGAACCTGCTCTACATGAATATATCAATTCATAAAGAGAGGAGCTCTGATTGGATCGCTCCACAACTTATCCCACCACCACCAAGCTAAGGCAGCTGTGATTGGATGTCCCTCTGAACTCATCCAACCTTTGCACACAACCAAAGTAGCTGTGATTGGATATATTCCTAACTTGTCTCTACTTTCTACATGACCAAATTAGGTCTGATTGGATTAAATCTCTGTCAAACATTTTAGTCTAGTTTTTATTTGTTGATGAAAATGTCAGTTAATTTAGTTTTAGTTTTTGTCCATGTGCACTTGTTTTTATTAGCTATGATGAAAATAATTAGTCAACACAATGAACACTGCCTAATCTCTTTGGACAGTCACTTGAGGAATCGAACGCCCTCAGGTGAAAGCAAATTGAATAATCATAATGAAACTAATAATCTTTTTAAGCTGTGAAGGATGCTAAACTCGTCTTTTCAGGTCTGCTGTATTCCTCTTATTCCCGTTACGCTGATTTCTGGTCTTGAGCATATCTCTGTCTGCAAAGCTGCTTAATCTCCATCAGAGCCACTGGCTGCTACCTGCAGCTGATGTAACAGGATTAGATGACTTTGATAAATGGCACAGGTGGGTCTGCTGCTTCCCTCCTGCCTCTGCAGTCCTCGTCATATCCATTACAGGATGCTGGCACGGCCGAGCATCCGCACACGTACACAAACACACATATACAAGCCCCCATATTCTCAGCCCCTAATGAGATGAGAGCCAATTAATCAGAGCTGTAATCAGCTAATTCACACGACAGATTCAATCAGCTGGCTAAGTGATTAGATGAGAAGATTTGTGACAATGTAATAAGCATGTAAAGGGAGAACAAACGCCCCCCCGGACCTGATGAAGGACGTCATGTTTGGATTTATGTGGCGTCTTCAAACATGTTTAAATATTCATGCGTGTGCTCGTGGACTCACTCTGGTAGTGCAGCTGGAAGATGCCCATGTTCCCGTCCAGAGCAGAGCGGTAGTACACGGAGAGGGTGTTGGTGGGGCTGCGGATCACCTGACCCTCAACAAGCAGGGTCTGGTTGGCGAGGACCAGCAGGGCGCCATGTTCGTCTGCGCCTCTGATGGACAGCTGCTCGCCCTCGGACAGGTTCACGCTCTTTACCTGGAAACACCAGAGAGGGGCTCCGGTAAGTGTGGAGAGACTGTTTACCGTGCTGTGGAGCTATCTTGACTTACTCCAGTTGTACGTTGTTCAATGTTTGAAAATATAAACACTGAAAATGAACAGTTTTTATGATGGCAGGCCCTGTCAGGATTCACACAAGCACTTTTATAAGCTTGTATTTGGAGTTTCATGTTAGAATACTGTGAAAACAGCTCAGCTTTTAGTGTTTATATAGACCAACTGCCTACATTTGAACTACATAATCAACATGTTATGACACACTTTAACTCTAAGAGCGAAATTCTGTTGGTTTTGGATTTATTTTGACAACATCAAGGCAAAACTTGATTCATGTCATTTTTGTGTCACTTGGACGTTTTTTTTTTATTTTGGAGAGGGAAACAATCGATTAAAATCGTAAATCAAGAGATTTGTTGCCACAGCTGTGTGATTTTTGTGTGACTGTATTGAAAAGATGAAAAGCAAACATTTATATTTTTTGCATTACCCTTTTTTCCTTGAGCCTATTAATAGTTTAATAGTCTCTACTTATTTATTCTGTTTATTAGTCATATATTGTCCAACTTATTTATTGACTACATTTTAATATTTCTTTTCTTTACTTTTTACTTTTTATCAAAAAGTATTTCCTGTCTGGACTTTTATGTTCATTGTTCATCATGACCTGTGAGCTACAAGACATCTGAATTTCTCCCAAGAGAATTAATAAAGTATCTATCTATCTATCTATCTATCTATCTATCTATCTATCTATCTATCTATCTATCTATCTATTTATCCAGGAAGTCTCTGTGTTTGGCACTACTTTACGACGATTCATCCTGCTGAATCTCGTTCTGACGAATTTCTTCTTCTGTAAACTCCGGTTTCAGTTACCAGTTGGTAATGCTGCTGAATGGGTTTTGACACTGACTATGTTGGTCGAATGTAGGCCAGTGTTTTCAGATTTATCCACTTGGGGACCTGTTTTTAAAAATGTGCATTTTTGGGCACCTGAAATGTCCATGTGGATAAATCATCTATAAGGTGTGGATACGCCTAAATATGTCCCAGTGTGGATGGATGAAGGTACAGCGCTGCTGGGAGCCCTTTCAGCCTTTTCCCTGACTATTGTCAAGTACCTCTTAAAACCCAACTTCAAAAAAATCCTCTTCTCAGGTTTGTGTGGGTGTGTCGAGGTTATCTGACTGACAGAGAGCAACCCTGTGAACTTTATAGAAGCTGTGTTGGTAGGAGCACTGCAAAAACTCAAATCTCAGCAAAGGTGTTTGTCCAGATAAATATCTTACTGCAAAGAATAAAAGGCAAAAATTCAGGGATTGAGTTGCTTTTAATGATCAGAAAATATCTGCCAATGAAAAACAAGTTTGACTCAGCGATGGTCTTGAATTCAGGTTTAAAATCTGCTCTGGATGAAAAAAATATTTTACGATCCTGTAAGTTAAATTTGTCTCGTCTTATTGGCAGATTATTTTAATTATAACAAGACACTCAGGCTTTATTTTGAGTTTTTATGTCTTCAAATATGAATCTTAATACAGACATATCAGGAAATTGTGTCTTACAATCAGTCTAGTGAGGTATTTTTGACTTGAAATTAGATGAATACTCTCACCTAGATCTGAGTTTTTGCAGTGAGGACCTGCTGAACTGTTGACATTTTAAGAAGTCCTTCAAATTTGTAACAAAGAAACATCTCATCATCGTCCCACCTGTTTTTAGAGTGATTAAAACACCTGTGAGAGTGACAAGGGCCTGTGATTGGATGGATCCAATGTTGTGCAATTATAACTTTAACATTAAGATTGTGGCCACAGATGTCCACATATATGATGACTGTTTTCTGCCTTAATCTTGTTTATTTCGAGGGACAAGCTCCAGCTCTGGCTCTGAGTTTGAAAAACAACAGAACAAACTGTTGTTTTTATATGAGCGAAGAGTTTGAGCGTGTTAAAGAGGAGCAGAATTCATTTTGTCAGCAGCTATGGTAATGTATAAAAATCTGTGAGCTGTGCCAATAAAACTGTCAGATCCAGTATGAAATTAAATCCTGAGTCTGTGTGTGTGTGTGTGACTGTGCTGGTTTGTCCTCCTTATGAGAACCTGCTACAGTATTTAAACACCACAGTGAGGACCGTCCTGCATTTTGGGGACATTTTTGACTTTTGATCACAACTTTGGAGGACAGGACTCTCTTCATATCAGGGTTAGAAAACAGATGAGGTAGGGCTTCAGTGCTGTATATATAATACCTGAGCCACACCTCATCTGATTTAAAGATATATAAATATCGTAGGCCTTTATGATAAAAGAAAAAGATGCAATGTTCAATAATTCTTACAATAAGTAAACATGTATGAAGTGTAAATTTTAGCTCAAAAGTTTGTCTGACATTCTTCTAAATTGGACCAAACTCTGCTTTGTCTAACAACTGGTTTATCTGTGCTGGCAGGTACAAAAAACTTGTGCATATATTTGCAACGGTTGTGCAGAAAGTTTTTTTAAATTAATGAAAAATATTGCTTTGAATTAAAAAGCACTTAGTCCACCTTATGAGTCTATTTTGTTTATATGCATCACATAAATTTACAACAAAGCGATTTAAGGCCTTTGCCATTTAACAGTGCTGTTTAATTTTGTTTATTAATTCATTTAAATAATGAGTAATACTCATGAAACTCTGAGAGCTGACGTTTGCTGAAGGTTTTGTTTTGATGCTGCTCAATGTTTTCAGTTTTATTACGAGCCATATTTTAAATGTTTTTCTGTTGTAGTACAAAACAGTGGTAATGCCACCCCTACCAACGCCCTGAATATTCCATCTGCTCAAAATAGATTTTTTTTCTACCCATCAAACACTTGATTGTTTAATACACATAACAAAGATAATTTAACATGCAGCAGAGTGTCACATCCTTTAAAACAGTCAGTATATCTATTTATTCAGCATAAACACTGCCTAATAGTGAAAAAGTAAGTTGTTGTACATAATCTGTTTATATTAGTCACCCTTCGCTGTTTTTGTGGCTTGTTTTCACCCATAATTCCTTCATTACAGAGTCGGTGGCACCCTCTGCAGTAAAGTATAGCCCTAGCTTCCGTGCTGACTGTTTCTGTCCAGAAGAGCTGATCTCCGTCACTGTGGCGAATGCTAAGGCTAATGCTATTTCCCTCATACAACCCCACTTAAAAATCCAGAACTATCACTTTAAGGCTGACGTGATTAATTTTCATATTACAGGTTATAAAGTCAAACGAAATAATAAAATTTTACTTTTGTTTTCACGTTTTAATGATTCAACTAATTACCCCAAAGTTACTTCAGCTGTTAGATGAAAAGAGGGTAGAAATGTGAAAAAGTCATGAGAAAATAGTGTGTATGTGCTTTTTTCTTTCTTTTTTTTTCTCCAAAATATGTCAAGCATCTTTCAGCTAAATTGCTACTGGATTTTTGTTATTACAAAGGCTTTGAAAAAAGTTTACTTGTGTTGTAATCAATGCCTTTAAATAGAAAGCGGAGAAAGGAAGACTCAAAATCCCTGTTTCTGCACATAATCCTCAGAAATATTTTTCTACAAAGCCTCCATTTGGCAAAAGAACAAAACTGAACCCCTAACATGCTGTCAGCGAAGCACTTTGCAAACAAGTTTCTACATTTGAGGAATTTACCTCAACTTTCCCTCAAAAACTGCAGAATAGCAACCTGAGGATGTGATGACCAACTAAGAAAACTGCACTTTTTTTAGGGAAAGCTGCACAAGTGATACAAAAACATGACATTTATAAATTTCTTAAAAGCAACAACAAATCAACATCTTTAAAACCTCATTCTCTGCCATGCTTTGCAGTAACAAAAGGTGTGCATGATTTTTGTTTGGCAGTGTCAAGGTCCCTTGTTACACCTTTCTGAGCTACAGTTGCACAGTAATGCCTGCAGCTACCACAAGGGGGCAGAGTGTAACCTGGGATTAGATCACAGGCCTCCAACTGGACAAAAACAAACAAACATGCAGCAACATCTCCAACAGAATGATGTCCAGCATGATAAACAGAAGCTCTGCAAACACCCAGAGCACGCTGTGAGTGTCTGTGCGTGTTGGTATGCTGCTGCTCTCTGTACCTGCAGCTCCACGCCGTAGCCCGTGTACACCGTCACAGTGTAGGTGCAGTGCAGGAAGGTGGTGTCGGGCAGAGGGGGATCATCAGACGAGTCGATGTAGCCCTCAGGGTCGGAGAAATTCACCATGCAGCTCGACACAGCTGAGGGAGAAGAAGAGGAGTTGATTCTGTTATTTTCCTCATTCCCTGCCTTGTAATCTCTTTAATGTGAGCCTGACTGGAAACTCATTGGAAATCCCTGCTGCGTTTAATTAATGATGGAAATTACAGGGATCAAAAACGACTGCACAGCGAGGACTCCTGGCTGTTAACGTTGACGTGAGATAAATAATCACATCCTCCAAAAGCTTTGATGGGAGCGGGGTGAAGAATTCAGATCCTAGAAGTACAACATTGTCAAAAATAAACCTCCATCATCAAAGAAAAATGCTGTCGTGGAATTTTACCAAGAATAAATGTTGAATCTTGGCCTAATTTCTGACATTTTTGGTCTAAATGTCTAATAGAATTTTCAAAGTGCTGCAGTAAATCTCTTTATCTGGCGAACAAACAGGCTGTGATGATTGCAGTCCTTCAGGGCGAATGCATCTGATCAAAGTGAGCAACAAGCCTGATCTCTGATGATTATTAAAGGGATATGCGTGTATTTTTAAAGCTTGGACCTTTAATCAAATATTTCTGAGAAGAAACAAGAATATTTGAATTAATCCAACTCCAACTTAACTTTGGTTTTAATTCTTAGGCCAGGCTCGCAGTTGTAAAGATTTTTAATATCTTGAACGGTTTTGCTACAGCGATAGAGGCAACACATGAAGACAAATAACAGTTTTGTTCTTGTAGTGTGTGATAGACGAAGACAGGGCACACCACACACCAACAGACTAACACACCAGCAATCAGGGCCTCCACTCTCACAGCTTGTAATCTCTCCTGATTAAACATGACTTTTTTTGTCTTGGGTTATTTTTGGGGCATTTTGTACCTTAATTAGGGGACAGAGACAGTAGATAACAATGCTGAAACGATAGTCTTTGCTTGCTTTGTTACCTCTAGACTGGACTATTGTAATTCTCTTCTTTCAGGCTGTCCCAGCAAGTTGTTTAAGACTCTTCAGCTGGTTCAAAATGCACGTGCACTGACTAGAACTAGGAGAAGAGACCACATTACTCCTGTATTATCTCTGCATTGGCGTCAATAAAATACAGAATAGAATTCAAGATTCTTCTTCTCACCTATAAAGCTTTCAGTGGACAGTAGGGCTGAACGATTTTTCTGGCAGATATTGTGATTTCAACTCAATTCACAATTTTCTTCAAATCAAGCTTTAGTGCAAAATTCACTATGTTTACAGTAACATTTACAAACATGACAGAAAATTACATCATACCATCATACCATGGACTTAAAGAGCCTCAATAACTACAATTACAGACACAACAAATACTTGGCCATTTCTTTAGCCCCATTCCAGTTCATAATCATTATAGTTGTTAACGTAGACATTAGCATGATCCTCCTCTCCATTGTCTCTGCACCCCCCCCCCCCCCCCCCCCCCCCCCCCATTATCAGCTGAAAATACATCACTTATAAATTCTTATTTTGATGCTGTCGTATTATTCAACATCAGTCTTCTGTACCTTATTATCATTATAGATATCAATGTAAATATTAGATTATTACTCTTTTCAGGATTGTTATTGATAACACTTCTATAAAAACTATCACTACAATCATACAGACATGAGGACCATCCTGAAAATGAGATGTTGCATCTCAAGAGACTAACCTCTAATAAATCTACATTCAGCAGAGACAAATATGAAGAGACTGGGGTCCACATTCAAGATTTCCTGCTGCTAAACAGAAGGTTTTTTCTTGCTGCCATGATGGATTAATGTTGTATGTATGTATATATATATATGTATTCCTTTTTCAATATTTGTTTATATATCTTGATATAGTTTTTGTCTTTTTACACTTAATCATCTTAGATTTAATTTTAATCTTTTAACATGTTTTTATTTATTTGTTTTAAATGTATTTTTCTCGTTTTATTTATTTGTCTGATGTTTCTTGGTTTTATTGCTTTGCATTTTCTCGTACCCGTTCTTCTAAATTTTATCATTTATTTTACTTTAGCTTCTGTGGTGTCTATTAGTCTCCAAATCCTCTTGACATCCTACCAACTATCATTACAACTACAGTGGAATACTACTGAGTAGACGGACCTCTGCGGAGTGTTTATTTGCTGAGTGGTTAAAAGAAAGTGATTGTCATTATTTATGTATGTGTATGTATGCATGTGCGTATATGTGTAGGTGTATGTGTATATCGGTATGCATATATGTATATATATATATATATATGTATATATATATATATATATGTATAAGTATATATGCCTTTTGTAAATCAATTTTTGTCCTGATGCAAAGCACTTTGAGTTGCAATTTCATTTGTATGAACTGTGCCATATGAATACATTTTGATTGATTGATTGATATATGTTTATTTTTATATGCATATCTGTATATATGTGTATCTATAAAATGAAAAGTTGGCCTTCAGCCTGCTCTGTTGTAAAGTGTCTTGAGATAACATTTGTTATGAGTTAGTGCTATGCAAATAAAGATTGATTGATTGATAAAAACAGTGGAGCTATGCAAATATACTGGCTGTCAAAGGGTTAAAAATCCACAAAATATGATTAACATTTAATATCAACATTTCAGGATGAAATAGTTTTAAAGGACTGACTCTTTTGAAGTGGAAAAAGATATATATATATCCTTTTTTCAGTTTTTATTGGAAAGGTGACATTTTTTGCCATTAGGGACAAATGTGTAAGTTTATTAAAGGAATGTCTTTAGAAAAGCATCAGTGTCGGCATCAATAGTATTGGACAGAATTATTATTTTAAACACAAGTATCAGCCCTGATTTTCACGATCAGTGCATCACTCCTGTGATGACGGTTAGACTTCTGTGCTGCCTGCTGTCCTGTGGTGGTGGTCCATGTTTTGCCCCCAGGACAGACGTGTCCACCTGCAGCTAAAGCCACGACATCACAGTTCGTGTCAATTAAAAAAGACCCCCAGGCTACGGCTTGGACAACCCTGCTCTGGGAAACTGGTGGATCAGGTGCTTTGTACTGAAGCTTCCAGACTTCATGGCCCCTCATACCTGGCTGAGGTGTTCCCGTCTCCGAGTCCATCACCCCAACGGTGGTGATCTCTGCCACGGGCTCCGGCTCAGGCGTGTGCGGCGGCGGGGAGTGTGTGTCTGTAGGTGGAGGCTCGCTTGGATCGCTGCCTTGGCCTGACGCTGCTGCTGATGCCGGGGGTTTCACTCTCCTCAGTAATCCCCCGCTTTCATGCTCCAGGGAGCTGACACTGAGTCCTCGGCCCAGAAGAGGGAGCAGATTGTGGGGCAGCGTGGAGGGGACGATGTCCCTTTTCTGGGAGACAAGTCGTCCTTTCTGAGTCAGCGCCGAGTGCAGCAAGCCTTCAGGTGAGGCACCGGGGCCTCTGGCTTTGGGGCCAACGTCCTTTGTGCTCTCTGGTGTTTCCACTGGAGACTGGGCCGAGGGGCCGGCCGTGGGGACTTCTTTATCTGAAGGAGAGAAAGAGGAGGAAATCTGTGAAAACGCCCCGAGAGCATGGCCGCAGGTGGCTCTGTCGCCGTCCTGCTGAGCTTATCAAGTGGGGGGTTATCAGGAGCCGGCACAGCCAAAGCCCAGTCAAGCTTACCTCCATTTTCAACACACTGACAGAGCACACTCAAACACAGAAACACACACAGGGGCTGGTTTAGCAGTGAGCAAAGGTCGGCAATATTCTGGGCCTTGTGCTTCACAGAGCTTCAAAAAAAAAGATTCATGAATAAAAGTAACTCAGTGATTACAGCCTGCAGTTAAAATGTCCTGAACAGTGATAGAGGGGATTAATGTCTGGCAGTATTTTAGCTTCAGGTGCCCCATGTCCACTTTCTGGACACTTCAAAATTTATCTTTGTGATATTTTTGTCATATCCAATGTTGGGCTGGAGGACGATAAATAAATTTTTAAAAAATGCAAATATCAAATTGAGCTAAAAATAGGCACCATGTGACTGTTTGCTTCATAACGGTGACTGACACAGACTATTTTCCTGGAATATATCCACACAGATCATCCTGAGTCAGGGCTGCAGCCAGAGTATCTGTTTTTTCAACACCTTCAATGTGAGTTTAAACCACTGTCTCGGTTGCTCCAGTCCAAAATACAGTACAGACATCCCGATATTAGAACAAACTGGGCTAAAAACTAATTTCTTCCTATGGCAATCACACAACTAAACAAGGTATGGGCAGGGATGTGATATGAAATACCCAATGAAAAGTGCTTTTAAAGCAAAGGAAAAGATTTTATGGTTAGATTATTTATTTCAGATTATTTATTTACTTACTTATTCTGTGTGTTAGGGAATTTTATGTCTGACAGGTCTGTGTAATCAATGTATGTCACTGTATCTAGATGTGTGTGTTTGTGTATGTGCTGCAAACAAAACTGCCCAGCGGGGACGTTAAAGGTTTTCTTAGTCTAAGTCTAAGAAATGATCCAAAGAAGCTGCCAATGTCCACAAACCTGCCGCTAAACTTTAGCAAAGCAAAGCTCCATCAAACCATCAAATGATAAAGGACTTCTGGAAATATTTTCACAATCACAGTCCTTACTTGTAAGTATGGGGACATGCTTTTATTTTGAAAGCATGAGCGCAACAAAAACAGGATGTGAAGTGTTTTCAAACAACAGCTTAACAAAACGATGAATGAAGCAGATGCAACAGACTATAACTGAGATCAGAAACTTATAAAATCATCCGTGTGATTTTTACCCACAGAGCTGTAGAGCTTAAAAATGCATTTTTAAATACACAATCTGTTTAAGCTTTTTAATCTCATTGCTGCACAGAGAAAAATAAAAATAAATGAACACCTGAATCAACAAAAAAACACTCTGTTATGAGATTTAAAGATGCAGCTACTTCAATTTTCCCCTTCCAGCTGAGTTCCAGCCAATTACCAGCCAATATCCAGCCAATGGGAGGAAGCTGGAGTGCCCACACATGCACAGGGAGAACATGCAAACCCTACACAGAAAAGCCCTGACTGACATGGGGATTGAACCAGCAACCTTCTTGCTGTGAGGCACGTCTACTACCATTCAGTGTTCACTCTTAAGCGATGAAGATATTCGTATTTTCCAGCTCTTAATCGAGGGCCTCATACAGAAAAGTACAAGGATAACTGGGCCATATTATACCTCAATCGAAGTGTAAAAAGTTTCGAAATTTGGGATGGTCAGTTAAATTTCAGCCCTGGAGACCAGTACATCTGCCTCTGATCAGGACAAGAAAGATTCCCCACGCAGCAGAAGATCAGCCTTGACAGCTCAAAGCAACGGCCAGACTAAAACAGAGCAAACTCCACGAAGCTGCCAAACTCTCTACACACGTTGGTGCTTAAAAATGATAAAGAAAAGAGTGTTGGGACGGCTGTTAGATAGTTATACAGAGATTTCAGGGTAGAGTTTTTGTTTCAGTTTTTGTTGTGTATTAATTTTACTGATTTATTTGGGGAATTTAGATCTGGCAAACTTTTGCTTATAAATAAAGAACTTTCCATAAAAACAGAAAAAGTTCATCACATAAGGGAAAGCACCATCTTCAGTATCTCCAGTGTCTGGGGATACAAAAAAGATATTACCATATGCAGACAGTAAAGAAATAATCATGAATTGAGAGTTTTGGTGTCATAATCCATTACTATTCATCCTTCAAAAAAGCAAAACCTTCATCATATAATGTGAGCCAACTTTTGGAGTTTGCTGTGGGCTAACTGAAAGGGCTCCAAGGGCCGCATTTGGACACCCCTGTCTTAGGTGGTGTTTACACAGCTCAGTTATTGGCCTAAAACTGAGAGTTTTCAGTGCGTCTTCGCCTCCCGTTTACACGAGACCGAGAGTGCCTGAATCCGCAAACTTTTGAAAACAGGGTCCAGAGCGGAGAGTTTTGAAAACATATCATGGCCCAGCTCCATGTAGACAAGATTCAGCGTTTTAGGGTGAAACTCTTTCACATGAAGGATGTGCGTGCATACCAGGAACAACAACAGCTTCGGCAGTCTACCAAGTAACATGTGTGCTGTTTGCTGTGCTCGGTTTGTTATCCAGACAAAGCTATCCAGACAGATTTGTTGTCCAGACAAGAAACTCCTGCATCTTCGTGCGTCCACTCGCCGTTGTTGTTTGTGAAAAGTTTTTCTTCTTCGGACATGTGGTGTAACACCGCTGTTTCTCTGCAAACCCACATCGCCATCTACTGGACTGGCATGCATGCTACAGCGTTTTAAGTCCTTCTTCCGTTTCCATGTGAACGCGGATCGATTTTAAAAAACGCACAGGACAAAATTTTCCATTTCTGGTGAAAAAGGCCTCCTGTAAACGGGGCCTTAGACCTTATCGTCCTGCTTTTGCAGAGCCCTCTGGTGAAAATACTTGAATTTCCATCCTGACTCTTTGTTAATCAAATTAAAGTCTAAGGATGGAACATTAACGAGTATTTGCCGAGGACATCAACAGCAAACATTTTCATCATCTTTGAAGGACTCGCCTGCTGGTGTGTGTCAACATCTGCTGCTGAGAGTCTGACTGAATAATTACAGTCTGCTGGAGCTGAAATGAGTTTCCTGAAGACGGCGAGCCGACACTCGGAGCTTAATGCAGGTATAAGACCAGGAGTTTAAAAAAACAGTTTATTTTTCTGTGTGGGGATGAAAAGCTGCAGGACAGGACGACAGAGCCGGAGCTGTTGACGAGGAGACAAAGAGGATCTATTTTCTGTCAGGCTTATTTCCTTCTTCCCCTGAATGACAGCCTCAGCATCTGCGGCCTGCTACGACACTTTGAAAACACTCAAATGTAGATTAGAGTGTAGCCGCAGCACGAACGCGTCCTCGGCGTGTGTGTGTGTGTGTGTGAGTGGACCCTAAAGTCTGCAGGCAGGAGACGGCCGTGTGTGTAAATGCTGCTCTGTGCTGTTTCTGAACTAAGCTGCTGGAGACGGCGTTTCAGCATGCACGGCAGAGCGCTCTGCCTGTCTTTGCATTTCTTACTCTCTTTTTTTAACCACCCCTCCTCCTCTCTGCTGCTGTCATGCCTAACTGCGCTGTCTCCCTGTGACACTGGCATACAGTGTGTGTCAGTGAGTACAGAGGAGGGGGGGTTATTATCATCTGAAGGCCAAAGGCAAAGACCAACACGAGTCCTTTCTCTGCTCAAACCAATCAGAGCAGCAGGACTCAAGGTTTCAAAAGCTTGAAGTAATTCATTTTACTTCAGTTTTAGTCTTTTGCCTAAAATATCTTTTAGTTTTAGTCTTAATTTAGTCATCTAAATTGTTTTAATTTTAGTATAGTTTTAGTTGATGAAGTCTCCTGTAAATTTAGTCGACTAAAATGTGAAGTGTAAAGGGTAGGCATTTTTTAGCATCTCAGTTACAATACCAGAACTGACAGCAAACAGTGAACCTGCTCTACATGAATATATCAATTCATAAAGAGAGGAGCTCTGATTGGATCGCTCCACAACTTATCCCACCACCACCAAGCTAAGGCAGCTGTGATTGGATGTCCCTCTTAACTCATCCAACCTTTCCACACAACCAAAGTAGCTGTGATTGGATATATTCCTAACTTGTCTCTACTTTCTACATGACCAAATTAGGTCTGATTGGATTAAGTCTCCGTCAAATATGTTAGTCTAGTTTTTATTTGTTGATGAAAATGTCAGTTCATTTAGTTTGAGTTTTTGTCCATGTGCACTTGTTTTTATTAGTTACTGTCTAGTTTTTGTCAGGAGAAAAAAGGTTGTTGATGAAAACTATGATGAAAATAATTAGTCAACAAAATGAACACTGATCACCGGCCACTTTATTAGGCACACCCTGCTATTACCAGCCTGTAGGAGGAAACTGGAGGGCATGGAAAACCCACGTAGGCAAAGGGAGACAATGCACCCTCCACACAGGAAGACCAAATCAAACCAGCAACCTTCTTCCTGTGAACCTACTGCACCACCATGTCACCATATCAAAAAATTAACAAATGGGACAAATAAATATCCATGAAAATCTGTTATTTTATCAACATTTATAACTCACACTGAACTGCAAAACATAAAACTTCATCTTAACAAGATAAACAAGGAAATCAAGCCATTCAGCTGTATTATCAGTGCAGCTCATAGGAGCTTTATCTGGTTATGAAATATTAAATTTACTTATTTTTTTACATGTATTATTACAAATGCATTGGGTCAAGCATTAACATTAATTTTACAAAAACAACAGCGATCAACAAGAGCCCTATTTCCTAAAAAATGCTGCAATTTTGTCACAATTTCTTCAAGAAAACACTTTTTTTTAATATTTCAAATTCCAGCAAACTTCTTGCTGTGAGGCACAAACCTGCTGTGCCACTGTGTCGCCTTTTACAACAACAGCTATTCAAAATCTAAAAAAAGGACAAACAAATACCCATCAGTAAATTTAGCAACAATTATAAACATACACTGAAGTGCAAGAATTAAAACTTCATTTTAATGACCTAACAGCAGAAATCAAGCCCATTCAGCTGTACTATCAGTGAAACTCACAGAACATTTACAGGTTAATAAACAAAATTTCACTTACAATTTTACATTTATTATTATAAATGCATTTGGTCTTGCATAAATATTATTTTTACAAAACAACTGCATTCAACAAGAGCTCGATTCTCCAAAATTGCTGTAATTTTGTCACAATTTCTTCACGTAAACACTGTTTTTTAATATTTAAAATTTCAACAACCTTCTTGGTGGCACAAACCTGCTGTCGTCCTTTGTAATGTTTCATATGTATTTGGTTTTGAGCATGAAATTACACTTAATGCAGTTTTTCTTTCAAAAAGTACATAGTCTAAAAATAGATAACGTAGCATTATGCAGTAAAACAAGTCAAAACAAGCACACAGGATCGTTTAGAGTTGCTGAAGAGTTTAGCTGATGACTGTAGGCAGAGGCAGGCTAACGCTACCCATTTACTCCCAGTGTTTGAGCTAAGCTAATTAGCAGTGGGCGAGCTCTGCCCGTCTCGTCCTTGTAACTGCACACACAGTCAAAGAATGGAGTCTATCTGCTTGTCATGGACTCAGGAGTGAGGCAAGACAGGAAAACAAAAAAAAGTTGGTGTATCCCTTTAAGAATACAGTCACTCATAAACACTTCATCAAAATTAGATCTATGGCATGGTTTTAATACTTCCCTAAAAGTGAAAGTACAGACACATTAAGTTCACGAGCAAGGCCTGACCCTGAGGCTGAGGACATTTGACCTTGTTCTCTCAAAATCTTCCTGGTTTGTCCTTGAGCCAAAGTGACATTTGTTTATATTCAAGGAAAATCCTTAAGAGCTTGTTTGAGATATTCAGCCCCTCCACAAAAAAAAAAAAAGCGCCTGTTGCATGTGTTGGTATTTCAATCACAGCCTCCATTTCTATAGGCACACCTCTATACCTCACTGAATAGTTTCCACTTTTTCTTTCTTCCATCCTGAAGCACTCAAACCCTCCTGTGCAGCATCTCGACAGACAAAATGAGACTTGCTCAGACAAATTTGAAGCCCTGGGTGAAGAGAAAAGGCTGAATGAAACAGTGTGTTACTCTGAAATGAAAGAGAATGAATCATTTAGAGAATCGGACTCTCTCATTAGTCACTACAGAAGGTGAAAGGCTTTTCATTACTCAACACCTGAGAGGAGGACGGCAGGATTTAACAGCAAATGTCAGGATGGATTTGAAGACCGTCTCCTCCAAATATCGTTCAAATCACTCTTCATGACTCCAGGGCTACATGGTTTGTGATTTATGCTCAGAAATGATTAATTAACAAACATTATTTCTCAATCAAAGAGCCTGATGATAACTGGGTCGATCAGGAAGAAGCTGCTCTGATCGATACTTCTTTACCATCAGATCAATAAATGTGACGATCTGAGGGTCAGTCTGACTGAAATAATCACAGACTAATCAGGAGGCCAATGCTTCAAAATGTCACGAATATATTAAGATTTTAGTAAATAAAGGATTTTTGACTTATAACAGTTTGACAAACAGCGGATCTGAAGAGTCAAACATGACGACAAAAACCAAGGAGAACAAGTAAAGTCCAAGAAAATCCCAAAAGTCAGAGCAGAAGAAACAAATGTTAAAATAAAACAATAAAAGTCAAAGCAAAATCAATAAAAGTCAAAGCAAAATCAATAAAAGTCAAAGCAAAATCAACAAAAGTCAAAGCAGAACAACAAAAGCCAAACTAAAAGCCAAAATAAAAGCAACAAAAGTTGAAAGAGAACCACAACAGTCAAAGAAAAACAGCAAAAACTGAACCAACACAACAAATATCAGTATCAAAAGCAACAAAAGTCAAATCAACACAACAAAAACAGACTCAAAGCAACAAACGTCAAAACAAAAGCAACAAAAACAAAATCAATAGCAACAAAAGCCAAAACAACACAACAAAAACAGAATCAAAAGCAACAAAAGACAAAGCAAAAGCAACAAAAGTCAGAGCAACACAACAAAAACAGAATCAAAAGCAACAATAGCTAAAAGAACACAAAAAACAGAAGCAAAATCAACAAAAGTCAAAGCAAAAGCAACAAAAGTCAAAACAAAAGTAACAAAAGTCAAAGTTATACAACAAAAACAGAATCAAATCAACAAAATCTGAAGCAAAAGCAACAAAAGTCAAAGCACAAAACTGAAGAGGTTTTTAACTAAGGAGCATTGTTTTGTGCTTTTGAGTGTCTGTGGCAGGTATTGGGGGAGAAATGGAGAAAGCCGGAGCTGCTAGCATTAGCGTTGCGAATTGGATCTAGCCAAGTGGTACAGTGCTTAGCTGATGGGCCTACTAGCACCAGCCAGCTAGCGTACAGCAGGACTGAGCTAATGAGCTTATGGGACTGCAGAGCACAGGGGCCAGCCCTGCTGATCGACGTATCGAGGGAGCTGCTTTAGCACCAACGAACGGACCCTCATCCAGGCAGGACGGCCGGGAAGTGTGGGAGGAGGTGAGTTTTTGTTTCTGCTTTTGTTGTCTTGTTTGACTCTTCAGGGCCACCGTAGGAAGTTCTCCCAAATATTTCATAAATATGTGTGTGTTCTGTCAGAGAGTAAAAGGTCCAAACTAAATGTTAAAAATCTCTCCTGATCCAAACTCTTTAACATCAGGCCAAAGTCGGGGCTCTTTTGTGTTTAATTGCTCATATTTTACTTTTGATTAGAATATTCAAACCAGCACAAATATTGCTCAGGGTTTGGCTCTTTGCCGTGTTAATTTGAGAGAACAACAGCAGTGCTGAGGAAGCTCGGTGGAGGTCTCCGGCTCCATCTCTGTGATGGTTAGAGGCAGAAATCTCTGACGGGCTCTCAGAGGCTTCATTGAGATTCGTGTGGGAGGACCTATTTCAGTTTGAAGCTCTTTCCAGCCTGGGTCAGCAGGAAACTCTCCGTTTAGAGTTAGAAAACCTGATCAGTTCCTGGTACTGGATCTAAAATCTGAGGTGAACAGAAGTACTTAAAAATGCAAATCATTGAATCAATCAATTCTGTTAGCACGAAACATTCAACAACATTCAAGAACAGGACAGGTACTCATTACAAATACTAGCTGGTAGTGGAAGGGCAATTACCAGGAAATGGTTGAATAAGGAACCTCCAATGATCACCGAGTAGAAGGAAATAATTCAGGGCATTTATAAAAAGGAACAACTGACACTCTGTCTGCGGTATGCTACTGAAAATACTGAAAAACTGGAAATCATACTGTGCTTTGTCCTTTGTGAAATTTGGCTTTTGAGTTCAAGGACACTTGAACTCCAAAGTCAAATTTCCATGATATTCCATGATATTCCATGCATCAATCTGAACAGCAGAGAAACTAAACACCTGTACATAACCGCAGAGTACAGGACAGGGAAGGGGGACTAACCCCCAAATTCCAGATTGAGCGAATGTGCCGTGGGCTTCTGGCGAATCGTACTGCAGAGCACTTCACTTCCTCTCTCCAGTCCAGCAGTGACGCTCCAGTTCGCTCGAAATACGCTGCAGGTCTATTTTCAAACCCTGTACATTTCCAGCTGTTCAGAAAGCAAGAGAAAAGGAAGTCAAACGTGTGGAGAATCCGGTACTTTCAAAATAAAACACAATGCACGGACTCCCGAATGTAAATTTCCACAATAGGTTGTCATTATGTCACAACCAGAGGCACGAGCATCAGTTCAACAGTCGGTCAGAGGGTCCCAGAGGCAACACCACGCCATGGACGAAGAAAAGTCCAAACAACAACTCCACCAGAGCTCAACAACTCTGCTGACGACTCTCAGGTGACCACACAGAACGTTTACATCTTAAAGGTCGACTGAAGCTTCATATTCTGGCTCTTCAGTCCATTTTAAAACTGAGGAAGACTTTTGAAGAAGAGGAGGAACATCCTCAAGAATCGAAACCAGTCCAATTTCCACTTTTATCGTTGGATAACCATGACCTGGATCACTAAGAACCTACACAGACAACTAATATGAAGAATTTCAGTATTCTTGAGCCGTACCTTTAAGAAGAACAAGCTGAGGCCACCAGTAAGGTTCACTGATCTGTTTGGCACTATTTTATGTTGCAGCCAGTTACTGTGTATTCTAGCGTTTAGTTTGTTAACTAGTTATTTTCGTCAACAACCTTTTTTCTCCTTACGAAAACTAGACAATAAAGGGTTAGACTAAATATACCGTAGTTTTCATCGACTAAATGTTCATCAAATAAAACTAGACTAAAATTAAGACTATTTAGATGATTAAATTATGACTAAAACTAAAAGATATTTTAGCCAAAAGACTACAATTAAAACTAAATTTAAAAAATCCTGTCAAAATTAAAACTGCTCTAAACTAGATGATTTTGCCCTAACACTCAATCATTCATTAGTTTTTTTTGTTTATTTTTGCCAATTTCACGACCATGTAAAGACAAATTTGGCTCAGAGGTTGGAGAAACTCGCAGTAAGCAGCAGTATAAACTCTGGAGTCCTCTTAGTGAACCATCCTGTCAGACCGAAGGAGATGGTTTGTTGGCTGAGCTGCATGTTTGCGGTTTTGTTTTCGAGAAACTGTTTGAACCTTGGCTGTCTGACGAGTCTTTGTCCTTAATTGGTCTCCAGTGTGGGAGCAGATCTGCATCCTCAGAGCCATTGTGTTCTTCTTACAGTCACCTCGGATTACCTGATTCAGCACAGGACGGTCTTTATGCTAATGCAAAGCATGTAAAATAATTCATCTGACAGCAGGGATATCTCATTAGAGCTGAATAATTAAAGGTTTCTCTAAAAAGTGTGGAAATATTAGAGTTAAAGGGAATACCCAACTATATTTATGTTGAACATTCAGACATTTTAGAGCAGAAATTGGACATCTTGTTCCTCTCAGCAAATAAACTAAAGTCTGTCACAGCTACGGGCCTTTCAGGAGAGGCTCTGCACCTCTGAGGAGGATATTTAGTCTCTGACAGACTTTATGAGGCCGAGCTGCTCAGCATATTGTAAAATTAATTTCCTGTCACGTCAAAGAAAAATGCGCTGACAGCTTCTGTAGGTGTTTTTCTACCTTCATCCATCGTCTGAATAATTAGTCCAGATGTTGGGACGTCTATTAAAGCACAGATTGTGTTTATAGCTGCTGTGGTGTTTATAGATTAATGTCGAACGTTTAGTCCTGCAGCGGGGGAAGAATCCGACGTGTTGATGCGAGCTGACAGATTTGAGGCATTTTAGCGTTTCGTGATGCAAATGTGCGGTGACGTGAGCCGTTGAGACAGTTTTAGTTTGATGAGAGCGTTCAGCCGGATGGAAGGATTGTCAGAAGAAGATTTGTCACACAGTTCATGGAGAAAAATGATATTAAATGAGCAGAAATGAAATGGAGGAAGAATATGAGATGATAAACAGACTTTGAAAAATATGGATCTTAAAGGAGGATTCCAACATTTTCAACCGAGGCCGGATTGTTTGGACCAACGGACCAGTATCTACCAGCATTAATTCTGACAGCACTTCTTCATTTAGTTTTAGTTTTAGTCTTTTGGCTAAAATACCTTTCAGTTTTAGTCATAATTTAGTCATTTAAGTTGTTTCAATTTCAGTCTAGTTTAAGTTGATGAAATTTCACAACATTTCAGTCGATGAAATCCACTGTAAAATTAGTCAACTAAAATATGAAGTGTAAAGGGTAAGGCATTTTTATGTTTCCTTGAATTTCTGAAGTCATGTTTTACACTTGGATAAAATCAAACATCTAATGTTTACTGCTCTACATGAATATATCACTTCATAAAGAGAGGAGCTCTGATTGCATCGCTCCACAACTTATCCCACCACCACCAAGCTAAGGCAGCTGTGATTGGATGTCCCTCTTAACTCATCCAACCTTTCCACACAACCAAAGTAGCTGTGATTGGATATATTCCTAACTTGTCCCTACTTTCTACATGACCAAATTAGGTCTGATTGGATTAAGTCTCTGTCAAACATTTTAGTCTAGTTTTTATTTGTTGATGAAAATGTCAGTTCATTTAGTTTGAGTTTTTGTCCATGTGCACTTGTTTTTATTAGTTACTGTCTAGTTTTCGTCAGGGGAAGAAAGTTTGTTGATGAAAACTATGATGGAAATTTCATCGACTAAAACTGAACTAAAATTTAAACAATTTAGATGACTAAATTATAACTAAAACTAAAATATATTTTAGGCAAAAGACTATAACTAAAACTAAATTAAAAAGTGCTGTCAAAATGAACACTGCTTCAAAGGTGTACTGATGGCTTCTGGGTGAAGTAAGGCCCGTCAGTCCTCTAAAATCCTCTATAGCGTCCTTCAATATGTCTTGGACTTAAGCAGCTGCCGCTGTTATTTTGCACAGAGGGCTGTTTGTTTGTCCAAGTGAATTTCAGGAGGCAGGGCTTAGCCATAGGTAACTGGTTTGTTGCCAAAGATTGTGTTGCAGCTTTCAAATTCAATATCATGGCTGAAGCTTTGAGCAAATTACTCAATCTCCTCTGATTTCCTCTCACCTTTAAGCCCTTAAGACCCCAAAATAAGTCTAAATAAGGCCCTATTTTGAAAATACCTAAACATCTTTATTAGTTATAACCTCAAATATCATGATCTGTTCTGCTCGAGATGAAAATCCAACTTTAAGGCCGTCAGATTTTGTCTGAAGTGCTCCCAGAGAGAGCTGTGAGTTTGCAGATTTTGACTCCACTTTGAGGAGCCGAGCAGTCGATCCAGTGATCAGCACCTTCAATCAGAGAGAAGGAAATAATCAGACCTGCTTGTTTCCAAACCAAACCGCCTGGACTGCAGCGCTATGACAGAAAATAGCAGCAGAAGAAGAATTGGAGGAATGAGGAGGGATAATAATGCTGCAGGAGGAAACTGCAGCACTAATCTGAACGTGGAGCTGAGAAAAGGTCATTTAACCCACCGGGGACCAGAAAAGAAACCAGCGAGGACGTTAAACACTTTAAACCTAATAAGGTGGAATAGATAAACGTAAAAGGCCTGAAATATTGGCTCAAGAATAATTTTCTCTGTCTGTGTGGTTTTAAGAGAATTACCATGAACACTTAATGCTGCCAACCCCTGAGGAAACTCAGTTTTTGGAGCCGCTCGCAGAAGAAAAATGCCAAAGGCTTCATGAACCATTGCCACCAAAACGTCCAGAACCTGGTAAAGTTCACCAAACATGAAAATTCATGGCTCGGTGCAAAAATCTGCCCCACAGATCACTTGTGTTCAGTTTGCCTTTAGGAGGGAAAACAGGAAAGCAAAGAGGAGAAACATATTACTCTGGATATTTGTGCTGTGCATGAATTTGTAAGTTCATGGATGTTTTTCTGCTTCTGCCTGCAGAGCCGGGCCGGCTCGAACATGCCAACACTGCCAACAGCGTGCCAACAACTCTGAAAAACATCAACCTGGGGACCTTTGGCTCGCCAGATTTATTAATGTGCAGGAGTCAGATAATTCAGGCGCTCTGTGGATACTGTTGCTCCTGTCTGCACAGATAGGAGCAGCTCACTGTGCAGGATATAAAGATGAGACTAAGTGATTTTTCCACTGAATTTATCCATTCATCCATCCATTATCTATACTGCTGATCCCTTTCAGGGTCGCAGGCTGGTGGAGCCTATCCCAGCTGCCATTGGGCGAGACGTGGGGTACACCCTAAACCAGTCGCCAGCCAATCACAGGGCCACACAGAGAGACAGACAAGCATTCACTCTCACACTCACCAATCAACCTAATGAGCATGTTTTTGGTCTGTGGGAGGAAGTCTGAGAGCCCGGAGAGAACCCACACATGCACGGGAAGAACATGCAAACTGAGGTCACATTGTCAGACAGTGGAAGTACAGTGATGGGTCGCTTGACCTCTGACCTTATACCTCCCAAATCAATCAATTCACCGTCCACCGAGAGAAGACAATTGTGCAAGTTTGATAGAAATCCCTCCAAGAATTCCTTCAGTCCAATCCACTTTATTTTACAGCAGAATTTTAAAAACAACATCATTTCCCAAAGTGCTGCACGGAGACAACAACCACAAATAAAATGGAATAAAACAGATAAAAACCAAACAATAAAAAAACAGAAAAGCAAAAAAAGATTCAGATTCAGATTCATTTACTGTCATTGCACAAACTAAACTTTGTTTAATGACTGATATTTGTACAACAGGATTCTCTTTAAACTCTGCACCAGTTGACGCCCTGACACAAGGCTGAACTGACTGAATATGAGAGGTTATAGGTCAAAAGTACAGGTCATTAAATGTTCTGGTCATATTTTGCATGCTAATGCATCTTGAGACAGTTTTCAGGGATTCAGTCAAATTTTGTATATTTGCTTTCTCCCACCAGACGATTAGAAAGGTAAGATGTTAGAGCTTTGCATTATCTCAAAATGCTTCAAGGATTTTTACAATTGTGACTCGAGGAAGACTTGTCAGATTTTGGAGGTCAAATGTCCTCGAGCCTCGTGGTCATGCCTGTAAACTCCATATTTCAAGAATTCTTTGAGAGACTTCAGTCCAACTTTGCACCAGTGTCCCCTTTGACTTGATGAAGAGCTGATAAAGGGTAGTCCGGGTGCTTATGTCTTTCTTTTAGGATTCCCGTGACTCACTCGACCACAAAAATCAACCGACAGCGCACTTCAACTCTCTGTCAATGTATACCTCACATGCAGAAGTTCTGGCCCACTATCAGCCTGAAAATGACTTCATCTTCGGTTTGATCTTGGTCAGAAAACGGTGAAAATGTGTTCAAAAGACGAGACTCCAAAGCCTGTTTTTGTGTCTGCTGAAAATATTCAGTTCACGTTTGTAACCTTTTTTTGTAGCAGGTTTATCTGTGAAGTCCAGGGGCAAAAGGTGGAATAAAATGTTTAAGACTGCGCTGTAAAAGGAGCATGGAGCTCTTTGGTGGCTATAATGAATGCTGGAGCTCTGCAGCCGTCTTTATGATGTCTGATAAACCTCTGAGGACGCTTAGTGTGCAAACCACGTAAATAAAATACATGCATCCAATCAATAAAAGACGAGCGAGGAGGCATGAAAAATGTTTTCAAAATGAAGCTGGAATCAAATATTCAGACTTCTGACGATAACAAATGACTGAAACACACAAAAATTATTGGAGGTGCACATCTCTTAGATATCAGTTTATGAATATTTCTGCAGGAATAATATTATCAGACCCTAAAAATTCAGATTATTTGTCTCATTTGTCAGGTTTACAGGCAGCTCTCGGTGTTGAACACAAATAAACACTCATTTTTACAAGCCCAGGGTTCACTGCAGTCTGTGCTCGGGGATGTTCCTCCAGACTTGGGATAAATTTGGATGAGCTCGACAACATCCCTGTTAGGCAGTGTTAATCACATAATTAATATTCTATCAATACTTATTCCATGACAATGAATTTAAAAACTAGAAAATCACTCAGAGAGTGCAGACCTCCGCCAAGCAGCTCAGTTCTGGCTGTGGCTTTTCCACAACCCCTGTAAGAGACACAATTCTGGATCACCAGATCCAGAACAGAGCCAGGATCCAGACCAAACTCAGCACATACTTGGAGGTTGTTATCCTGTATGAACACGACATGTTTTGGGAACATCACTTAATATTTTGATTTTATATGATTATTGAATGTTGTCAATGGGATTTCCTATTATAAAGTTCAATGTTTTTTTGTGATGTCAATCTGGACTGGATCCAGATGAAATTTACCTTGATGATAGAGACATGGACCCCACATTATCCTGTGAATTGGGAGTGAATCTGTTAAAAAATGGCAGGGATATGTTTTTTTTAATTCCACCCAACGTTAACTTATGGGATTCTTTTGCATCCAGACAAATATTCGTATCACCCCCAAAATCTAATCACTTTTAAGTTGGGCCATTACCAACATCTCCTGAAAATTCCAGCAAAATCCGTCCAGTAGTTTTTGCGTAACCTTGCTAACAAACAAACAAACAAACAAACGGACAAACAAACAAACATATGCCGACAAAAACACACCCTGTTGGCGGAGGTAACAACAATCTCATTGTTGTTTCAAACGTAGCATAAATAGGCCGACACCTCCAGGCTAGCTGAGGTGCATCAACAGGCGGTTTGAGAAAGTCTATCAGTCCCAAAATTCTTCAGGCAAACAAATCTACCAGGGGTGATGAGGTTGGATAACTGGGACAACAGAAAGACGGTTCAATGCATTTCACTAGTCCATCTGAGAAAGAGCTCATAGAAAGTGTTTGAAGAGGGCTGAACCTTTCAGAAGCTTATCCTGCATGTGATTGGACGATCGTTTTGTCAATCACATTCATTACAGGTCAATCAGATAATGTAGTAGGCGGGAGATATTTACTGAAACAACCTCGTCAAAACATGTCGGAAGTGGAGTGAAAATATCCTTACTAAAGAGAAGTCTGAAGTGTTGATGTTTGGTTTTCATTTAATACAGAACTGTGGTCCAGATCTGATAAAACTCTACAGGAGCTTTACAAGATGAATCTGCCTAATTTAGACACTGAATCAAGCGGATCCAGCTGCTGTGAAAGGTTACAGGTTGGATCTTCAATGTCAAACTCTTCTGCTGCTGCTGCCCATAAACCCTTCAGTTTCAGCCCTCCTCAAACCAGGATGTCTGACTACACTTTCTGTAACATGGGAGTGACTTCAGCTTCCCCGATTTGTGCTCTAATGTCTACTGTGGCTGCAAAGATGTCTTAGACATGGTCTTTCCACTAGAGCCAGCTGTGGGCTGAATGTGTGGTCTCCCAATGACTTCACCAGGGGAAAAATTTATTTTACTGCTGCAGCTCATTTTCTGAGAGTATGAGACACAAATAGAGAATTAGGAGGGATTTTTCTTATGTTTAGGGGATGTTTTCAGACCAATGACGTGTTTTTTTGTATAAAACATTTAAAAAAGTGTTTCTGTTGAATAGAGTTATCAATGTGAAATATCATATTTACTCAACAAACTCTTATTTTTTGACGGAAAATGTATATTATTTAATTGGATCAGTGAGAAACCTTCCACTGTAACTCAGTGGTATGAAGACATTTTTTAGAGTTTTTCTTATGGAAAGACTAAGTGCCAAATTAAAAGGAAGTGACGACACTTTTAATGACATATAGCAGCCTCCAATAGATTACCCGCCCCCTTTTTATGTTTTATTATTATTATCAATTTTATTTTTTAATTTCTTTCATTCTTTCCTTTATTTGAATTTTGCTTATTCATTTTTTCCCCCTAGCTCAGACCACTAATTAATGTCGTATGCTTACATGCATTGTTGATATGTAAATTCATAAAAACAAAATAAAATCTGATTAAAAAAAAAAAAAGTGTTTTTGACCTTTAAAGTTATGTTTATGTCTCAAACAAAGGGAGCAGATGACGAATTGGTGACAGTGTGTAGGAGTTTGCCTGATAGTTTTGGCCATTAAAAACAAGAAACTTTGTAGAATTTGTTGTTTTTGTTGTTTTGTGGCACTGAAGCATAAATCAAAATATTTTGACCTCTAAAGTTTGAATTCTGGTATGGCCGCAGACCTGTCCAGCACCTGCAAACCCGTATTTGTTTGTCTGAATATCTTTAAACCCAGAGATGAAAGCAGCTGGAGCACGGCGCCGCAGTAAACAGAGTGAGATAAACCTTGGTGTTTGTGGGAGCTTCATATCTGCTGTTTGAAACCTTTGCAGCTTTAAGTTGTGCTCAGACCTCCTGCGGTGCCCTGATGCCTCTGTGACCTCTGTGACCTCTGAGAGGATGAAAGCAGACTCTTTTTGGAGAAAACAGGAGCACGTTCACAATAACCAGGACAGTGGTGTCTATTTCAGGACGCCAGCCGAGCGCCGAGACACTTTTATTGATTCTAAGTCTCCAAACAGTCCAATCTGTGCTGACAGACAGCTCAGGAACAAAGCTAACTGCTCCGCGGTTTATCCCGGTGTTACCGAGGAGAGTTTGGAGGAGGAGAAACGGCACAGCGGAGGGCAAACCCAACAGTCGTAAAAAACACTCTGGTACAGCCGCTCCTCCAGGACGGGACGGCCTGAAACAACACATCTGTTTTTTTATTAGCTAGTGTGTGTGTGTGTTTTATTAGCTATTATTGTTATTTTAGTGATGTACACATGTTTTTATTATTATTTGTTATTTGTTATTATGATCTTATCGTTATTTTTCTCTAATTATCATCATTTTAAATTTATTAAGTTTTTTTCAACTTTATTTTTATTTATTTTTGTCAATTGTTTCCTTGGTGCAGGACTTCATTTTTGTTCTGTTTTTTTATTAGCTATTATTGTTGTTTTAATGATGTATACATGTTTTCATTATTATTTGTATTATTATTATTCTATAGTTAATTTTTCTGTGATTATTATTATTTTTAATTTATTAGGTTTTTTATTTTTTTTTTTTATTTTATTTAAACATTTGTTTCCTTGATGCAGGGCTTTGTTTTTGTTTATATATGTGTGTGTGTGTTTTATTAGCTATTATTGTTGTTATTTTAATTATGTATACATATTTTTATAATGTTTATTATTATTATTGTTTTAAAGCAAATTTTTCTCTTATTACTATTATTATTTTTCATTTATTCAGTTATTTATTATCATTATTATTATTATTATTTTTTTTAACCAGTTGTTTCCTTGATGTAAGGCTTGATTTGTTTGGTTGTTGCATTGAGTTTTCTGGAGCAGTTTCCTGTGGGGTTTTTTTGTTGATAGCCTCATGTTTGTCTACACTGCTGCAGTACGTGGAGGAGCGCAGTGGCGGATGTTGATGTGGGGGGATCGGTGCGGATGGTGGGGGTCAGTTTGTTGCAGGGGTGGTACTGTTTTATTATATTGTTGCAATAATGTAAATAAAAAATGTTAATCACAAAAAAAGCCAAAAGAAACTCAGAGTCCACGTGCTGCTTGTGCTCCTGATCTAATCGGTCAGAGTTTATCAGGTAACCGGAGCTGACCAAACGAGGATCACAAATCAAGCCGAGTCCATCTGTAGAGCCTGCAGAGCGTAATGACCCCCAGTCCACATCAGACAGCGGTCATAAAGAAAACCCTCTTTCATTCATCTCACACCCAGAACATCCTCTCCGCCCTGAAACAGCCGGTCCAGGACTTCAGGACCGTCCTGTCGCTGGTTTAAGTTCCCTGACTCTGCAGGAACTGAGCTGAGGACGGAGAGCAGAGAGGGACGCTGGCTGTTTCATCACCGCTGATGTGCTTCGTTATCAGGCCGATGATTGAGGACTCCAAAAAATTTCATGAAGCTCTCCCACCGTGAAGAGAAGGTCCACGCTGGGCTCATTTCTCATTAGCAAACAAAAATATCATTCGCTGAGCTGAGGCTGAAGTCGGCATCTGTCTGCGGCCTCGTGCTCTTAAGGGTGGTGCGTTCATGACAAATGGGAGTCTAATTTTATTTTAATGATCATGACGATGCAGCCGAAAGGCTCCAGACTTAAAAAAACACCCTGAACCGAGTCGTGAAGTGGGCCAGCGAGCTTATAGGTGAACCACAACTCAACCTGTCAGATCTTTGTTCTGCTCTCATCCTTTAAATGTCATGTTTCAGTTTCTTCCTCTGGCTGTTGGTTTGTTGAACTGAAAACTAAACTAAACTCTTTAGTGCCGGCGTCCATGAGAGGAAGATCTTAGGATGATGTTTCTGGGATACGGAGCGCAGTCTGGGCATAAAATTGACATCAGTAATATCAACCATAGTTTAGCTCTACTAGTACTTAAATTTGAAGTACATGGACTCAATTCTGGTCAACTAGTGCACGAGTAGACTTTACTGGTGAAGCAAAAAGTGTCACTAGCAAGACTAGTAGACTTAAAAATGTTCACTAGTACAACTAGTAAGCCTTAAATGCTAATAGGGGGGCGTGAAAAAGCAAATTTAGGCTTCCTATTGGCTTTGGAAATTTTGGATTTGGTTATAATCCCCTCTACTTCATTTGCATTAGGTCTACTAGTACTACTATTGAGATGTTTTGAGCTTACTAGTAGTACTAGTTATATATATTTCACATTTTTAAGATGTTAGAAATAAAAAAAAAGCTGACAGCAGTGGCACTTTGTATGGTCATCTTGTATGGGAGGCTGATCTCCAGTCAAAACAAATTTGACCCTGAGGCGTGAATCAAAAACCTCCGACCTCAGGATATCACCTTATAAACTCTGTGGCTCAGATTAGCTGCTCACTGCTCATATGTGTTTGGTGCAGGTTGTGCTCGCTGCAGGACGAGCACTGTGAGAGGGGAAAGACAGAGACTCCCTCAAATGTCTCCACTTTCTGCAGACTTTCTCTCCGACTCGACCACGTCTGCGGCGGCGAAGCGACGTCAGCTCACACAGGCGAGGAGCCTGGCAACGCAGCGGCGACGCCGAGCTCCTTTGAGGTCCTCTGTGTGTGTTTGTGTGTTTTTCTGAAGTCCTGAATTCAGAGAAAAGGACCTTTTTTCTGGTCTTTGTGACTCGGTTTAATTTGTATTCAAGGAGCTGGTGGCTGTTTAAAGTGCTTTATCAGAGCTCAGACTGGCAGCTACTGTATCTGGAATACATTCTCTGTCTGCCATGTCCGTTCCCCATGGAGACCCGCCGTTATAACTACACACACACACACACAGAGCTGCTTTTTGAAATGTGCACAGCCTATCTCTGACAGCTCTTGGCTGCATTAAACAGACAGGTCGGACAGGTTTTCATATCAGGAACAAAAACACCAAAAACCAGCACAAACTCTGCAGGTTCTGCTTCGTGCACATCAGATCTGCTGCGGCTGAATTTACCATAAAGAGAAGCTCCTGTTTTAACACTTTCAGAGTCAAACTCTGCAGCACATGATGATTAGCATGTTTGAAAGTCAAAGGTTTATTGACAGTAGAACTAGAATTATGAGTTAAACATGAACTAGTCAAGGCCAAGTCTCAGGTCACTTTCATGTTTGTGGCCTTATACAGATTAGGGCTGAACGATTTCAGGAAAAAATTGAATTGCCATTTTTCTGGCAGATATTGTGATTTCATTTCGATTCACAATTTTCTTCAAATCAAGCTTCAGTGCAATATTCACTAATATATAACACATTATTCATCATCTAATATTGATGATTAAATAATCTGTTTTCATTATTTAAGGGATACTCCAACTTCTACTCCAGCACGTCCACAGTGGAGATGTGACATTCACGAACGAGTCAACTCTTTTGAATCATTTGCGAGCCATTCTTAAATGCAAATTACCTGCAAATGTGTAAAATAGTTGACACAAGAGATCCTGGGTCAGTCAGGAGCGCTGCAAAAAAATTGCAGCTTTGGCGATCACAGGATTGTGTTGTCTGTGATTGCAATTTCGATCCAAAAACGATAAATCTTTCAGCCCTAATACAGATGGAGCCACTTCCCTTCACTGAATCTTGACTGGTACATGACTGGAGCATGCTAGGACCTGCCCTCCGCCATGGCTATGATAAATTTATTGTGACTGTTTACCGCTAACGCTACTCTTGAAGCTCATTTATACTTTATATTTATTCTCCATGCGGCTCTCACATTGCTGCAAACAGATATTCTCCCAAACTGTAGGGGGCAGTATCCTCAAAAAATTACATCTACATAATGGTTTCGAGGAAGTCATTGAAGAAGAAAGTTTGTGACAGCAACACCCAGCCTTTGACGTTTTATCATTAAGTTGCCATTTTTGCTCTGTTGCCTTACTTTCCTTTGTTTTACCTTAAACTTTTACTGTTTTACTGTTAGCTCATTTTGTCAGTAGTCAAGTGGCTTTGTTTATTCCTGGCAATACAACACAGGAAGGAAGTAGGAAGTAGTGGTCTTCAAAATAAAATCTCACTATTTAAAACAGAATCATTAGCTCCAAAAAGGGCTAAAATATACAAATAAAAGCAGATGAAATTACATTTTCTTAGAATCAACCCAAATCATGAAATTTATACATCATGTCAAAAATGCATCTAAAGCAGGAATTTGGTATTCAGGATTAACCTGTAAACCAGAGGTCACCAACCTTTTTCAGCCTGGGAGCTACCAGAAAGATAAGGGGTACTATAGAGGGCTACTTTTTGGATTTGAAGTTTTTGAGTAATATGAATTTCATAGTTTATCTTAAAATAATTAATATGCTTTTAATAAGCTACATATGACACTACGTTTACTTTTTACATGCAATGATTCCTGACAATAATTACCATTAACAATTATTATGCAAATTTGGCATTTATTAATACTTATGGTATCTCTTAAACCAACCTCATATGTTTCACATTTTTGTGATTTCCTTCTTGAACATGTGAACTGTAGGGCTCTGGCTGGGAAGAGTGCTGACAGAGATGTGGCATCAGTGCACCAACGGAAAGTTTGACCCCATGCAGGTCAAAGTTAAGAGAAAATAGACAATGTTAAAATTTAATGCACGTGCTATATTTGCAAACCATAAAATTTACAGTAAAAAAATGGCTATTTATCTCAAGCTCTACGGTGGTGACACTATTTTTAAAATGTTCCAGCGGGCACCTCAAAAGCACCCTGCGGGCTACCGGGTGCTCGCGGGCGCCCTGTTGGCTAACTCTGCTGTAAACAATGCAAGCTGCCCCCTGGTGGACAAAACAAGAAACAGCAAGCACAAAAAGTGAAATGGATTTGCTGCACAGGTCAAAGACATCGGAGCGTCTTCTTAAGGTAACCTTTTATTGTTTTTATTCTTATCTTATTTTTATTTTTATATATGCGTTTTTAATGTTGGGCTCATTTTTATTCTATTACTGTTTTTTTTTATTATTAAGCGAATGCAAGATTATTTTGTACCCCTGTTCAGCACTTTGCTCAACCGAGGTTGTTTTCTAAACGTGCTCTACAAATAAATTTTGACTTGACTTTAACTACAAACACTGCAGGACAGCAGAAGGAGGGCTGGAGATGTGTGCATCCATCACATGATACTCATATGCAGGGGCAGTGACGCTATATCCTTTCAAACCTACACGTCTATTTTAATACTTAAGGATGAGAAAATGAGACTTTAAATGGAGAAAATGCGTCAGGGTCTGACCTCAGAGATGGATGTTAGGGGGGACGAGGCAGATCTATCTGGTCAGATCTATTAGGCAGAGAATAAAAGACCCTCACAGGTAACAAACCGAAGCCTGAACACTCCAACATGAGTGATGAAGACAGATTTAATAACTGAGTTCAGACTGATGTTTTTAAAGACATCCATTGAAGCGTCAGAACAGCAGCGTCCCCCTGCCTTCGCCCTGCGCCTGCTGAAACATTGATGATAACCTCGAACAGCAAACACAAGGATCTTTAAATAGATATAAGCCAGAGCCATGAATCACAAAGAATGGATTAATGGTGCCATGAACGGGGCATCGCTGCAGTCCATATCTGCTCCATCTGAAGGTTTTATCCATGGACAAACAATCCTCTGATCATCACACTCAACATACTGAGTCTGCATTTAGACTTTTATCCTCGCTGAACGTCCCTCTGGTGTTTATTATGGAGTAAAACCTTGGAACACAAGAGACAGTTAAATATTCCTCTTTATAATGACTGCTCAAAACTTCTCCTGAAATGTCTCAGGTGTTTTATTACGACCTCTGGAGAGTCTGATTGGGACAAAAGCTGAGCTTCATTAGCACAAACTCTCTAAATTCACTAATAACCTCCTCTATAATTTCATGCAGCTTTTAGGAAATAAATATTTGAATTGAGATTGTTCTAGAAAGACCCTAATTTTCATACCACACTGTGATCTCGATGCAAATGTCTCATTTATTTCAGCTCAAAGGTGAAGTCACTTTTTGACATAAATTGTGAAAACTGATAAAAGCAGAAGAATTAAAGGGATAATTCGGGATTTTTGAAGTGGATTGTAGGCATAGCAGACACACTACGCCTGTTTCACACTGGAAGCAATGTTGTCAGTTCTGGTATTGTAACTGAGATGCTCTGCCAGGTAGCCTAAATAAAGGTGACTGCATTTCACACAAAAGTTCAATTTGTTTCTGTTCATTTAGACATTCAGACTTTACTAGCATTCAGTAAAGGGTTATTAGATGTTTGATTTTATCCAAGTGTAAAACATGACTTCAGAAATTCAAGGAAACAGTCGACTAAATTTACAGTAGATTGTGGAATTTCATCAACTAAAACAATTTAGATGATTAAATTATGATTAAAACTAAAAGATATTTTAGGCAAAAGACTAAAACTAAATTAAAAAGTGCTGTCAACATTAACGCTGCCTCAAACAACCCCACTTCAAAAAGCCTGAACTGTCCCTTTAAATTCCTCTTGCAGGTTTGGGAGCACATGCCAGGTCGGCACTAACCATCCATCATTCCTGACGATTGTCTGCACCACCAGCAACGTCAATCCAACTTCATTCATAGATGTTCAGCACCCCAGGAAGTTGGCTTACAGCCCCTGAGCAACCAAACCAACTTCCCAGTATGTTCTGATCGGGACTTGAACCTTCCCCCGGCTCAAACTGACGCTCTTCATCAAAAGAGCCTCTTCTCCTCTCACACATTTCTGAAAGCTCCACTTGGATTGACAAAAACATGTTTCCCTTCCGGCCTCAGGAGCTGATCCAGCTAAGAAAAGTCACAAACTCGACATAACTGTCATTCATCCCTGGCTTTTACTCGGAGGCTGCCCTTTACATCATCTCATCCGGCTCTCCCAAAGTCTCTACCACCAAGAACCCCGAACCACCTGAGGACCTCATAACTCTGCAGATTTATTAAAGTGTCAGAGCCCGACGGAAACTTCTGCAGCAGCCTGAAGAGCATGGCAGACTCATAACTGAAGTTTGATTTAAAGTTGGGAGAGTTATCAGCTCCAATTTCTGCTCAAACGTATAAATCAGTGAGGAGGAAGTGAGAGAAACCTGAGGAGGAGCATCAGGAGAGGAGAACCAGGCAGAGCCGAGGAGATGGATGGAGGGTACCCACCAAATCAACAATCTGAGGAGAGTAACAGACTACATACACTCACAGGAAACTCCAGCAGTCACACCTGTTCAACACTTATTAACACAAAACTCAGCCAGACAATCACATGGCAGAAACTCAATGCATTAAAACACTACAGTACGTCTCATGTTGTTTACTATATCCTAGAAAGTATGCAAAAGTACAACTCAAACGTTTCTCGAGTAGGCGTTTCTTACTAAAGGGGTTATTTTCAGAAGTTAACAAAAACAAAACTGACCAAAATCAGAGTTTTTTTAAATTTCAACTCTGTTTACTTTTTCGTGTACCACCAACGTTACAAAATCCTCACTTTCCCCAAATGAAAAAATAATAACAAAAGAATGGGTTTGACTAAAACTTTTGTAATTTGTAAGCTAACTTAAAGTCCTTATCTAATGAAGTATAATTTTTTGTTGATGTAGGTAATCATAAATATTCTTTTTAATTGTTCACACCCAAGAAACATACCATACCAATGACATTTCCCCCTCCCGTTTGTCTGGTAAAAACAAAGTAATCCAGCTCGATAAAAAAGAAAACAGGTGTTCATTCAGTGATTCAGGAGATTACTGGCAAACATTTTCCACAATCTTCCTCATTTTATTTGTTGAATCATATTCCTGACAATCTTTTTGATAGAGACGCCAAATCTCTGTTAACTATTCTCTTATTTCTGGCAAAAAAGTGTATCTTGCTACAGTGGTCTGCTCCACAGGTCCCAACAGCTAATATGTGGATTTCACAAATTGCAGCTTTTTTCCCTTTGGAGAAATTGTCCTATGACCTCAACCACAAATCTGACCAATTCTGGAGACTATGGAAGCCCTTGGACACATACCTTCAAAAACTCTAAGGACATTTTTTCTTTTTTTTCTTTCTTTCTTTTTTTTTTTTTTTAGTTTTAAATCATCTATCTTTACTGCCAATTGACTGTCTGTTTTGCTTTTGTTGACTCGGTGCACAGCAATATAATACCCAGTTATTCCATGTGTGCGCTCTAAAACTTTTTGTGTACACATGACTACATTGTATTTTGATGCAATTTATGCATCTTATGTATATGTAATTGTTTTTGCAGCGTTTGTTGCTACTTTGGGGTGGGTTTGTTTTGTTTGCCTTTCTTTTGTGTCTCAGTTTTGTATTGTTTTAATAGTTCTTGTTCGTATTGTAAAAATATAAATAACTGAATAAAAAAAAAAAAAAGAAGAAAACAGGGCATAAAAGAGAGCGAAGGATCACAACAGTATTGGTATACCAGAAATAAAAATGGAAAAAGTACAAAAAGATTCGATATCACTGAAATCCTGGAGAGAATAATCCTTTCAGGAGATCTTTTATGGCCACAGCTGGGAGAAGGAAGAGTGCCCTCTGCAGGATGATCAAGGAGTCCTCGGTCTTGTTCCAGACAGAAACCGTTTCAAGGAGTGGCACAAATAATATATTTAAGAAACACAAGAAGAAAAAGTGTACGTATGTGAATAGTTTTTGTTTTGAGTTTAAGTTTCTTCGGATGCTGTTATTTTATCCTCTGATAGCCGAGGCTTTAGGGAACCATGTTAGATGTGAAAAGGCTTATTCATAGTTGATCCAGGTGAGATTTGCACACACTAATTTTAAAATCATCATTTTAACAGAAATAATACGATAGCCTTGGTTGTCCTGACAAAAAATGTCTTTTACTTGATTTTACTTGCAAGGGTTAAGGTTTTGCCAAAAAAACAAACAAAAAAAAAACAGACAGAGCAATAAAAGCAAACATTGGAGTTACAGGTGAAGACAAGCTGGGCTGACTGGACCATCAGTGCACTCACCTGTTGCTAATTAAGAGCTAATTGCTAACTGACTGAAGTCTCTGGACGCTTCATCTGTGTCCTAAAATGTGCCTGCACCTCAAACTCCAGCACTGAGTAAGCACACGGCTCTGATTTAATGATTTCCTGTTCGAGAGCTGATGAGCTCCCACACACACATGAACACACACACCAACACACACTGATCGATGTTATCTTCGGACTGGCGCTCCAGGTCAGCGAGTGAAATGACCTGAAACTGAAAGCGGAGCAGATATCGAACGGACCAATCAGCTGTGACCTCAGAGCAGATCCAGATAGGAGATCTCATAAGCGCACATTAAAACACACACATTAAAACACACACATGCAAACACACACTCAGACATGTTTATGTAAAGCAGCTTATTAGCCTCCTCACGGCGCAGCCTCTCTCCTGCAGTCTGTCATTATCTGGAAAGCTAAACGCTCTCATTACAGCTGATTATCGAGTCTGATTTTCTAACATGGAGGGTAAAAATAATAACGCCGATGCTTGCTTTGATTAGAAAGACTAATATTCTCGGCATTCAGAGGATTAAACAACAACATTCTTCATTTAACGTTGCTGCGGAGAGTGGCCTCCGTGTTTAGACAGAGAATTAAAGTTAATGAATTAAACCAGAGGGATTTGAGCCGCAGTTAACTGGAAATAAGAGCTACATGCAAATAAAGAAGAGCCTTTAAGTCGTGTAAAACTTTAACAGAAAGTTCCCCCAGTTAGAAAATAATCATTAAACATCAAGGTGAAGACAAATAAGCCACTATAACAAGAAAAAAAGCCATATTTGCATTTAATTTGCCTCTTTTTTGTGTTTTTCTGCAGCATGTTTTATTCTCTCATTTAAGCACGTCTGATCAGAATCATCCACAGCCGTAACATTGTCAAAACCATGAAAATCATGAGGAAAACGCTAAAGTCAACTCAATTAGCTTGTCATACAGAGCAGTGAAAAGTAAACCGATGATTAAGTTTGCACATCAGATAGCTCCTACGAGCCGAGCCAATCATGCTAATCATGTTGGGCCACCCAAACTTAACTCAAAAAGGAAAGCTCAACATCCATTTGCATGTCATGATGCCTTTTCTGCTGCACTAAAGCTGGATTTACCGAGCAGTGATCAACTGATCAATTATTATAATGAGGGAGAAAAGCTGTTAAAGGGTCCCTCCTCATTTGTGCTGTGAGCTTCTCTGAAATCATTCTGGTGCTGCTACAAAGGCAAACCAGAGAGTCCACTTTTAACAGCTTTTCTCCCGCATAACGTCAGAAAGGTTTCTTGAATATATACTCCTCAAAAAAAAAAGTTTGGAAATTTCAGTCGATTATTTCACCCCTTTAAAGGGTTAGTTCAGGTTTTTTAAGTGAGGTTCCTGGGGGTTGATGGCTCTAATTAATATTTGTGCCAATTAAGGAACTTGTAATTGCCTTGTAATTAACACACTTATAGGATAAAACTACTCAAAAACTATGCTGGCTCGATGATATGATACAGTAAGTTTCTTTAAGTGTCTAACTTTTCCTTCACAAAGCCCCTGAGTTAGGGACTACTTTGCGATGTGACAAGGGGTATCCCTCCGCCAGCAGCTGTCCTCATATGGTCAGGTCAGAGTGCTGCAGCGGGGTCAGGTCGAGGTCACTGGAGCACAAACTGAAATAAATCACTAAATTTGTCTTGTTGTTTTAAATACAGACATCAGGACTCACCTCTGGTTGTGTTTGCAGTGCCCATTTCACCATTTCTGAGTTTGCGGGCATAATAATGCGGGATAATCTGTGATCTGTCCTGCTCCTCTGTCCTCCATCCCTCTTTCTACCTGTAACTCCGTCTGCTAAAGTTCTTCCTCTGTGCTCTCCAGTTCATAAAGACATCAACTTTAATCAAGTCAAAATTGCTTATTTTTAGATTATTATACCCTTTAGAGATGATTCCCTTATTATTGTCGAACAAAATGTTGAAGCTTCTTAACAGATGGCTTCGTGACTTTATTTGGAGCAAAAGAAAACCCAAGAACATCTCTCTGTCATGGACAAGTGACAAACCACCTTCTAAAGCAAACTGGCATAAGATTATCATGGAGTGTATTCTTCTTGAATACCTGACTTGTTTGCTTCACTCTACAAAGGGACGATTTATGCAAACATGGACTCCATACCTCCGTTTCTCTAATACTACTGTGGCTTCGACTTTTAAGAACACATTGTCTGACTAACCGTGGATGACGACCTCGTAGGATAAGAGAAGGAAAAACTATAAATGTTCCCATTGCTTTGTTTCTGTTTTCAGAAACCGTAAAGAAAAAGCTCCTGTTTTAACACTTTGTCTTCGCTGTAAAGAATCTTACTGTAGTTTAATATGAGGCTTGGTGGCACCAAGGACAGACTAACTTCCACCCCTGGATTTCTCCTCACAGGGACAAAGCGCTCAAAATCCTTTACTGGAACTCATATTTATCAGTGATGGACCTCTAACAACCCAACTTCAAATAACCCAAACTAACCCTTTAATTAAATGAAATGGTGTTGTGTTCTCTATTGCTGGAAAGCCTGATTAGTCACCTTTACAACGAGGGTCAACTTGTAAGGATTGTGCACTCTTAGAATGAGCAGCACAGCTAAACGTGTGGGTAGTGCCCAAAAATGTGTCAAAATCCCCTTTTTTTCCCTGGAAGAAAACCTACGGTTTCTCGTTGAAGCAACGGCGAGGAACCGTTTGGAAATGGTACCAGGGCTGACACCAAATAATCCTGACACTCTGCATGTAAAACAACCAGTGAGAACCAATAAGAAACTTCACTGTGTCTCAGTAAAGGAGTTACATTATGGAGCAGCTGCAGTGATGAGCTGAAATCATGTAAAACAACAAGCAAGTGTAAATACATCTTTAAAACTGAAATATTAAACAGATACAGAGTAGAATAAGAATAGAAAAACAAAGGGAAAATCAGTAACATCATGGGTATTGTGTATCCAGTGGTGTCATTTTTGTTTTTGTTTTGAATTTTGAGGTTTATGCTGTAATTCGTCTGATTTTGTCGTTGCTTTTGTTGTTCACTAAATTATTGGCTATGACCTGAACAGTGCTTCAGGGTGAATTTAAGCAATACATTTTGAGAAGGAATAAGGGGTGGAACTAGATAAGTTTTTGTTTTATTTCTTCCTACACCCTTTTCGAACAGAATCTGGTTTTGAAAGGATTACTGGTAGAAGAAAAAAATGCTGTAAGAGCTCTTTGCATTTACTTACAATTTTGTTTTATCTTGTTGTATATGTACGGGTGCATTTGGAAAAATGGCTTAGCATCATGATTTCACTCCAAATTAGGCTGAAGACAGGTGAACAGATTTCTTGGTTCCACCTGACTGATTGTGAGGACAATAAAGAGTGCATTTCAGGATTGTTTATGCACACAAAGTCATGTTTGAAACTCAGAGTTGAGTTTTACCACTGGTTAACTGTGCTCAAGCCTTCTCTATAAAACGGCACCAGAATGAAGCCAAAAACACACTTCTTCACGATGCCACGATTGTCGCAACCAGAGAGAGATCGAGCTATTGGCATGCGCCAAGCTGGACGGTGTTGTCTTGCTGTCGCCAGGGTGTTTGGAGTCCACCGCTCTACCATTACTCGTCTTGCTGAACGATACCACGCCACTGGTTCCTCTAACGACCGCCCTCGTACTGGTCGCCCCCGTGTAACGACCACTGCACAAGACCGCGCCAACCGGCTGGCACATCTCCGTGACAGGTTCCGGCCCGCCACCAGGTCCGCAGCCGAGACCATTGGGACACACCACAGGCCAGTGTCGGCCAGAACCATCGGTAATCGCCTCCTGTTACTTTTGGTTTGGGGGGTGCTCTATTGTTTGGTTGTGTTATTGGACTCGAAAATGTGTAAACGCCGAAAAAGTTGGCCTGAGGATTAGAAAATGGATGTAGGGTTCATATAAAACTGGCGGATCTCAAAAATAAAATTATTCTGCCCCCCAAAACTCCCAAAACTGAGTGTTGCGTTTCTTTTTTCCTTGAGTGTATGTATAGAAAACCTGTCTCCAGTTACAGGGGATTTTGGCACTTATTTGTGGGGTGCTGCCCACATGTTTGGCTGAGTTATTCTTTCCTTAAAGGAGGAAAACCTCTTTTTTCTCTTTGTCACATCACAAAACAGTCCCACACACAGGGGCTTTGTGGAGGAAAAGTTAAACACAGTAAAGAAACTTACTGTGGCGTATTGTAGAGCCAACACAGATTTTGAGTAGTTTTAACCTATAAGTGGGTTAATTATGAGGCTTTCAGTGGCACCATGTGCTGATGTGTACAGCCCACAGCCCGGCCCCAGATCTCCACCCAAGGACAAAGGTCACAAGTTCCTCTGTTGGCACCCATATTTACTAATCCCACTTCATGGTCTGTCCCTGACTTCACAAGTCTCTTGGTCCTAGTTTGGAAATGGTACAAGGGCTGACACCAAATAGTCCTGACACTCTGCATACCAGAACACCTGCTTCCAGTTGGAGGAAGATTTTGGCACATTTCTGTGTGGTGCTGCCCACAAGCTTAGCTGTTCTGGCCTTTCCACAAAATAGTTTTGAAAAATACTCCAACACAGGATGTAGCCCAAGTCTATCCATTGTCTCTCCACTATCAATAAAGACCATAAAAACAATTCTCTTTTTAAGGAAGTGTAGAAGACAGCCAGTTTTGCTAAAATTGCCTCCAAGTTGCTCAACATTGTCTTAAAAGTGTCCAGTGAAACCAGATCTTTTAGTCTCAGGTCTTGTGCAGATCATTCCAGGTGGAGCTGCAAACCTGAACGCCTTTTTCCCAGTTCAGTTCTTACTTTTGAAACAGACAATAAGAAAAGATCCTGGGACCGAAGATTATGAAGTCCTATGCTCTTCTGACTGGTATAGGTCAGAATGTAGGATGGGAGCAGACCCAGAATACTTTTATAAATAAGAATACACCAGTGATTGAGTCTGCATGCAGACAAAGAAGACCATCTAACACGAGCAGCCATTAAGCACACTCTGTGTACAACGCCCCCACGGTCAGCTTTGGAGAAGTGGTACGTGCTTCTGCGAGGTTAGAATCCAGCCCGTGGTCTGTTTGCAGGGTGTCCTCCCCTACTTTCACAAGCCTATCCACTGTCTCTCTGTTCTGTGAATAAAGGCCTAAAAATGTCCAAAAACTAATCTAAAAAAAAAAAATAAATAAGACCTGATTGGGCCGCACATCTGCTCCCACTGTCCTGCTCCCATCCAGCTCTAGCCCCTGTGCTCTCACCCGTCAGATAAAAGCTCCAAAATAATCTTAAAAAATAAAAATGTGTTAATTTCATAAGGAAAAGATAAATATACACACGGCTTTAACAAACATCTCCTTCAACAGGAGTTAAAAAAAAATCCTCTGTTTGGTTTCAGGCTCAGAACTCGACACTCCAACATCACAGCTTCCCACCACGAGCCTCAGCCGTGTGTGTGTGTGTGTGTGTGTGTGTGTGTGTGTGTTCATCTCCACGTCAGAAGCAGGTGCTTCTGCAGCCAGGCATGTCCAGCTCCGCTGAGCAGATGGCAGCGTCTGTGGGCTCTCTTTCCTTCACACCATCCTCGTCCAGCCCTCTCTCTCCCCCAGTCTCCCAGTGATGACCGGCCTGTTGGTGCAGCTGTGTCTCCTTCTCCACCTTCAATGTCAACTTTACTTTTACCCCCCCCCCACCCTTCGTTTCCTCTCGATCCGACTCCCTCTTCCTCTTCCTCTTCCTCTCTGTACATACCCGCCTCTCCGTGAGTCTCCTGGGTAACACGTATGATTAATGAGCGATAAATCCTGTTGCTCAACCATATAAATGTTTCCCTGTTGGCCTGAACAACAACAACACTAAAGCTTTTGCTCTGGGAGGGAGGGAGAGCACCTTTTATTTCTACAGCAGCATCAGCAGCTCCACTGCACTCAGATATGTTCTCACACCCACTTAATACTTTTTTATAACCATATATAAATATACTGTGTGTACAGGAATGTTTATGTGTTATCAAGGTCATTATGAGCTCCGGTTTAAGCTCAGTAAAACTTAATGTCCTGATCTTGCTGCAAACTAAATTAAGTGCACTGCGGGAGAATCACGGTAGAAACAAGAAGTGCTGGAATCACCGCCAAGGCATTTCCAACATCATCGAGCGAGTTACTGTCCAACAGTGATATCGAGAAGGTGAGGAGCCTGCGCAGGACCCAGAGGACACTGGAGGACAACACCCACCCCAGCACAGCCTGTTCACCCTGCTGCCATCAGACAAAAGGTACAGAAGTATCCGCTGCACCACCGGACTGCAGAGCAGCTTCTTCCCTCAGGCTGTGAGATTAATGTGTGTTGATTAATGACAAGATTCCTTGTATCTTTGTAAAATATGGAAAACTGCCCTGCTTTACACCGTAAACAAATCTTTTAATAGTCTCTGGATCTGCATCCAGATTCAGATCACCACCAAAATCCTATCATGTCTTTATTATGCCATCACCAACATTCCCTAAAAATGTCAGGGATATCTGTTCAGCACTTTTTAGTTATAGGCAAAAATGTAGAAAGCTTCCCTGTGACGCAATTTTATCAAATCTTAAAAAAATTCTGGATCAGCATCTGAGCTCAGATTGGATTTCCACAGGTCTGAATGAAAGATGGGTAAACAGTCACGAGAACTAGAGGACCAGAGAAAAACACATCACCTGTTGACACAGGAGTTGTCAAACTGGATGAAGTAAAAGTCAAAAATCACATCAGGATGTTTGAGGATCAGCAGCTTTTCTACATCCCTCTGCAGTCTGTAGCTCTCTTCATGAGGAGCCTCCCTGCTGTCATCAACATTTATATCTGCACGGACCAGTTTCACAAACTGTCGGGACAAAAGAGGAGCTGAATAAAAGTCTATTTTAGGAGTAAATATCAAGATTATACTGACTGTTTATTGTACAAAGACAGAAGCCATGGTTCAAATCAGTCATGTCAAACTCAGTGGCCGTCATTTTGTGGTAATATGGTTAAGTTATATAATATAATATTTAATAGTTGTATATAATATTTGTTAGTTCATATTAGGGCTGAACAATATATCGTTACCGTATCGATATCGAGATATGAACATTCAAGATATTAATATCAAAAAGCAATGATATAAACAATATAGATTTCCCCCCGCGCTAAAACTGCACTTTCCACATTCTTTTGTATTATGATGTTTTTATTTTTCTGAAAAATGCTTGGTTTTCACCAAACCTGTAGTCTGTGAATTGATGAATGAGACTAAAGGGGTAGGATTGAATAAGTTTTTAACTTCTTCCTACTCCTTTTCGAGCTTACTTAACTTTCTGGACTTTTGTTTCATTGGGCATCGTTGAGGATTTTGCTTTGTGTGTTTGCTTTTGTTTTGTTTTTATTTATTCATTTGCTTTTATTGATGTATGTATTTGTGTTTATGCTCAAAATAAAGATTCAATCAATCAGTGGCCGTCATAGTTGCCAGGTCTGCTTTTTATAAGCAACTTTGGGCTTCTCTTTTTGAAAAGTTGCTTGTAAATATCGGCAGTTGTGGGTTGCATTTTTTTGCGCTTTTCCAAAAGTGCAGTTGCTCATTTGGGCTTGTTGAGGGATCTGATGAACACTCTGCTACCAATAAAAACTCGATCCAGAAGTTACACAAACTATTTGTCCCACTTCAAACACAAATGTAAATTTTACTGTAAAAAGAAAGACAAAAATGATGTTTCCACCAGAATCAGAATTAAATGTAGCTGTTACTGTTCTCACCATAATAAAGCTGTAGAGGACCAACATAAAACTTAGATAAAAGCCTGACTATGTCTGTTTAGTTGCAAAAATCAAGGTTAGACTGTTTAGTGATAACAGAGTTATCAGTAACAGTAGCCCCTCCCTTCACTTTTGTATAAAGAAAAGGACGCTCCACCTCCAGACCAAAGGATGTTGAATAAATAAAATAAGAGCCAAATAGGAAAAAAATGTGAAAACGCTTTATGTAGAATTCTCCTAGACAAAAAAAGTAATATATATCACATTAGAAAAAAAACATAACTGGAGGTCACTTGTTTTGAGCTTGTTTTTGTCAACCTGGTTGCTTATTTCAAATCTGGCAACACTGGTGGCAGTCTATTAAATAGTACTCCCATCACTCATAATACAACTCCCATAATGCACTGCAGCAGCAGCCATGCAGGAGTTGTGCACCAGGCTGTCCTCCCATTGCTTAGATATCACTCTGATCAGTGGTCAACAGGTGACTTTCTAACTTGCCTGAAAATTAAAATGCTGTTTTAAGATCATATTTTAATCAGATCTCTGTGTGAAATCCTCCTTAACTGTTGCGTGCATCTCCTTGAATATCTTCAAACTCTTATCTTATTTTCGTCCACTTTCTGGACCTCGTTGCTCTTTTCATAAATCATGTTTACAGACATGCTGCCAGAGCCACAGATGGACCTCAGTGATGAAGAGATGACGACGATCAACACCTCCTGAAGGCCTCACATCACACAGCGGACTTTCATAAATATGTTTGTCACAGCAGCGATAGGATCGGAGGAGGAGCGGCTCCCTGACACTGACGGAGGGAGTCTGAGGAGGAGGAGGGCGACACTGTGAGTGATGAAGCTGCAGGAACAGAGAAATAAAGTCGCACGTTCTCTGCTGCCAAAGCCGTGGTGCTCGGGGCGTCTTCTTATGTGAAAATGTTTAATCCTTGTGAGGATTAAACGTCCCGAAAAAGAAAGAAGGAAGAGGGAAATATTCTGTCGTCAGAACGTTTTTGCTTCTTTTCAAGGCCGCTGCAGAGCCGTGCGAGGTTTAGGGCTCCGATTAGGACGGGATTAAGTGGAAATGTCAGAGTTAGTAATGGTAAAGGTTAAGACTGGAGCCAGTGCTTGGAGAGTGAATACAGTCTCTAACCAAGTATGCACAAATGTGTGCGTAAGTGTGTACGCGTGTGTGCGTGTTTATTAGCCGCTCCGCTGAGCGGAAACATCAGCCTGTGAGTGTTCTTGCAGCCACAAGTCATTGAAACTCTCCTCACACTCCTGCAGCCTCCAGTTAGCAGCAGGAAGGGCTGAGCGGGTGGGGGGGTGATGGAGGAAAGTGATGCCAGTTGATGCCAGAGGAAACAGACAGCTCAATCTCTCCACAGACTCAAAATACTGACGGGTTTTCTTAACCCGCTACAGCCATGATCTGCACCGCCTTGGACAGCTTAGAGGCTTTTGGAGCCGTTGGATGTTTTCACACATTAAATACAGAATGTGGACAAATTTGCATAATTGCTCATCAGCAGAGACAGAAGTTTTTAGCTCTCCTACTGCAGTGTTGGTGCTACAGTCAGAGTGTGAGAAATCAGCCACTCAGAGGAGAATTCTTGCTCCAGACAGAATTCAAATCTGCAGTCATAAATATTCTCTGGAAGGAAAAATATTCTTAAAGTTCATCAGATGTTAATCAGAGCGACTCGATCGGCTCTAAAAAGAAAGCAAAACTGTTCTGACGGAGACTTCAGCAGATCCATGTCTCAAAGCTCAGATCTATGGATGCACGATTTTTGGTATCGGTATCGGCCGATATTGAAGTTTTTGCAGATATTTACAGCCGATATATCGATCACTCATATTGGCCATATATCGGCAGGAGTATCGGCAAATTACACAAGTGTACAATATTGGTGCACCTTCTCATCACTGCATGGGCACATTTAAAAACCAAGAGTTAGATTTTTTTTACAAGGGTTAAATGCTGTTTTTCTTGTTTTACATCTGTTCCTCACAAAAATATACTGTAACACTGAAGAAATAAGCCCATTTTTGTTCAGTACAGAGCTTGTGCTCTTGATAAATATCAGTGTTGACGATAATGAATTAAAAAATATCGACATATCGGATCAAAAATACAATATCATGCATCCCTCAAATCATCTCAAACTGGTTTCTTCACTGTACTCCATTCTCACAGTCACAGTCACCAGATCTCAATCCAAAGAGCGCCTTTGGGATGTGGTGGAGCAGGAGATTCTCATTATGGATGTTCATGTGACATCATTGATGGGCATGTCACATTCTGTGTTGATAAAATGAGCAGGAAGTGGAAAAATGGAGAAAATGGAGAAGAAGAGCGTGCAGTGGTCGAGTGAGGAGACGAAAGCAAAATCAACTAGAGAGCACAAACCTCCTCCAAGGTAGCTCACATCTTAATGCTACATCTATAAGCAATAGTTCATGATAAAGTTCCCACCATAATATGATTCATGACCCTGAAAACTCACACCTAGCACTCAGAATCCTGTTGATATCATTATTAGTTAGACAGTTATTGAGCAAAAACAATTGTTTACTAATGGCGGTTATCTGGATCACCACCAAAATCTAATCATTTCTAAGTTGGGCCATTACCAACATCTCCTGAAAATTTGAGCAAAATCTGTCCAGTAGTTTTTGAGTAATCTAACAAACAAACAAAAATACACCTGCAAAAACATAACCTCCTTGGCGGAGGTAAAAACCTCCTTCAGTAAAGCAACAAACTCTTTTAGAATATTGATGCGATCCACCATTTTGCCAGTGTGTTGTGTACCTCCCTGAGTAACAAGGAATAACAGCCTCACACTTTCGTTCTACTTAAACCAGTATGAATGGGGGCTGGTTTGATAGAAAGCACCAGGATTCTGAGAATCCAGAACCAGAACTGTGCCAGTGTGAGAGCCCTCTGTGAGAGGGATGATTCGGCACCTTGTTGAATCTGTGACAGCTCTGAAGGAAATGTTGGTATCACCTGGGACAACCAAAGTGTTCCTAGTGAGTGGCCAACTAGAGCACTTCACAGTATTTAGTGCCCCAAATGTGAATTCTCAAACTTCATCGATATTCCATCTGACTACAGAGCTGGTCTGGAACATTGAACATTACCGTCTGCAGTCACCTTTAAAAGATGACAGCAGACCCATATGGACACAGAGCTGAGCACTAACCTGACCAGGTAACACTGAGAGGACAGTTTATTACTGAAGAGGAGTTTGTATATTCTCCCTGTGCATGCATGGGTTATTTCTGGGCACTTTGGCTTCCTCCCACAGACCAAAAACATGCTCATTAGGTTGATTGGTGACAAATTGCCCTTAGGTATGAGTGTGAGCATGGATGGTTGCCTGTCTCTCTATGTGGTCCTGTGATTGGCTGGATGTTGTAACCTGCTGGGATAGGCTCCAGACCCCTGTGACCTTGACAAGGATGACCGGTATAGATAATGGATGGATGTGAGGATCCGTTCATATAACTTAATATTACATTTACTTAAATAAACACTGTTAAATTGCTTTAAAGGCATCATGATTGATATATTAAATTAATTAGGAACATGTCTGTAACTGTGATGTCGTCTCTTTGTATGATTCAAGGTTAAGGGTAAAAAATAAAATCTGGAATAACACTTCAGCCACAGAGCGACATTAATCATATGGTCATTTTTAATGTAGACAACCCCGTGATCACATCCTTATCTCTCTATCATTAAATCTTTCTTAATAAGTTGACAGTAATAACTCACTTATTTAATTTCTTATTGTATATATGTGGGTATGCAGTTAGAATTTCAAAATAAAGCTGCTCCCTTTAGACAACAGGAAATCAACACTTAGACTTTCAGTGGATCTGATTGGATAATGGAGAGACCAATCGCTATAGCGATACACAACCTTATCATAATATTTTACATACATGACAATAGCAGCAGCTTCCCTGCAGTCTATGATCAAGTGTGATTGGCTTTTAAACATCAAGTCAGAACAATTTGGGAAAGAATGTAGACCACAGTGGACTACAATCGTCCTGACGGTCAGCTGCAAAAATATAATTCTATAAATAAAAGAAGCTGCAAAAGCGTTTAATCTAATGCAGTGCATTTTATTTTTAGGGGCTGATTTAAGCTCTTTTATGTAAGCCTTTGGCCTCAATTCAATCCAGTAAATTTAGTTTGTTTGTTTGCCGTATGCACTTTAAACTATCACTGACCTCAGCGACCTGATCTGTTGTTTATGTGACCTTAACTGTCTTGTATGTTTTACTGTTTTACTGCAATAATCAAATATCAAGGACTAACACACCAATAACAAGCTTTTTGTCCTTTTATGCACCTTAAAAACTCTACTTACCTTAACTATTATTACATTTCTACAATTTTAACCCTTCAGATGTATTTATTTTTGTATTTATGTGTTCTTATACGGTTCACTGTTTTGTAAGCAGAGCTCCAAAAATGTCATTGTCCTGAGGTGCAATGACAATAAAGGCTACTCTTTTCTATTCTTTTTTATTTCATTAAACTCTATTCACATCTCCATAGATTTAGGAATCGTTCACTAACGGTGGTTATCTGGATCACCACCAACATCTAATCATTTCTAAGTTGGGCCATTACAAACATCTGCTGAAAATTTCAGCAAAATCTGTCCAGTAGTTTTGAGTAATCTTGCTAACAAACAAACAAACAAACATATGCCGGCAGAAACACAACCTCCCTGGTGGAGTGTGAGTGAAGTTTGAGGTTATGAGGCTTCAGACGCAGCAGATGAACTCCTATATAAAGATAATAAACTTCTGCTTTTAGAGCACATTTATTATTCCATAAGGAGAACCAGGCTCCACGCTGCTCTCTTAAATGTTAGTCACCAAAGATAAACAGAAGAGAGTATGATGCTCGGTTTTATTATTAATTAGTTATTGAAGCGGCCATATATCTGGGTTCAAACACACAACAGCACAGTTCGTTTCTTTATTCCTTTTCTCCTTCCTCATAATTTATTACTGAGCGTTCTCCATGTTGACATTTGGGTCACGGCCACCCGAGGTCCACGCTAAAAGCATTCCTCCTTTCTTCTTCTCTGCAGCGCTCACCACTGATACACCAGCTTCTCTTTTATTCATGGATTAAAAGCACACGGAGCCCACATACCTGGGCACGCACACGCCTGTCAGGGATATCTTTGTACGAGAGCGAGCTATGAGATCGCTCCACTCTCAGATTTTTATCCCGTCGGCCTCCGAGGCTCATCGCTCGCTCTGCGGAAGTTTAACGGCACTCGCATTAATGGATTTCTGTAGATATGCTCTCTCTTCAAACAGCAGGATAATGAAGTCCTAAAAGCTGTGTCCTTTATTCCACAAATCATGCAAATAAAACATTACGGACCGCATTTTCTCTTTAAACCAGCATTTTCCACGGCACAGGATTACCATGGCCTCATTTTTAATCTTAATAGTGAAATGATCTTTCTCATGCATGTAATTGTCAGATAATGACGAATTAAATGGTGCGTCAGTGTCTGGAAATTAAGAGAAAGTAATATTTCGTTTAAAAGGTTTAGAAAGCAATCATAAAACTAAAAATATCACACAGATGTTTTGTGTCTCCACAGGGGGCACTCGACCTCTGACCTCATACCTCCCAAATTTAATCAGAGGCAGAAACACTTTATTAATCCCTGAGGGGAATTTCAGTTGTTGCAGTAGCTCTTACACAGAAAAGCAGTGGGAATATCAGAGATAGATATAAAAATAGAAACCCAAGGACCAGTCAAGGACTAACCAAAGACCAGCAACCAACCAGCCGAGGACCAGCCAAGAACCAGCCAAGGACAAGCAACGAACCAGTCAAGGACCAGCCAAGGCCCAGCCATGGACAAGCCAAGAACCAGACAAGGACTAGCCATGGGCTAACCAAGGACCAGCAACGAACTAGCTAAGGACCAGTTATGGACAAGCCAAGGTCCAGCCAAGGACAAGCCAGGGATAAGCCAACGACCAGCCAAGGACTGGCCAGGGACCAGCCAAGGACCCGCTACAGACCAGCCATGGACAAGCCAAGGAACAGCCACAGACCAGTCAAGGAACAGTCAGGTTCAAGCCATGGACAAGCCAAGGACCAACCAAGAATCAGCAAAGGACCAGCCAATGACAAGACAAGGAGACGCAAAAGGCAAGCCAAGGACAATCCAAGGACCAGTCAAGACCCTGTCAAGGAAAGTGGGGAAGTTTTAAATGGCTGCATCTATAAATAAATAATTCATTTTTAATATAACGCAGTCCTTGGGTGATGCTCCAATGAATTAATGTCACAAGAAGTCCTTAAAATTTAAGTTTGCACTTGAGCCCTGCACTGAAAAGCATTTTTGGAGTTAAAAATCTGAGCTCTGGGTGGAGCCTGTTAGATAAAGTGTGAATAATGAGAAATCTTTTTTAAAGGTGGGAGAGCAGACGTGTTTGTTTAAAACTATTGACGTGGTCTAAAAGGTGCTGCAGGCTAAAAGACGAAGTCTAATACAGATATTTAAAATCCTATATATTTCTGTAAGCTCCTCTGAACGTCTGTGAGTGAAGCCCTGGCAGCAGAAAAATCTGCTTTTGGAGGTTGTGAGGAGGATTAAATCAATCCTGCTGCAGTGAAACATCCTCACAGTAAAATCCATACATGCTGGATGTTTGCAGGTCGACTCTGTTATCAACATTTCTCTCCTCATCCTGTCATTACGCGCTGAATCTCCAAACTCTGATCGATGCTTCCTCTGCAGACTCAGTCTTTTGATCATTTACTCATAAAGGTCCTGATGGAAACAAAGCACCGATCGATTTAACGCTGAGGTCAGGGCGGATTGATCGGGGCTCTAAAGTTATATATATGTTTTTAATCTCTGTGCACGACGTCCGGGCCAAAACCACAACACCACTTACTGTTCACCACCACATGCTTAAATATACGACCTACAGAGGGCATGGTAATACGGACAGGTGTTCAGGGGACTGGATGTAAAAGAATTGAGCTCATGAGTACTCTGGTGTTACTCACATATTATCAGTTCAATATTCACATTTTATTTTTAAGTCTTTAAAAGTGAGATCAGTCCCTATCACTCGTACTGCATATGATTTCTCTGCCATGTTTTCCATCACTGGTTTTGACGCCAACATGCTCGTTCTCCTAAATAAAAATTAGCCAAAAATCACACACAGGTGGATTTTTGTAAAACAGATAAAACATGAAGTCACTCCGAAAAAAGTGTGCTTCAATTCTTTTATAAAACCCTTTTTATTTTTTTTCATTTTGTTTGTTTTTCTTATAAACGATTTACATAAAGACAAGATACAGTAAAGTAAGATAAGAGTTGCTATCAGTCAATCTTTATTTGTATAGCTCCAGTTCAGTACAAGTGTTATCTCAAGACACAACAGAGCAGGCTGAGCCGTCAGCTCGAAGTCGTCAGCAGTTTCTGATCTCTAACATCCCGTTGTTGTGTATAAAGGCCCTAAAAACTCAACGAGCTTGGATAAAGACTCGGGAAAACCAGGGTGCTGCTTCAAACTGAATTACAGCACAATAAAAAAGTGAGCTGATGCAGAGACGGCCTGACGCTGATGGATTATCTACTAAGAGAACTTCAGACTTGGATGGATGAATGGATAGATGGAGAGCAGAGACCGCCTGAAGGTTTAAAAACTAATCTGAAGTTTACAGCCACACTTAGACGATCAAGAAGCAGCAACGAGGACCTTAAACTTCCACCTAACTTTCTGAATGTAGTTGCTCCAGAAGCTCAGAGCTCCAGTCCTGCTCTTCTTCAAACTTTGAGGCTACCTGGCTCACACAGCGACGTCTCGGCGGCGAGTTTGTGTGGATCAGTCTGACACAAACAAGAGTGTTTCTCTTCAGAGCGTGACTGGCAGCCATCATCCGACAGGAAGCAGCTGAAGTCTGGCTGAAGGCTTTGCATCTACTCATCCTTTAAATTCTCCCTGCATCACGCTTCAAGAACTGTCTGACCATAAATTTATCAAAAAAAAAAGAAAGAAGTCTCCGAGGGGGTTTTTGTCTATGCAAGGAACTCTGCACGCCACCATGACAGGAATCAATCAATCAATCCCTGGAGCGTGCAGCGGAGCAGAGCGGCGCTGAGACATTGAACCTCCTGGCCCAGACTGGAGACAATCAGTGTGAAAAAACACCCAGACGCTGTGATATCCCACAATGCTCGGCTCCTCTCAGACCTATTGGACTTAGAGTACGAGGGAGACAAACACTCCGACTCGACAGCATGACAGGCGTAGCTATCAGAGTCACACGGCGCGGATTATCACACACACACAAACACACGCCGGCGCGGTTTGTCGACAGACCTACTTCAGCGGGATTGTGGTATCAGCAGCAGATAGAGAGCGAGGCTTACAGCGAGAGCTTTGAGGCAAATGGGAACTGAAATATTAACCTTTTAAAAGGCTCGGCTGCAGACACACTTGATTGTGCCAATCAGCTTTGAGTGAGTTTGACAAGGCAAAGTGTCGGGGCACAACGTGTGCATGTGTGCGTGCACATGTGTGTAACCTCTCAGACTGAAAATCCAAATTGTCACTCTAATCCCAGACAGCCGAATCAAATCTGCCTCTGGATCACAATTCATCATTCGCCGCGGAGCAGAAAAAAGAGCAGCTCTTTCAAAGCCTCTCTGAGCGAATGTAGATTCATGTTATGAAGAAAACTGGTTTTGTTTTGCTTCCAAGAATTCACTCTGGAAAATTTGTTTGTTTGTGGATCAACCTGAAGAATAAAACACTCGGAGATGAGAGGCCACCAAACCACAGACTGCAAAGCCCTTGGAATCAGTGTTATGAATGAGGTGTTGGTGCTGAAGCAGGTCAGGGTCAGGATCAGGGATGTCTCCCTGGCGTCGGTGGCGCAGCTGGATAGTGCGCTTGGTCAGTGATCGGGAGGTTGCAGGTTCAAGCCCAGCTCCAGGCGACACATGGCGATGTGTCCTTGGGCAAGACACTTAACCCCAAGTTGCTCCCACTGCTGCGTCAGTGGTGTATAAATGGGCATGAAAGGGCGTGGATGTGTTCATTGATACTGATGGATAACTAACATAGAAACTCTGAACCGTCACTAAGTGAATGTGAGAGTGAATGGGTGTGAATGGGTAAGTGTGACCTGCGGTGTAAAGCAGCTTTGAGAAAGACTAGAAAAGCGCTATATAAGTTCAAGTCCATTTACCATTTACCACAATCCCTGAGGGGAAACACAGTCAGTGTAGTTGCTTTAAAGGGATACACCAACATTTTCTTTATTTTCATGTCTTGCCTCACTCCTGAGTCCATGAGAAACAGATAGACTCCATTCTTTCTACTGTGCTGCACTAACAAGGAAGAGACGGGCAGAGCTCACCCAACAGTAGTTAGCTTAGCTCAAACACCTGGAGTAAATGGGTAGCATTAGCCTGTCTCTGCCTACAGTCATCAGATAAACTCTTCAGCAACTCTAAACGGTGTTTAAAAAGTGTCACAGTGTCCTACAAACTCCTTCACCTATCAACTGCATGAGCTCTTCTTCATCTTCTTCTGCTTTCTTCCTCACCTGTTCAATGGCGCACATGCACCCTTTGGCTTAGTTTTTTTATGTATTTCTTTTGAAAATTACATTAAGTGCTGGTCTTAGTCTAAAAATAGAGAGTGTAACATAAAGGGGTAAAAAAACAGGTCACAACAAGCACACAGGACTGCTTAGAGTTGCTGAAGAGTTTATCTGATGACTTTAGGCAGAGGCAGGCTAATGCTACCCATTGACTCACAGTGTTTGAGCTAAGCTTATTAGCAGTGGGCAAGCACTTCGAAAGGAATGGTGTCTACCTGCTTGTCATAGACTTGGGAGTGAGAGTTGGCGTATCCCTTTAACGCACGGTATAGCAGCAGAATATACACTAATGACCAATTAATTACACCTGTTTAACTGCTCAGTAAGGCAAACAACTAATCAGCCAATCACATGGCAGCATCGTTACACATTCAGGCTGCAGACATGATTGAGACGACCCGATGAAGTTCAAACCAAGCACAGACCAAAAGAAAAAGGTGATCTAAGAGACTTTAAACATGGCGTAGTGTCAGGCAGGCTGCTCTGTCAAAAAATGCTGATCCACTGTGATTTTCATCTCAAAAAATAAAATATCCGGTAGTTTGCCACGTGAAAATACCTTGTGTCAAAGGAGGGTGATCAGAGTGGTTGTAAATGATAGAAAGGTGAAAAAACCTCAAGCTAGAAGTTCACCAAGAGCACAAAGGCATTTCAAACTTTGGCGAGCTATTGTCAAAAATGTGAAAAGCTGCTGAATCTCTCAATTTTACAAATCCCTTGAAAGAAATCCTAGATCAACATCCAAAATTTAGATCACCACAAAATAGAGAAGAAAGATTTATCATTTTCAGATCGAAATCGCAATTTTAGACAACGCAATCATGTGATCGCCAAAGCTGAAATTTTTGCAGCGCTCCCGACTGACCCAAGATCTGCTGTGTCAACTATTTTACACATATTATTTTACAAATTTGCAGGCAATTTGCATTTAAGAATGGCTCAAAAATGTATGGTTTACTCACAACTGTGAATCGGTTCTCATTGCTCACTTAAAAGAGCAGTTCAAAAGAGTCGAATCGTTCACGAACGTCACATCTCCACCACAGAAGTGCTGGTGAGCAGGTCAACAACACAAAGCCTCTGTTTACGGGTAGAAGTTGGAGTATCCCTTAAATAATGAAAACAGATTATTTATCATCAATATTAGAGGATGAATAATGTGTTATGTGCTTTTGATCATTGATTCCTCACTGTTGTCTTTACTGTAAGAAAAACAGAAAAATTTCAATTAAATCTTTTCCTAAAATTGTTCAGCTCTACCATAAAAAATCAATTCTGAACTTTTCTAAATGATCTTGCAAAACTGACAAACTGACATGTGCTGGCAAAAATCATAGCCACCTTGGCAAACATTTATCACAATCAAGATGTGAAGAACATGTAGTTGGCCTCAGGTTCCCCCTTTGGTATTAAAATAAAGCAGTACTTGAGAGGGATTTACAGAAGTTTTAAGGATGTGCTGTCAATGGTTTTGTTTGGAATCCAAAACAACATTCAGCTTGGGTTTCTTCACAAACCGCTGCAGACGGATCACGTTCAGAGTTTTCCCTCAGAGCTTGGTCTGCGAATGCTTTGGTCGATAACAGAGTTGGAACAAGGAGGATAAAAAAGGCAGAACGGTTCAGTTTCAACAACGAGTGCACGCACACCAGCAGCCACGGCTTAAAACAGACGTACACAACGCTAAGCTTCAGTTAATTGCTTCTATTGTAGAGAAGTGTCAGCGCAGCAGCATCCCTGCAATCCTGCAGCCATCCTGGAGAGGATAATCCCGGATACCGAGGCAGCGGCGACACACACACAAACACACTCTGACACACACTGACACACACAATGACACACCCTCAATTCTGGTCTGAAGAGCCGCAGCGGGTCAGCGAGGGCTGCGAGGACGTGCTGAGGTGGAGACAGGCCGACCTGCTGCTGCTGCACACGCACGTCCGCGTTTGATGTCAACACACACGGGAAGGTTACCCTCCAACACACACACACTGAATCACACACTGACACACACACGGCTCTCAATAATTCACCAGGACGTTGTCGTCTCTGGTAAGGCTGACCATATGTCAGAGAGTGCGAGGGACCGGGACGCCGCAGCCTCACACCTCTGCTCCTAATGAGAGCCGGGCTAATTGAGACAGCAGCTCGTGCATCATTATGAACACACACCAACACACACGTCCTGCACCGAGAGGACAGAGACCAGGTAAACAACAAACTAGAGCTCTGGTATGACTCCAGTGAAAGTCTAAAAACACTGGCACCTGCTCGATAACATCACAAAAACAACAGTCCTTTTTATCCAGAACTGCAGTTCAGGTTGGGCTTCACGATGGGTAACCTCGCAGCAACAAAGTTAGAGATCCGAACTCCTACAGGACGGCCTTCCTGTCTGAGCTTTGCATGTTCTTCAGGTTTTCTACAGGCATTGATGAAAAACACGTGGGCAGCTGTTTGAGCATAAATTTGGTATCAGTGATATAAACTGTAGTTCAGCTCTATTAGTACATGTATTAGAGTACATGTACTCAATTTTGGTTTACTAGTGCGTGAGATTTTACTAGTAAGGCAAAACCATCTACTAGTAGACAATTTTGTGTTACTGCTACTACTAGTAAAGCTTTGAGCTTTCACTAATAGCATTTTTAAGTCTACTAGTATGACTAGTAAAGCAAAATTGTCTACTAGTATAGGATTTTGCTTCATGAGTACGGTCTACTCGTGCACTAGTACGCCAAAAACCTTTACTAGCAAAACAAAGACTTTACCAATGAAGTATAAAGTGTCACTAGTACTACTAGTAGACTTAATGTTTACTAGTACTACTAGTAATTCGTATACACTAATAGGAGGCAGGCAAACGAAAACAGCAAGCAAACCAAATCCAACACCCTGATTGGTTGTAATATTTTACAAAGCCAATAGGAAGCCTGAATTTGCTTTTCCCCACCCCCTTATTAGCATATAAGGCTTACTAGTAATACAAGTGAACATTTTTAATTCTATAGTAGTAGTAGTGACACTTTTTGCTTCGCTAGTAAAGTCTACTTGTGCACTAGTTGACCAAAAATTGAGTACACGTACTCCAAATTTGAGTACTAGAATGGCTGAACTATGGTTGATTTTACAGATATCAAATTTATGCTCAAACAGCTTTTTGCATAAAAACATGCATATTAGGTTGCTCCAAAAATTGTTGGTAGGAGTTAAAGAGAGAGTTCTATATGTCAGCCCTGTGAGTGATAGGTCCACGGTTGCCCCGCCTCTCACTGGACAGCCCCAAATGGAATTAGCAGTATAGAAAATGGATAATGGATGTGAATCCTGCATCTGTTTGTTTTACACTTCCTTAAAGCTTCATCTACTCCCCTCCACCTGCTGAAACACAAAAACTCTGAACGCAGCTCCTTCAGTATCTTTTACATCAGTTTGACTGAGACCCACTCTGCGTCTTCTGCTTGTTCAGGCAATTGTCCAACAAATTATGCATGCTCCTCATTAACGCAGGCACTACGTCAAAGTACACTATGAGCTCTTCTTATTGATTTTCATCTCCCAGGCAGCTCTCGAACCCATTACACACAGACAGAAACTCACTGTGAAATAACATGAACAGATTCTGCTGAGCTCCTCATTTAATAACCTCTCCCGCTTTATTTATTTAGAAACACTAAAAATATCTGCTATTTGGGTCTCTTACAAAAAACAACCTCTTCCAGAGAAGTTGAGACACAACTCCATGAAGACTCCTCCACTACGGGAAAACATGAAGGACATGTTGCAACTGTGTGATCCTGTCATGTATGGAGAGCTGCTTGAGCAAAAATTTGATATCTGTGATATCAACTGTTGTTCAGCTATACTAGTACTCAAATTTGGAGTACAGGTCCTCAATTTTGGGCAACTGGTGCGCAGGTAGACTTTACTACTGAAGCAAAAAGTGGGTCACTTGTACTACTAGTAGACTTAAAAATGTTCACCAGTACCTTATATGCTAATAAGGGGGCAGGAACAGCAAATTCAGGCTTCCCCTTGGCTTTGTAACATATTACAACCAATCAGTGTGCTGGATTTGGTTATAATCCCTCCTCCTTCTTTTGCATTAGGTCTACTAGAACTACTAGTGAAAGTTTTTGCTCTACTAGTACTACTAGTAGAGCAAAAAAGTCTACTAGTAATTAGGCCTGTGCTCAAAATATCAATACGGCAAAATATCATCACACACTCCTTGAGGATACGTGTATCAATATGGACTCTACAGAATCGTTATGGCCTCAAATGCTGTATTAAATAACGATGGCACAGTTCAAAGTAGAAGCCAAGCTGCATGATGAAGCAGATATTCCAGATTTCAACTCAGGTCTACCATCTTTAAGGACCATCTTTAAGTCTCTTGAGTAGTAGAATTATTTAAAACTCATCCTTGTTCTTTTTCTTCTTGTCATAAAAAAAAACAAAACTTGTTGGGAATTCTGTTAAAAGCGCAGTCAATGTTAACAATTTATGTGTGTTGGGATACATATCGCATCATAGCCTCAGTGTTGGGATATGCACTGTACTGTGAAGTTGCAGGAAGTACCCAGCCCTACTAGTAAAACTAGCGAGATATTTTGAGTTTACTAGTAAACAAAAATTTTGTTCTACTTGTAAAGGTTTTTGGCGCACTAGTGTGCCAGTAGTAGTAAAGCAAAACCATTTACTAGTTGACAAATTTGTGATACTAGTAGTACTAGTGAAGCTTTGAGTTTTTACGAGTAACAGTTTTTAAGTCTACTAGTACTGAAATGAAGCCAATGGGAAGCCTGAATTTGCTTTTCCCCGCCCCCTTATCAGCATTTATGGCTTACTCATAGTACTCGTGAACATTTTTAAGTCTACTAGTAGACCCGAAACAGTCTATTTGTAGTACTAGTGACACTTTTTGCCTCACTATTAAAGTCTACTCATGCACTTGTTGACAAAAATTGAGTACATGTACTCCGACTTTGAGTACTAGTAGAGCTGAACTATGGTTGATATCACTGGTATCAGTTTTAGGCCCAAACAGCTCTCCACAGTCAGGGACATATGGACCAACATCTCTGAGGGATGTTTCAGCACCTTGTTGAATTGAGGAGCTCCCCGTCTGGTGAGTGCTTATTTCCATTTTCAGGCTCTAAATGCTGCTGGTGTGTCGATAAACAGCCACAGAAGGTTCCAGTTTTTGGCTGAAAGGCTGTAGTGTGAGCAGGACTTTAGTTGCCCAACAGCATGCTGCACAGACTCAGCTCCTGATGTCAGAGTCCTGAGTCTCTGCCCCCCCTCTGACTGTGCAGAAAAAGGATGTCACACTTTTCCACTGAGTCAATGTAATCCTGTCAGGAGCTGTCTGCACTCCAAAATGCTAAAGAGGAGTGTAGTAAATGTTTTTCTCACTTCTTCAAAGTTTAATTCACATGTTCTGCTGTCATATCAGATCTCAGAGTCTGCAGAAGTCCTTGAATGCATCGATAAATTACACTCAAAGAGTTCCTGAAGCTGCAAAAAAAAAAGATAAATGTGATATTCTCAACACAACAACGCAGACTTCATGTTTTTAATACAGCATTAGATCCTCTTAATTCTCATTTTCATGCCTTACTGATCTGATAATCAACCATAAAATCATCTATTATGTCTCAAAAATTAATCTGCATAAATTCAGCATATGAACAATATGGAGTTAATTTGCTAACCACGCTAAGCGCCCGCTCCATTGTTCAAACAGCGGCTGCAGGTGAGCACTCCATCAGCTTCGTCTGTTCATTAAGAGCACAGTGATCTGTATAATCGTGTTAATCACAGGATCATATTCACTCCAGCTCTCCAGGAAATGAAAGGTTAAACCCCTCTAAGCCCACCTGTGCCTCCACGCTGCCGAGCGAGCGAGCGAGTGGGAGAGGGTCACCTCTAACTTTCTGTCCCCGCTCGGCTCCTTTCTTTAAGAACAACGTCTCTCTGGAACTTTCCTCCTCAAACACATCGCTCAGATTAAAACGCTGATCCTCTCGTCCTCTGCTGACACAAATTTCATACATCACAGCCGTTTTCTTCAGAGACAGACTCAGGAAATGAAGCACAAACACAGACTGCAAATGAACTATAATGCTCTGAAATATCTGGTACAAGACATCATGGAGGGAGGATTTCAGAGTTCAAAATGAGTGGAGAGTAAAAATATTGGCATTCTGAGTCTCATTATTAGAGAAAATGTGGAAAAACTGTCCTGCATTCAGATCACCACCAAAACCGACGCACTTCTCCCCTGGCTAATGACAAACATTCTCTGAAACTTTGATCATAACTTTGAGAACTTTTTGAGTCGTCTTGATCACAGACAAACAATCAATCCAGATCCTGGCAGGCAGGCATCAATATTCCTGACCACAACATTAACTCGTAGGTTTTAACCTGCGATTGAGTTACAGCGGTGCAAACCCTTCACCCCGAAGCAGTGGAGTATAGAAAGCCTTTTGGACATAAATTTGATATCAGTGATATCTACCATTAGTTAAAGGTGTAGTGTGTAGAAGTTGGCGGCATTGAATATGGGATATAATGTTTCTATTTGTACGTAAAGTCCGTCGAAATAGGTGCACAATCATCCCCATGAAACTTTCTTTTTATTAAGTTAGAAAAAGCTTTTTATATTTATGCACCGCGAATCTCCCCCTTGTGGAGGCTGACATAACGATCTGCCATGTTGTCTACTGGTGGGTTTTGGGGACAAAAAGAGCGAAACACGATTTTTGAATACGAGTCTGGCCGCCAGTCCAGAAGAGAGAGCGGGTATTACAAGAGAAGAAGACGGCGAGGTGTTTGCTGAAAAGGAAAAGATGTTTTTGCTTTGTACTGAAGGATTTAAACTGCCCTTTTCACGATCCTTTTTGGTCTTCACTGGTTCTCGTCACTTAGTGATGTGATGTTTTAGTAATGGACGGGCTCATTCCAACATCCGAATGCTAGATGTCGCCAAAATGCCAATTTCTACACACTGCACCTTTAAGATCTGTTTTGAGTACATGTACTCAATTTTGGTCAATTAGTGCGCAAGGAGACTTTACTAGTGAAGCAAAAAGTGTCACTTGTACCACTAGTAGACTGTTTTGGGTCTACTAGCACTTCTAGTAGACTTAAAAATGTTCACTAGTACTACTAGCAAGCCTTATATATTAATAAGGGAGCAGGGAAAAGCCAATTCAGACTTTCCATTGGCTTCCAAAAATATTACAAAAATCAGGGTGCTGGATTTGGTCGTAATCCCTGCTTCTTCATTTGCATTCTACTAGTGTATTAGAAACAGTCTACTAGTATTACTAGTGAGATAATTGTAAAATTGACATCAGCAATATCAACCATACTTCAGCTCTACTAGTACTGTACTTGTACAAAAGTAGACTTTATGAGTGAAACAAAAAGTGTCACTAGCACAACTAGTACATCGAAAAATGTTTACCAGTACTACTAGTAGACTGTTGGGTCAACTAGTACTACTGGTGGGCTTAAACATGTTCACTAGTACTACAAGTAAGCCTTAAGGGAGCATGAAAAAGCAGATTCAGACTTCCCATTGGCTTCTGCAAATATTACAATCAGGGTGCTGGATCTGGTTATAATCCAGTCCTTTATTTCTCTGACAGTTTTTCCATTTCCAGAATTTCCATTTTAGGTCTTTGTGTGTTTGAGTAAGTGAGTGTGTGTGTGTGGATGTGTGTGTGTGTGTGGGTGTGGGTGTGTGTGTGTGGGGGGGGGTGTGTGTGGGTGGTCTTATATTTTTCATTTTATGCAGTTTTCTACCTTTATTTCATTTATTGTTATGTTATTTTATTTTATTTCCCATGTCAAGCCCTTTGTGCTACCAAGTCCTGTATGAAAAGTGCTATTCAAATAAAGTTTGATTGATTGATAATCCCTCCTACTTCATTTACATTAGTTCTACAAGTACGACTAGTGAATTTTTTTGGCTTTACAAGTACTACTAGTGGACTAGAAACAGCCTACTAGTACTACTATTGAGATATGTTGAGTTTACTAGTAGTACTAGTAAAACAAAAATTTTGTTTAACTAGTTAAGATTTTTGGCATTAGTGTGCAAGTAGACCTTACTAGTTAAAAACAAAATCACCTACTAGTAGACAATTTTGTGTTACTAGTACTACTAGTAAAGCTTTGAGTTTTTACTAGAACCATTTTTTTTAGTCTACTAGTACACTGGATGTCTGTGTATCTCTAAAATGAAGAGTTTGTCTTCAGCCTGCTCTCTTGTAAAGTGCCTTGAGATAACACTTGATATGAACTGGAGCTTTACAAATAAAGACTGATTGATTGGTTGATTGATTGATTGATTGATTGATTGATTGATTGATTGTTCACCTTCCTTGCACACTGAGGCAGTCGGGGGAGACCTGACATCCTGTTAAACTGTTCATGGAGCATATTCATCCCACTTTCATTAGAGAAGAGTGCTTGTTTTGGAGAGAGGGGACTCCTGGATGATTCAGCTTCAGGGGGACCTCCCTGATGACAAACAGATAAATCAGACGGAGGTGAAGTTTACAGTCTGCCTCCTGCTCTGCTCCACATTCAGCTTTGACTGACTCTCGTGGATCAGCCCTTATATAGGAAACATATATGGGTATAAATCCAGGTATATGAACATTCCCGTGGTATAATGAGGGGGGATCTTTGCGTGATTCAGCTGTTTTCATCCCTCAAACCCTCCTTCATGTTCCTTTCTTTCCCTGCCTCCCCGCTCCTCGTTCTTTGTCTCTCTCTGAAGCTCAGACTCTGAAAACTTCGCCGCCCGAGGAGGATGTGGTTGTATAATAAGGCCAGAGTTACTCAGCCGTAAGAAACAATCTCCTCACTTCCATTTTTCTCTCCTCTCACTCACAAAAACACGAGGAGCGGGGCGACTGAAGGAGGACGAGGACGGAAACATGAGCGCTGATTTGATGAGAGGAGAAAGGGGGTACAAGATGAACCAGCTCTGGATTTTAAATGAAGCGGACGTGAATGCTCCTCAAACTGAAGGTGCCCTGGACCAAAAGTTGGAGTCTGCTGGTTTGTGGAGACCCTCGGTGCTCCTCTAAAGGTCCCTCGTTCCCCTTGAGCTGCTCTGATAGCTGATTGCCATGTTAATAAAATGTCTTCATATCTGGGTCTATGTCAGGAGGCTCTTCGCTTCACTGGTTTTATTCAGGTCCACTTTTATTCTCTATTTTTACTCTCTTTCTGAAGGTGAAGTCATCCAGCATCATAACCTTTCTTTGCTATGCAGATGTCACACAGATGTTCCTCCCGCTGAGACATGGAGACCAGAGATGTCAATTCAAGGACATTTAACCAAGGCACGATGCTTTCATTAGTGAAGTGGATCTCAATCAGAAATCAAACTCTTCAAATATCCACACTCAAACATCGCCAGATAAAAAGCACCGTCAGTCCATCTTTCAACATCTGCAAGAAATTTTGGCTGATTTTTTAATTTCCATCCGACCTTTGACCGGTTCATAAAGAAAGTAGACGGTCATGGTTTATTCAAATCAGGTCCATTTCTAAATAAATCCCACTCTGGGGGAAACAATGCTGAAAATTAATAACTTTAATAAATAAAGTCTAAGAAAAAAGTTGGAATCCAAACATTTTAGTTAAAATAAAAAAAAAAAACAGTCTGAAGTTTGGATTTTTATTCCTATTTCTTTTCCTGAGAATTCAGATTCAACCTCAGCTTTTTGACTGTAATCTCAGAATTCTTTGTTTAGTCTCTGAATTCTGATATTTCTTCTCTTCTTGACTGTTAATTACAATTCCTGACTTTAAAGAAACACTCCAACATTTTTATTGTTTTCATGTCTTGCTTCACTCCAGAGTCCATAACAAGCAGACAGACTTCTTTTTGTCCATGCGTGCAGTAATTAGCTCAGCTTAAACACTGGGAGCCAATGGGAAGTGTTAGCCAGTCTCTGCCTACAGTCATCAGATAAACTCTTCAGCAACTCTAAATGCTCCTGTGTGCTTGTTGTGACTCGTTTTTACCGCATTATGTTACGCTATCTTCTATTAATATTGTATTTCTACTCCTAAACAGACGCTTTGTTTTTTTGACCTACTTCCACGGTGGTTTTGGCAAGAGATGTGACGTTTGCGAATGAGTCCATTCTTTTGAACAGCTCTTTTGAGGGAATGATGAAAACCGATTTGCAGTTGTGAGAGAGTCGTTCGTTTGTGAGCCATTCTTAAAGACACGATAACATCAAAAATGTTGGAGTGTTTCTTTAAAGCCTGAATTCTGATTTGAATCTTGGGACCCTGACACAATCTTAGAATCCCAAATTTGGACTTTAGTTTCAAATTTCTCACTTTTTTCAGAGTTTTGGCTTAATCCCAGAATTCTGTCTCTAATCTCAGATCTTTAATCCCAAAATCTTTACTTAATTCTTAAATTCTTACAAATTTTTAGGATTTTGAGTATGTTTTACAATTTGTACTTTAACCTCAGAATTCTGACTTTAATCTTTGAATTCTGAATTTACATAATAAAATTAACTCAAGCACATAAAGCACTTTCACACCGCAGGTCACATCTACCCATTCACATCCATTCGCTCTCAAATTCACACACGTCGTTAATTCAGAGTTCTTTGTAAATTGTCTGTCAGTATCAGCTATGACATTCACTCCCTATCATACCCCTTTGCAGACCACTGATGCAGCAGTGGGAGCAGCTTAGCAATAAGTTTCTTGCCCGAGAACGCACTGACATGTGATAGCTGGAGTTAGACCTGCAACCTTCCAATTACTGTAAGAGTGCACTATAAGACTGAGACTCCAGTAATCCCGACTTTAGTCTCAGAATCCGGACTTTTTCACAGACCAAAAATTTCCACCCTTTTTTTCCGTGGCATTTTTAATTTATTTTCTTTTTCATTTTAATTTCTGCTGCTCCCCCTCCTCCTCTCTTCCTGCTCTTCTTCAACCTGTTTTAATCATGTTTTAATTTACTCCCTTTTTCATACATATCCTTTATTTCCTCTTATCTTACTATCTTTCTGTTGTGTCGTCATAAATCCATTGTTGTCTTCTTGACCTCTTGTATCTTAATCTTGCTTTTAATTACCTCCACCAGGGAGAGTATGTTTTTGCCAGTGTATGTTTGTTTGTTTGCAAGATTACTGAAGAACTACTAGATGGATTTTGCTGAAATTTTCAGGAGATGTTGGTAATGGCCCAAATTAGAAATGATTAGATTTTAGTGGTGATCCAGACAACCAACATTGGCGAACGATGGTTTTTGCTCAATAACTGTCTAACTAATAATGATATCAACATGATTCTGAGTGCTAGGTGTTGGTTTTCAGGGTCATGAACCATATTATGTAGGTAACTTTATCATGGAGCTATGGATTATAGATGTAACAGCAATATGTGAGCTACCTTGTCGGAGCTCTTTGAGTGCATTCTAGTGTTACTCATTTTTACATTTTGACATTTCAGACTTCACCACTGTGGTATATTCATATGATATTTCATTTGTTTCATTCCTTTAGTCTGATTTATTTGTCTTGACCCTTGAGTTTATATTTTGTCCTGTTTTTCTCTGTTAAAGCACTTTGTAGGCACCTGATTTTAATGGTGTTATATCAGTGAAGTTATTACCATTAATATTATTATCATCATTACTTTCAGGGAAAGTCTCTGGAGTCAAAAAGCCCTTTTAGTGGAAATCGAGCGGGTCGATAAACAAGCTCCGCCCCTCTCTCTTGTGTCAAACAGCGGCCGGCTTTGCTGCCCAGCTGGAGCTCAACAATCTGCTCTCTGCTGTCAAGCCGCCTTTCTGGCAGATTATCGCTCTCACCCTGAGAAATTAGACCACGCAGTGATCCAGCCTATCTCCACACACAGGCTCAATCCCAGCACGCCACTCTGTGACGCCACATTTCATCTGGGGGATCTCATCAACCGCCGGCGCCGACTGAGAGATGAAGCCAGCGATGCACAGCATGAGTTTGCATCTCTAGATCGAACCTTTGTGCGTGAAGATGGAGGAAGACACGAGCGATGGGATTGACGTGAGAGCAGAGATCCTACTGGGAGCAGGCCGATGATCCACATGAACGTGTGTGACGGCTAAATTATTAAAACCACAGAGAAGACGTCCTCGCTGAGAGTTGAGGGACACTCGGAGGATCCAGGAGACAAACTGTCAGTTTGAAAATAAGAATTAAATCAACGAGAGAAAGTGATGAAACAGCCAGACTCTTCTGTGGGATACAAACAGAATTTTTTAAGGTTTTTAAAGCAGAACATGGTGCCGCCAAGAGCATCACGATTCCTCCACTTGGGGGTAAAACTACACAAAAAAACTACCATCACTCGACTAGTCCCTACAGTAAGATTCTTCCACTTTTCCTCAACAAAGCCCTGTGATTGGAACTACTTTGTGATGCGTCATATGGGCGCATCCTTCCACCAGTCTCTCGTCTCCTCTCGTCAACTGTTCAGGTCAGTCTGCAGCAGAGGGTCAGTAGAGCACAAACTGATGTAAATCTAACTCTCCAGAACAGTACGAAGACGGGTTGCTCCTGTATTTATCCTGTATGCAAAATCAAGCCAAAGAAACAGCCACTCCGTCTCATTTTGTGGGCCTTCATCGACTTTGACTTGTTCTGACTAAAGACATCAGGATTCCTCCTCCAAGGACAGAACATCGTGTTTGAAGAGTCCACTTTACTCATCAGGTCGAGGAGAAACCTTCTGATGAGGGCCCAAAATTTTACAGATGCCGATGCCATTAAGGAGTAATGGCAGGAGTAGATAAGGGGTAGGAATCGATAAGCTCTGTAATTCATCCTGCACCCTTTTCGAAAATTAAACAAAATAAAATAAAAAAATAAAAAGGGGACTCATTGTGAAAATTCTATACTGATCTTGATCTGCTGTAGCTTTCAGTTTAGTCTTCCCATGTGTATATATAGAGATTTTTTCATTTTTAAGATGTTTGAAATAAAAGAATAATGATTCTGCTTGATTTTCCGATTCATTACTATTCCTGCTGATTTTCCATGTGGGTTAAAGTTGGCCTGTAGGATTTCACTGGCAACAATATCAAACACATGACCCTCCTGATTCAGTGCTGTGCTGTGTAAATGTTGGTTTGTCCACTTCCTGAGAATCATGCAGTGGTCGCCCCTTTAGCAAAATTAAGCCACAATTCTGACCACGTCTGACCCCTGTCAGTCGAAGGAATTGATAAAGGAGTTGATAAGCAAAAAGAGTAATGATATTGATTTCTTCAGGGAGTTGTGATGCGATCCGTCCTGCTCCTCAGTTTCCACAACAGTTTCTCCGTCCCTCTTCTACAGAAGTTCTTCCTCTGTGACTCCAGTTTATGAAGATAACCTCTCAAACATATGGCTAACAGCACGTCGTCACTTGAGTCAAAATGGTTTTACTTGAGTCAATACTTTGAGTTTCCCAGTAGTACTAGAAAAGAAAAAATTTGTTTTACTATTAAAGGTTTTTGGCACACTTGTGCGGGAGTAACCTTACTAGTAAAGCAAAATAGTCTATTAGTAAACAATTTTAGCCAACCAGTAGCCATATTTCTATTTTTTAAGGCTGCAGCTATCGATTCTTTTTGTAATCGGGTACTCTATCGATTATTCTGGCGATTAATCAAGTAATCGGATAACAGATACATTGCACACACTGCAATTTCAGCATAAATGGGATCCCAAAATCAAAATACATTTGTCTCTACTGGTAAAAAGTAGTTCCTACATGAAACTGCTCACAACAAGGTCTGCAGATTATTTTGAGCAACCAGGTCATGATTTTTAGACTGAGACACTGGTTTAGTTTTTCAAAAGTGTTTTTGATGCTTTGAGCATCACAGGACTTTTGCCATTTAGTCCAGTTATACCAGAGAGAAGGCCGACATCTCTACTGCTGATATCTCAAAATGTACGACTCATACCTACAGTAAAAACCTAAATGAATAAACAGGCCCTTTAAGTTATAATGATAACTGTCTCTGCAGTGAGCACTAAACCAGTGACAACAAATCAAATGATACTGGTATTTACCCAATTTGAACTTTTAATTTTGTTCAGTTTATGTTTCTTCTCTGGATCATATCTTCCTTTTTTAGTACATTTTTTAGTTTAGTTTTTTATTATTATTACTATTATTAGCTTTTATTTATGGTAATCTCTTTTTGCTATATTTTTGCTTTACTGCTATAACGATACTAATTTCCATATTGAGGATCTAATTTATCATATTTTATGTCGAGGCCAAAATAATACCATACTTAGATACTAAGATAATTCAACTAGCTGATACACATTTATTTTATTTAATGAAAGGATGCCCTACACCTGCTTCCTCTACTCACTGTCAGTGTTTTCTGTTATGTTTCTGTTCTACTCACTGCAATCAGATTAAAAGGAAAATTATTGGATGTGAAAAGTATGTGCACATAATACACAGAATACTTCTCCAAGTAGCCCCTGCATTGATTTACATTGTGAACCAGCCTTTACACAGAGCCATAATCAAAGTATGTTATTTACTAGACCTAATCTCAGTTATTGAGCACATTAACAGCACTGACGACGTGCTATTATGCTAAGCTAACTCTGTTTGACAACAGACACACTGCACTGTGTTTTCTTTTCACTTCAACTTGTAGTGATCCCACACTTAGGATATTTTCTGCCATTTCTTTTGCGGACTCTCTTCTTTCTGCCCCTCTCTTTTTTCTCTTCCTGCATGATTTTACAGTCCGTGTCGCACATCTACGTTACAGCGGCGCAGCAGTGGAAGCAGCAGGCGCGTTGTGCCACAGAAATGACCGTCCGTGCCAAACACTGTTTAGTGATTTAAACGAATCCTCGAGGCACATAATTTGCCCGAGGATTTGTTTTGTAATCGAATTACCCGGATAATCCGAGGAATCATTTCAATACTACTATTTTTATTTGTATTTATTTATATCTCTGTTTATATCTATTTCTTTTTTATATAAATCTTCTTATCTGCTATAAATCTTGCTACTGGAATCTTAATTTCCCTGAGGGAGTCTCCCAAAGGGATAAATAATGTTCTAGCTTATCTAATCTAATCTCTAGTCTAATTTTGCTTTACTAGTAAACTCAAATGATCTCACTAGTAGTACCAGTAGACTGCTTTTAGTCTATTAGTAGTCCTAGTAAAGACAAAAGTCTCATTAGTAGTACTAGTAGACCTAATGCAAATGAAGTCAAAGGGACTATAACCAAATCCAGCACCCTGATTGAATGTAATATTTTACAAAGCCAATGGGAGGCCTGAATTTGCTTTTCCCCGCACCCTTATTAGCATATAAGGCTAACTAGTAGTACTAGTGACATGTTTTGCAGAAATATCAGTAAATTGAGCTCAATGTTAAGACTTGGTTTAAAAAATGATGCTAAAATGAGGATGAATGATGCTTAACAAACAATCCAAAATGCCCTAATCTCAAGTCCACTCGCACACTAGTTGACCTAAATTGAATTCTAGTAGAGCTGAACTACAGCTGATATCACTGATATTAATTTTATGCCCAAACTTCGTACATCGCAGCCCTGCTCAGTCCCAGCCTGAGGTCTCCCCCAGCTCACTCGTCCCCCCTCTGGCTCGATCTACACCAGAGATCATCGACACACTCTGAGGAGCGTCAGGAGCCCCTTGTTTTTGTCTGCTCGCTCAAAAAAACCCTTAGTTAAGACAAATTCATGCTGTAGGATCACTTATCTCCATTGTATTAAGTCATCTTGACAATAAAATTCCTTTGCTGCTGAAATATGCACACGCAGCCTCACTTATTGAAATATGTTAGTCTGAACGTAATGAAATTCAGATGATGCTCTTTCTGCAGCAGCGCTTGGTCCCAAAGCAGTTTAAAATACGACCATAATAACGGTACAGTCCTCATAGAGCCAGTCTGACTGTTTATTCTGAGATAATGGTCAATAATGCCACCCCGTCTCGCAGAAATGAAAAATAAAAATGGACTTTTCAGTATTAAAACCAACCATTATCTTTGCTTCAGAGTAAGCATGTGCTGTAAAAGCCCACACAGGCACATAAAAACATGAATCATGTTTTTACACCAGCAGATATTTAAAAAAAGATTATTACGGCTGCACACGATGAGAGAAAAATATGGGAGAGCTGAGAAATGGATCCTCCGATCAGTAAATGATCCCTTTACACAAGCATGAGACAGCGACTGCAGCTGCTGAAGCATGACTCGTTAAAAACAAACCTGCTGCAGGAGAAACACTCCCATCTATCAGAGCGTTTCTGTGCAGGGACACCATTTAAAACACATTTATACCTACATCATTAAAGCTACAAGCAGGGTTTGGAAAGGCTGTAATGATGGTGGAGAAAGTGCAATAAAATAATGAGCTGTTCTTTGGTCCGCACGCTGCCTGTTTTTGTCTCTCTGAATACTTTGGATGTTTTATGAATAAAGGTAAGAGGTGGAGAAGCTACAGAGTTCCAGTTTTATCAGCAGGATTTATGAAATATCACCAGTGGAGCTAAATAATAATAATTTTATCAATATACTCAACAACGACAACAAAATATGGATCCTTGCTGCTTCAATATGGAACAAATATCTGCAAAAAAGACAAACAAAGTGAAAATACAAGTACAAATAGAACAAAAATACAGACAAATTGAGGTTAATTTGACCAAAGGGTCCCAAAATCAGCACCAAGTCTACCAAAATCCAGAAAAAAGGCAATAAGTAGGGCTGCTCGATAATGGAAAACTAGATAAAGAGATCACGATTATGAAACAGGATTACTCACTCATTTTAAAACCAGCACCACATGCTTTCATTGACATAGGGCTGGACAATATATTGATTAAATAGATTAATTTGAATTATTTTCTGCAGAAGATTAAAAAATGAAAAATCTATATATTTTTTCTCAACTTACTTTTAGTCAGATCAAAAGTTGTTGCAATGCCTGGAAATATAAATCCTGAAAATGTACAGTTTTCGTGATGGTAGGCCTTTTCGGGTTTTGCATAAGCACATTTTTAGGCTTTTATTTGTTTTTTAATGAGATTATATTTTGATCGAAGAGCTCCATTTTAATATACTGTGAAACAGCTCATCCTTCAGTGTCTATGTAGACAAACCTACCTAAGTTTGAACTACATAATCAACATTTTATGGCAAATTACAGCATGCACTTTAACTATAAGAGGGAAAGTCTGTTTAGTTTTGGAACATATTTTCAGAACATAAAGGCAAAACTTGTTTCATACTATTTTTGCGTCACTTGGAGGGTGTTATTTTTCTTGAGAGGGAAAATATCGACTAAATCGGAAATCGAATTTTGTGAGGAAAAAATCAGGGACTTTATTTTTAGGTCATATCACCCAGCCCTACATTGACTGTATATGCCTTTGACATGATCGCTTTAACCTTAAAGAGCCATAAATACATAGAAATATACCAACAAAAATACAAACACCTCAAATTGATGCGAATAATAATAATGGAAAAAGAATAAAAAAGTTCAACATGTCATGTAGCACAGTGATCTTTATCTCAATACTTAGGTTTCAGGCAGCGATTGTGATAATGATTAAAATTCAATTAATTGTCCAACTCTGGCAGTAAGTCATGCTCAAATATCAGAATCAGAATCCGAGACACTTTCTCAATCCCAAATGGGAACTTCGGGTGATTCAGTTGCTCTCGTCAACAGTAAAGAAGTAAGAAAATCAAGATATAAAACGATAAAAATGGAAAAAAGGAATATATTAGCTTAGTAATGGCTTGTCTGTGGTGAAATTTTAGCCTCCTGAGAGGTGAAGGGGAAAAATGAAGCATCCCCATCTGTCTGCAAGTTAGACCTCATTATTTCTGTCATAAGGCCTTTTTGACATTTTTAGCCAAGTTATCAGCGAATATGTGGAAAAGAGCCCTGTCTCGGGATATTAACTTGTCATGCCAAACATTCTTGGATCTGCATCCAGATTCACATCACCACCAAAAAATAATCACTTCTTCCTTGTGCTATGAGCAACATCCCCTAGAATTTTCATTAAAATTCGTGAATAACTTCTCCTTGGTGGATGTAATAACAATTACTGTAAAATTAAAGAAAAAAAAAAAAAAATTAAGTAGCTGTAAGACTATTTAAGAAGAACAAAGAACTGACACTATTAACAATATATACAATAAAAATAAAAATATAAAAGCACTGAAAGTAGCGATACTGCACTGAGTATAGCAAATAATGTTGATTATCAGAAGTATATATCAGAGTACACGGGATAAAACTGAACTCATTGTTCTAAAATATGGGTAAATGCTGCTAAAAATAGGATCAGCCAAAAAATAGGTGGATCAATTGTGAAACTAGAAAAGCACTCAGAGAGTGCAGACCTCCGCCAAGCAGCTTCAGTCCACCCCAAAACAATCTCCCAATGACAAAGTATCAGTGGAGTTATATGCACAAATGGCGAAAATGGTCCTATCTCAAAATGTTAAAGAATCCTTTAAAAGAGTCCAGGATCTGGATGGTGATCTGGATCAGTCCCAAAATCTAATCAATTGTTCTTTATCCCATTCCACACATTTACTGAAAATTTCATCCAAATCCGTCCATAGCTTTTCAAGTTATCTTGAACACAACAAACAAACAAATAAACAAACCCGACAAAAATATAACCTCCTTGGCGGAGGTCAAAATATGAACAAATCCTGAAAAACATGGACAAATGGTCTTGAATGCTGAACCATGTGTACTAACATAAGCAAATAATGCAGAAATATGGACCAATTGTGCACCAAAATAGACAAATGTTGCTGAATTACTCAAAAACTAAATGTACTAAAATTTGAGCCAGCTGTTAACACCTTCTGCGGAAATATGGAGTCATCATAAAATACCCACAAAATAGGGAAAATATGAACAAATTAGACTAGACATGGATGACAGTCAAAAATAGTCCAAATAAATGGACTCAACAGACTGAGCTTAAATAAGGACAAATCAACCTAAAAGTGGACCAATAATGCTCCAAAAATAAACAAATATTCATGAATGCTTACAGCCCATGCAAAATCGTGGACCATTTCTGCTGCTTAGGACAAACTGTGCTGAAATTTGAGTCAGCTGTTCAATGAAATTCTGCAAACAGCCCTGCTTCAAAAATCCAGAACTATCCCTTTAAGATGGAGCACTTGTTTGGTTTGGTCCAGCTGTGCTGATCATGGTTCATTTTTCCCCTAAATATGGAAAAATCGAGCAAAAATGAAAGTAACTTCTGCGATAAGTGGAGACTTGGATTTTACCGTAATATCTACAGCTACCTACGGTAAAAATCTATGCAGTAAATTAGTGTAAATGGCAAAAGACTGTGGGAAAACAGACTGATTTCCACAAAATTTGCAGCATAAAATCTACAGTTTCTTTTTGTAAAACGTATACTATTAATTACTGAGAAGGGCAATGGATCAAAATAAAATTTCATTTTGACAAAGGAAACTGACCAATTGCAGACAGAACTGCTTTAAGTAAATGTTTCACATTTTTTAACTTGAGTTTGAGAAGATGTATTTTATTGGATAAAACATTCATTATGTGATTTTTTTTTACAAAATAATATCTTTCTAATAAATGATAAGTTCATTGTAAATTAAAATGCATTAATAAGTTGTCATATAAAATACGGGAATGATACTGTAAATGAAAAAACAGTAAGGATGCTGTTTTTTGAAAATACAGTACTTATTCTGTAAATTGAAAGACAGTAAAGATAACTTGACCAAAGGTCCAGTAGAAAAACAATTTTAGCAAACACAGTTATAATGCTGAAAATCAAAATAGAGCTATGCTACTGTTAAGACATTTACAGTAATTTACTGGCACCTTGTTGCCAGTAAGTTACTGTAAAATTTACAATCTTTTAACAGTTGGGTGGCCCCTTTTGGGGAATATGTGACTCTAGTTTCCTGTCTTTCATTTCTGTCCAGATGCAGAGCTGATCACCATCACTGTGGCCAATGATCAGGTTAATGACATGTTACTCATACAGCCCTGCTTCAAAAATCCAGAACTATCCCTTTAAGATGGAGCACTCGTTTTGATTTGGTCCAAAATTGAGCAAAAATGATGTTAAAATGAGGAAGAATGATGCTTAACAAATACTCCAAGCTCTCCTCTCTAGTTTTCAGTATTTCCTCAAGCTTTCAGAGGCTCAAACCACCCAAGCACCTCTTTGACCTCTGATTTGACCCCGTGTTTTCCACAAACATGAAGCATGTGCACATGACAGTCATCACCACGCACCTCCACAGAAGAGATTGATGTCAAATAACCAACCTAACAGAGTCATATTTCAGATTTAACTCCTCCATCATCCTCTCTGCTGCCACATTAAACTTTCCTCACTCTCTGAAGGAATCCCCCTCTCTCTGTCCTCCCTGTACGAAACAAAACCTGCAGAGCTCGCTGTCAGCTCATCTCCTCTCTCTGCCTTCACTCCTCCTGATCGAGGCTCCCACGCACACGAGTGGGCTCGGATCCACATGGAGCGCCCGCTCCGTGGACGCCTGGTGGTGCAGCCTTTTTGGTAAAGTGCTGTCGGAGTAAATATCCCCGCAGACCGGAGCGTTTATTTCAGGACTCCACCTCCGCACGCCCCCTCCTCCTCCCACGGAGCCTCCAAACAAACACGGACCACTTCTGTTTCTCAGCCACAAACAGAGAAAAAACACCCAGACATGATCGGAACCAGCTCCTACCTCTTGCTGACGCGCAGCTCCACAGCAGCCCGATCCACAGCCCCGCGCGTAACGAGCTGCGGAGGGAGCAGGCGGCCGGCGGCATGGCGACGAGAGCCGGTCCACAGTGAGGAGAGGAGGACAGGAGGTGAGGGAGGGTCTGGTCTCAGGGCAGGTGGGTCTGCAGTGCAGGTAGAGGCGGTACAGCCCGGTACAGCTCGGCTCGGTTCGGTAAATGTTCCGCGTGTCAGCGCAGCATCCTTCAGACTGAGAGGGAGCAGCGACTGAGTCCTGCCTCCGATCTGTCCTCCTCCACACTCCCTCTCTCTCTCTCTCTCTCTCTCTCTCTCGGAGTTGGGGAGTTACAGAGCGGAGTTGTGCCTCCTGTCGTTCATGCGTTTGGTTCTGGCAGGGGCGGATTCAGTGCTTTGGAGGCCCTGGGCAAACATAAAAGGAATTAAAAACCTTCCTCATTACAGAGTACAATCACAGATGAAGATGTACAAGAGGACTAAAGACCAAATAGACCCAATTACAATGTTTACACTGAAAACATGGTTCAGCATAATTAAGAAATATAAGACATGGAAAGATACTTATTTATTAAAGTGGGTGGCATATGAAATGGAGGAAAACTTTATTTAACCAGAAGGACCTCATTGAGTTTAAAAATCTCATTTACAAGAGTGTCTTGGCCAAGACAGGCAGCATCACATTTACAAAGTTACAGAAATAAAACAGTTACAGACACAGATACAGACAAATCAACCAGTTAAGTCAGGGTCACAGAGCAGAAAATTTTCAGTCAAAGCATTTCCAGCCTGCTTCATCTTCCTCTCAAACCTTTAATCTGCATCTAAAAAGATTTAAGAGACCAGGGGCTCTAATTTCGTAGACCAGGCGCAGACGGGGCGCACCTGCCCTGCGCTGCGCCAACGGGGTGTGTCCAGGGCATTTTGCAAGTTTCATGGACGGCGCAGTCTGGCGCAGGGAGGCACACCCACGCCTCCATCTCCCCCAGCGGCGCATTTAGCAGAGAGGGAGGAGAGAAGGCGTGAGTGGGTTTAACACAGCCGAGTGCAATCTTCACCAATCAAATGAACGCCTCTCCTCGCCTTTAAATACGCTGCGGGCGAGGCGCAGTGACAATTTCACCTCGGTGGAGAAGAAGGTCAGAGCCGCTGTCACTTTTACAGCAACTGGGAGAGCGCAGGGGCCACCGGGCCGCGCATCGGAGGCCACGATGCGCGTCACCGTGTGGACCATAAATAGGAGTACAAAATTAAGTGATAATTACATTTAAACACAGCAATAGGCTAATCCATTCATCATGCTTGTGATCCACCTGCATTCCTGGTCTGTCATCGCCAAATAGCAGAACCTTAGGTGAAAATATATCTCCTCCTCATCCTCCTTGCAATAATGTACTCCATCTTTTTAGATCACATTACGAATAAAGATTAAAACAGAGACATATGGGCAATCAGGTAAATCCTTAAGACACAGAGTGACTTAAGTTTTTCAGCGAGCGTCTCTCTCTTTTTTCTTTTCTTTTGAATTTCATGAGATGAGAGAAGCAGGATACTCCGTATCGGATGATGTGGCTGTTTGTGGTTGGCTGAGAGATGTGAACTCGTTAGTTATGACAAACGTCTCTGATCTGACATCAGATGTGACGAGACAATTAATATAGATACAAATGTATGTGCTGGTTCAGAAGGTTACATTAAATAGTGGTTGTTGTGATTGTTTATTGCATTGAAATGTGCCTGACACTCTGGATACCTGCCTGTGAGGTTTTGGTGATGTTTTCTCACTGTGCGCCTGTCAGCCAAATTACCACTGCACTGGGTTGCGCCTCTCCTGCGCCGAGAATAGACCAGGTTGGAGCTGGCAAGCTTTCAGCGCACCTTCCGCGCGTTTTTTTGGCACGAAATTGTCACTGCGCCAAGCTGGATCTTTCGACACCTCCCCCTGGTGCGCCGTCACACCCATCTCGGCGCAGCCGGTCTACCAAATTGCCAAATTGGCTGCGCACAGCGGTGCGCTGGACGAAATTACCACTGCGTGGGGTGCGCCACCCTGAGTTGCGACAGGAAATTAGAGCCCCAGCTCTCCAAGACAGTTTTTCTTGTAGCAGATTCCAGTCTGCAGGAGCAGCAGATCTGAAGCTTCTTTTACCCATTTCAAGGCAAACTTTGGGGACAGATAACAAGAGAAGATTTTGTGACTGAGTCACAGAACAAAGGCTGTAGCTTCCAGAACTTTTCACATGAATACAGTCACTCAGGTATGATGGAAGCAGGCCAAGTACAGCCTCGTAAATCAGGATGTGCCAACGATTCAGTCTACCGATGGTCAGAGAGGACAACCCAACTCGCTCATACAGAGTACAATGATGGAGGACACCACATCCATGATGTCCAAAAACAGTCTGAAATGTGGACTCAGACCACAGCAGACTTTTCCACTTTGCCTCAGTCCATCTCAGATGAGCTCAGTGTTTCTGGGTGTTGTTGATATTTTGCTTTGTCTTTGCATGGTAGAGTTTGACCTTGACCTTGTAGATGTAGAGATGAACTGTGTTAACTGACAATGGTTTTCTGAAGTGCCCCTGAGCCCACGTGCCGATATCCTTTACAGAATGATGCTGCCTGAACAGCTTTAAAGGCACATATACTCTTGAAGGGGTGAGTGGAGCTAGCAAAGATGATGAAGTTTCTCTACTCCAACAACATGTCTGTAAATCAGTCTCCATATCGACGTAGGGGAGGGTCTCATACCCTCTTACCCCAAATCTCCACATCCTGTAGTCCACCTGCTGAGCATCATGTCTGCACTGCAGCTTTGCTCTGACCAACAGCCCTCCAAGCTTGAAACACAAGATCATAAAGATCACAAGGAAACCACAACTTCACAAGGTAATTGTGAGGTCTGTCTGCTTGGTTTGAGAGTTGAAGCAGCTTCTGCTAAACACACTGCAAAAACTCAAATCTCAGCAAGTGTGTTTGTCTATTTTCAAGTCAGAAATATCTAAAACACTTATTCTAATCCACATTCGCCTAGCAGGTCCAGATAAATATCTTAATATAAGGAATAAAAGGCAAAAATCAGGCATTGCATTGCTTTTATTGATAAGAAAATATCTGACAATGAAACAAGCAAGTTTGACTCAGGTTTAAAATGTGCTCTGGTTAAAAAAATAATAATTTTAAGACCCTTTAAATTAAATTTGTCCAGTCTTGTTGGAAGATTATTTTCCTTAATACAATAATCAAATGAGATCTTAATCCAGACATATCAGTAAATTGTGTCTTAGAGTAAGTCTAGTGAGGTATTTTTGGCTTCTCTCACCTAGATCTGAGTTTTTGCAGTGAGACTTGCAGCGTATATCCAGCGAACCAGTGCAGAGCCCAGTTGCTGGCACGGTCTACCGATGGATTGTGGAAACCAGCTGATTGAAGAGGCTTGGGGGGGATTTTCTGGAACGCTATGATGGCAAACTATGTGGAAATTGGGGGTCAGTCTTTGCCCGGGGCCTCCAAAGTACAAAAACCACCTCTGCACACACACACAGTCACACACACTCTGGCCCAGCCTCTTCAAACATGACCTCAATGATGATGGGACATGGTGTGTTTATGTGTCAGGGGGACTGCAGAGATCAGGACACATGTGGGGAGAGCGTCATCGTCCCATGTAGCTCAGATTTACAGCTTGCATGACGTGTTGTTGGCGTGTTATTGGTGTGTTTGTGTAGCTGTGTAGATGTTACAGGGTTGACTTAAAGCCCTCTCATCCCGGGTTAGTAATCTGTTTAAGTAGCTGTATTTCACCGCAGCAATCTACTGCAATCCAGCAGATTAACTCGACACTCTGCAGGCTGATTAATACTGACTGCAGAAATACTCCACTTTCACATGGAAAACAGTGAATTTGTGGAAGAAACGTTTGCAAACAAAAACTAAAAAACAAGATACAGACATCTGAGGGGCACCTACAGTAACAGCAGTTTTTCCTATGATACTAAAATCACTGTGGCTGGTTCAGTCATGGTGCTGTACAGACAAAAATCTCCAGTTTGGTTATTCATCTTTATTCTGGTGGATTAATGTTGATTTTCAAGGAATACAGGTTATTTTTTAGATTTTAACAAACAACTAAAGTTAGGTTTCTATCTATAACAACAAACAGTCCCGATTTCTTTCATCTTTTCATCAAAAGAAATGAGGAAAATAAATGAATGCAGTAATATCACAGACACACCTAAAGGGGCTTTGGTTCAACTTTGCACAAAGGTAATCATTTTAGATTTAATTTTAATCTTCTAACACACTTTCATTTATTTTAAATATATTTTTAGAGTTGTATTTATTTCTGTCTGATGGTTCTTGGTTTTAATGCTGTGAATTTTCTCTTCGTTCTTTTCTTTTATATTTCCTCAGTCATCTTGATTTCATCATTTCTTTCACTTCAGCTTCTCTTTAGTCTCCGAATCCTCTTGACATCCAACCCACTACCCATTACTGTGGAATAACGTTTAGTAGATGGATCTCTGCTCAGCCTTTATTTGCTGGGTGGTTGTAAGGAAATGATTATAATCATTATTTACTTTATTATTTATTTGTCTTTTAGGTGGCCTGGGATCCTTGGTGGAGACTGCCTGCTGCTGTGGAGTCACGAAGCCTCAATAACTACAATTACAGACATAACACATATTTGGCCATCTCATTCCAGTTCATAATCATTATAGGTGTTAATGTAGATATTAGCATGATCTTTCTATCCATGGTTGATACATCTATAGTAACTATCTCTAGCTCCACATGGACATGACATCCCTCTTGAAAATGAGGTGTCACATCTCAAGAGGTCTACCATTAATACATTTATACTTAACGGAGACAAATATGGTAGGGATGCACTTGTGGTCTGGGCACCCATGAGTTTATCACTACCATAAATTCTTATTTTCAGTAAGACTTTTATTGATTATACTTCTATAAAATTATCACCACAACCACACAGACATGAGGACCCTCCTGAAAACAAGATGTAGCATCTCAAGAGGCTAACCTCTAATAAATTTGTTTGCCGCAGAAACAAATTTGACGACGACAGGTCTATGATTGGTCCATTGATCTGTCACTAGCTTTAGTTCTTACTTTAGTCCACTTGTCTCCACTTACCTCCCTCCCTTTGCCCACACACCCAACACAGCATCGTGTGGATTTGCTGTTCATCATGAGACTGGGGTCCACATTCAAGATTTCCTGCTGCTTAACAGAAGGTTTTTTCTTGAGCCATGATGGAGGGATTCATGATTAGGTATATGGATTCATGTTGGGTGTTGGATGTATATATTTGTATATATATGTATATGTGTATTTTATATATGTATATATGTATCTATGCATATATGTGTATCCATAATATGAAGAGCTTTGTGCTCTATTGTAAAGTGTCTTGAGATAACACTTGTTATGAATTGGCGCTATACAAATAGAGATTGATCGATTGATTATTTACGTATATATAAATATATATATTGATGGAATTTTTGCACGCTTTGTATTTTGACCTGGTGAACCCTTCGATTCTAACCCCACTGTAAAATCACCCTCTGGGCGCAGAGGAGAGGGCAGGAGCTCTTGATCACCACAGGAGGTTATACCTAGTTGTAAATTCCTGAGATGAGTCTCCATCTAGTCCAAGTAGGTTCATTATGTTTGTTGATAATATGCTTATACTTTCTTTTTGAACAGACAAGGTTTTTTAGTTCATACCTTTACATGTTTTGACGGAGATGTTCCGAAGAGTCGACCTGTCAAATCTGACAGGATGATCACGTCTCCATAAGATCAGCTGAAAAAGGACACGTCACACTAACATCAGGGGACACTTCTGAGATGGAAGATCTCCGTCGAAACATGTAAAGGTATGAACTAAAAATCTTCTTGTCTGTTAAAAAGAAGGTAAAGCATGAGTCTCCATCTGTTTATAGCGTACCCCAGTTGATGTACGCATCTGTTCAGGAAGCTCGGGGTAGGTTTTCAAAGGGCCAGAGGACATTTTAGGCCCCGTTTACACGACAACATTGTCACCAGAAACACAAAGGTTTTTCCTTTGTGTTTTCTAAAAGCTCTCCGTTCACACAGAGATGATGTGAAAATGATGCGTGTTCACACAGATCTGTGAGAACGACTGAAAACGCTGTAGCGTGCATGCCAGGCCAGTAGTTGGCGGTGTAGGTTTGAAATGAAACAGTGGTGTTAAAATATGCGTCTGCTTTCCGGTGAAGACTAACTTTTCACAAACAACAACGGTGAGTGGACGCACAAAGACGCAGGAGTTTTTTACCTGGACAACAAATCTGTCTGGATATTTTTGTCTGGACAGCAAACCGAGCACGACAAGCAGCACACGTTGCTTGGTAGTCGGCCATAGCTGTTGTTGTTCAAAGAGTACTACGCATGCGCCACGCGTCACCGTTTTCCCTGGAAATGCTGATTCCTGTTTACACGGAGATGGATACCAAAACGTTTTCAAAACTTTTCACTCTAAACCCCGGTTCTCCTGTAAACGGAAAGTGAAAACGCAACGAAATCTCTCCGTTTTCATTGTCATGTAAACGGCCCCTTAGACGGGATAAGAAGGAACTGAAGCATTTGTTCAGGGGGCTGTGTGGTTGTGTATTGTTCCCTTCTCATGAGAATAAAAACTTGGTGCAATGCTATCTTTCCAGCCTTGTTTTTTGACTCGATAGGCAGACCAAGAAATTTTCAAAACAAATGTACATATATTTATACATATATCTTTTATCAATCATTATTTGTCTCAATGTAAAGCACTTTGAACCGTGACTGAATTTATATGAACTGTGCTATATAAATAAAGTTTGAAGTTACAGAAGCTTCTCAAGGTTCAACAGCCTGGCTAAACATTTAGAAAAGCGAAATGTTTCCTGAGGGCCTGAACATGGACTCAGACGACAGCTGAATACCAAAATAATACCCACCAGATTTTTCTCCAAACCAAAATTCTCTCCCTCACCATGGACCAGATTCTGAGCTGAAGATGAAGGGATTAAATATTTATTATTATTTTCTGCTTTTTTTCAGTGGAAATATCCTTCTTGAACGTCTGGAAACAACTCTATAAGAGCAGAAAAGTGGACCAGAGGGGTGAAGAAGTCATAACCAAAACAGGCTGAAAAAGACGTGTTTGTGGAAGTTCAGTGCTGATGGTCATCTCCCAGAATTCCTCCTGTTGGTCTGTGCTCTGCTTTTATCCGTCAGCAGCAGCTTCATATAAAAATATAACAGTGTATTTGTAAAGCAGGCCTCAGACTCCACGCTCTGTCTCTCAGCCCGTCTATAATGCATGACAAAAGCGGATCAATAATTCAGTGATATCACATTTTAAAGAAGCTCTTCAGACAGACAGACAGACAGGGACCCAGATAGACCCGTCTGTCTGTCTGTCTGTGCGGTTTTATCCGCCGTCTTGTAGGCAGGAGGTGAACACACACACCTCATTAAGCGCCGTGCTCTAACAGCTGTCTCGCCCCTTTCAGCATGATTTTTTTCACTTGTTACTCCGACGTGCTGACAGCGAGGAAACAAAGCATAAACACGGAGAACAACAAAAACACAAGACAACAGGACATGACTGGCTTACTGAAAAACAGCCAGCGTGTTTGCATCCAGAGCCCGTCCAGAGCACACAGCTCAATATGAGAGGAGGTGAACTGCAGCACCCGTACCAAAGAGGAGTCCATGAAGAAAAAGGTAAATATTACATGTGTTTAAGAGGAAAGAATCACCAAAAAACAACAAGCTGGTGCAAATAAAGCACTGCTAATGGGTCCAGCTGCTATAATTTGGACTCGACTATGACTTTGGTTGCATAAAAACATTTATAAAGTCGATCTGGGAGGGATTTAGGGCCACAGTTCCTCGCTTTGAGTCTCAATTTTGCTTTAAGCAGAATTTTATGCTTTTTGAGAAGATACTGACATCTTAAATCTTCAAAAAAGGCATTTTTAAAAGCTCCATACTGAAAATGTGGTTGTTTTGATATTTAAGCTCAGTTAGAACCTTAAATTTATCCATTAGATCACAGACTATTATCAAACTACTGAGAGCAAGGTAATAGAAATGTTAATATAGAAGAAAATGTTATTAGGCAAAATTCAACATGCATCTAATAAGAATTCTCCCTCATACTCCAACAATTAAACATTCAGATTTGAACTTTAATGTATAAAATGCAAAATTGCAAGATGACTTTTTGGGTCCATAAATTTAAGTTTGAGACAGAAAGTATTTTTAATACAAACTGTTGGCAGGACCATACAGCAGTGTCAATGAGTCCACTTATCATCATTTGCACTTGATTAGGACTTTGGTTGCATAAAAACATTTATGAAGTCAATCTGGGAGGGATGTAGAGCCGCCTTTGCTTGTTTTTAATCCTGAAGAATATAAAACAGAACCTTAAGTCACTGTATCCCTCCAGCAGGTACAGAAATATGATTTGCTTTAAGCAGAATTTTATGCTTTTTGAGAAGATATTGACATCTTAAATCTTCAAAAAAGGCATTTTTAAAAGCTCCATACTGAAAATGTGGTTGTTTTGTTACTTAAGCTCAGTTAGAACCTTAAATTTATTCATTAGATCACACAATATTACCAAACCACTGAGACCAAAGTTAAAAAGAAAAATATTTTAGAAGAAAATGTTAAGTTTTGCCCAATAACATGCATCTAAAGAGATCTCACTCTTATATATCAACAATAACACATCTGGGTTTCAATTTTCAGATTCTTATTTTCGCAAGTGATTCTAATTTAATTTTAGTTTATTTATCTGTCATGATATAATAATTATTATTATTCCTTTTATGTTACTCTTTTTAAGGTTATAAATCTTTGTGTGAAGTGTTATGAATCACAGATACACTTCCTATTTATCTCTGTTTTGCTATACTGTCTGGTCATTTGGATGGGTGTTGTGTGTTGTGTCCAAACTTCAAAATTTCAATAAAATGTGTTATTAAGAACAAAAAAGAAAACTGAATTACCATTTGTAACCATGTTTGCAGTCTTCAGGATAATAAACAAAGGTACAACACCTGTCAAACGTTAAACAATCACTCTGTATTTACAGATTTTAGCGAGCGGTTTCTTGGATTTCATCACCAAAGATCATAAAAGTGCGAACATCATCAGATCTATGAATACCCTGGTTATGACAGCAGCATATCATCTGCATACAGTGTTGTTCCCCTGCTGCCGTCCTGCCGTGTTTATCATCCCGATGCTCTGAACGGGATCATTGTCCACATGAATAAAGCCTCTGATTGGAGCTCCTTTGTGCTCAAACAGTCGTCTGTGTGTGCTCGCCGTGTGGCGGCGTGCCAGCAGGCAGAGCACCGTCTCCTCCATCTCTGATAACCAGAGAATAAAATGATTAGACAACAGCTTCTGAAGGAGAGGAGATATCATTATTTCTGAGGGATCAGCCCCTCCCCCCCTCTATCTAATCCCTCCCCCATCTTCCATCTCCCCCCAATCTCATCTCTTTTATCTCTCTTCTGGTTCTCACGCTGCTGTTGTGTGTTTCCTTCACGGATACATGTGAGGAGGGGATAAGCCTCCGCAGTGAGCTGGGCTCAGCGACAGCCGGCTTCGGTCTTTAGCGGCGACAGGCAGAGGGTCAGAGGTCACATTGAACAGCCGGGAAAATAAGAGCGTCTTTGGAAGAATGTCCAAATATTAGGAGAGTAAGATTCATGACACCGCGGTGAGTAAAAACAGGATGAAGGACGAGCTGGAGTCAAATGTGACTTCATAAAAGATTAAAAGGTCAAATACAGACAACTGGAAACAGATGTGTTTTACTGTAAAACTTATAATATAGGAGCCAGCACAGGTGAGTATTAAAGTCAGGAACAAGCACAAGAACTAGAACCAACACAAGACTCAACAAGGTCAACAATCAACATTTCAATCATCATGTCTTCACTCACTCCAGAGTCCATGACAAGCAGATAGACTCCATTCTTTGACTGTGCATGCAGTAACAAGGAAGAGACGGGCAAAGCTCACCCACCGCTAGTTAGCTTAGCTCAAACACTATGAGTCAATGGGTAGTGTTAGCCTGCCTGCAGTCATCAGATAAACTCTTCAGCAACTCTAAATGATCCCGTGTGCACGAGCCTTTATTAAATTTGCAGGCAGTTTGCATTTAATAATAATTTAACTGACTGGCTCACTCACAACTGTGAATCGATTCAATTAAAACAGCCGTTCAAAAGACTCGACTCGTTAGCAAACCTCACATCTCTAGTGCAAACCATCTCAGAAGTAGGTTAACAAAACAAAACCTCTGTTTAGGAGTAGAAGGTAATACGATGATAGAAGATAACCTAACATAAATGGGTAAAAAAACAAGTCACAACAAACACAGGACTGTTTAGAGTTGCTGAAGAGTTTATCTGATGACTGTAGGCAGAGGCAGGCTAATGCTACCCTTTGACTCACAGTGCTTGAGCTAAGCTAATTAGCAGTGGCGAGCTCTACCCGTCTTTCCTTGTTACTGCAGCAGTCAAAAGAATGGTGTTTTAAAAAACTTGTCATGGACAAGGTTTTTATGTATTACAGAGATTCAAAGAAGGCTTTTGTGTCTCGTTAAACTGTTCCGCAATGCAAAAAGTTAATCATTCAATCACATGGCAGCAACTCAACACATTTAAGCATCTAGATATGATCAAGACGACCTGCTGAAGTTCAAACTGAAAGGTGACTTGAACGTGACATGGCTTTACTGAGAATGATACAAATAAGAGAAAATATCCAGTAAGGACAGTTCTATCCAGGCAAGCCTTGTATGATGGCAGAGGTCAGAGGAGAATGGGCAGAGTGGTTTGAGGCAACAGCTGAAAAACGAGAAATCTTTAACGCTAAAAAAATGTTAGGCACTGCAAATCTGGTCCAAAAGAAAAGTCATTTTCATAAATGTACACCCATTCAAAAAGCTAATCAGCCAATCACATGGCAGAAACTCAATGCATTTAGGCATGTAGACATGGTCAAGATGACCTGCTGGAGGTCAAAAGAGCATTACAAAGGTGATTTAAGTGATTTAAGTGTTTCAGAAAATGTTGAGGATCTTTATACACAACAACTCAAGGGTTTAGAGAATGGTCTGAAAAGGAGAAAATATCTAGTGAGAGGCAGAAAATGCCTTGTTGATACAAGCGGTCAGAGGAGAATAGTCAGAGTGGTTCAAGATGGTCGGCAAGAAGTGGTAGAAGACCATATCTGGACACACAATGCATCCAGGACACCAGGTGCCACTCCTGTCAGCTAAGAGCAGGAAACTGAGGCTGCAATTCACACGAGCCGCCACATTCAGATGGTAGAGTCAGAGTTTGGTGTCAACATCATGAAAGCATGGATCCATCCTGCCTTGTGCCAACGGTTCAGGCCGTTTCTACTTTATTTATTTGTTTTACTTAATTTTTATACTCTTGTCTTTATCCGATATTCCTACTGCTATACTGTGTATAAGAGCAAATGAAACAACCGAACTTCCCCTTGGGGATTAATAAAGTCTTTCTGATTCTGAGGGTGTGGGGGACATCTTCTTGGCACTTTTTGGGCCCCTTAGTCTCACCTGAGCATGGTTTAAACCCTCCAGCCTACCTCCCAGTCACAATGTCCCAAAATTCAGATCATCTCAAACTGGTTTCTTCAACATGGCGATGAGTTCACTGTGCTCCAGTGGCCTCCGCAGTCACCAAAGTGATTACCAAGAGGGCCGCATAAATTATTTTTCAGTGCTTGAGGGCTGTTAAATATCGTCGTGCACTCCCAATAGGAAAAAAAAATATATAAATTAACTAAAAATAGCAATTATAAAGCTTCAAAAAAGGATTTTACAAAAATTTATATGTTTAAACTCAAACATAGCTAAAACTTCACGATTTAATGAGCATGACACATAATTAAAGTCAATATAAGCTTCTTTTAATGCAGTAAAAGAATGAATGTTTACCCATTTTTGAAGGCCAAATATATTACCTTTACCATTGTTTCCAAATATAGTTTACTGACACTATATATTATACTGTATTTTAAAGCCTCAAGAAACATATTTAAAGATAAAAACATAGCAAAGTAAGTTCATAAATTTAAGGTTAGTAGAAATATTTTATCATCTATCCTAATTTGTACATTATAGTTACTCTTGATCAGGGCTGGGCAACTTTGGTAACCAAGAGGGCCAATTTAATGTTATCCTCTGTGACAGAAGGCCACATTAAAATTGGACCAATAATTTTATGGCTTTCAGATTACTTATTTTACTAACAATTCAGTTTTTATTTTAACAAACTTTTAGTAATGCTCAAAGGGGGATTTTAAAGCGATAATTACACTGTTTTTCTTGAAAATATTGCTTTTTTAATATTTTCGTGTTGGATTTTGTCATGTTTTCTTCACTGAAATGCAATTATTTTTGATATTTCAAATTGACTGGTGGGCCGTATTGCGAGATCAGGAGGGCCGTATGTGGCCACCAGGCCGACAGTTGCCCACCCCTGTTGAATCTATGCCACCGGTAATTAACGTAGCTCTGAAGCCAAAGGGGGCCAAACCCATTTGACAGAAACCTCTTGTTCAATTACTGATATAAAGTTTACAAGAGTAAGAAGTTAAAAATGTCTTCTTCTCTGCATCTGACATGACCTATTGTGATGTGCAGATCAAGATGGAGGGCCAAGTATCAGATCCAGTGAAGAATCACCGAGAAACAAAGACAGCGTGGTGCACAGAAAAGTCCAAATGTCTGATGGATTGTGGGAAACTCCAGGGTTGTCTTGCAGATGGATGGAGTTTTCCTTTCAGGCTGAACGGAAAAGCAGAGTAAAAAAAAACGAGGAGTGAATTAGACTTAGATTAATGGTGTTAGTGAGGAATCGTGGCTTGTAGACATTACATTTATAGTCCTCTAATTTGGAGCTATTAAACTGTTTTGTTTGGGCCATAATGCCTTATAGATTACACTTTTATCAACATAATGAGAATAAACACAAAGTGCTCGGTTCCACTCTCTGATTCCAAATATTTGACATAATCGGTCTAAAATTGTCCCCTGCAGATGTGTTGTTTACCCTGATTACAGTAGAATTCTCTGGACTACATTAAAGGGCCAATTTTGGATGTAAAAGTGAACATATCTGATCTCTTTATGATAATTTATGTATTTGGCAGTAAAGCTTGTTGGCCCAGAGCTGAGAGCTGCAAACAGGAGTCAGAAAATGTTTAGAAACAAAGGGGCTTACCTTTAATAAATTTATATTCAACAAAGACAGATAAGGTGCTATACAGAAAAAGATTGATTGATTGAGTCTATATTCAGCAGAGACTAATGTGACTTTAGTCCCTTTGTCTCTGCCTGGATGGATACATCTCTTGATGCATGTATGTGTATATACAAATTCATATATATTATATGTAATTGTATAGATGCATATACGTGTATCTATAAAAGAAGAGTTTGTCTTCAGCCTGCTCTATTGTAAAGTGTCTTGAGATAACGCTTGCTATGAACTGGACCCTCACAAATAAAGACTGATTGATTGATTGATTGATTGATTGACTTCAGGATGTGGGAACTAGAGGTGCTAAAATGTTAACTCACTCTGTGTTTTAAGACTCATTCCTGCACCACTACATTCTGGATTAAAGAAGAAAAAGTTTATTCTACATGTTAATTACATCTAACATTCCTGCTGATTCAGCCATCAGAACTTCTGTGGTCAGCAGTTTCAAACACAAGCTCATTCTCTTCATGAGATTAAAGTGGGTCCACACATCAGGATTTTCTAAATCTGAAGAGATGTTTGATCTGTTAGAGAGCCCACACATGAAGATAATAAATCAGGCGTTGAACAGTTTGGATTGTACTGTGTGTGGTGTGCTGTGATTATCTCAACACAGCACACCACACACAGAACCATTCTGTCCCACCACTGATCTAGAATCTAGTCCTCCAAGACAGAAATCTGATCAAACCTGATCCAACAAAAACCAAGAAGAAGAAACAGCAACAACCGGAAAACACAACATGGAAGAGGACATACGAGAAGAGGGAATGATGGTGGTCTTTGGACTGTTTTTGAACTAAAAACAGAAAAGACTGTGGAAAAAAATCCTGGAGACAGTGTGAACACATGAGCTGGTCCTCCATTTCTGAGCTCCACCCAACTTTATGATTCAGGTCGGCCATGTTTGTTTTTATTAACACCTGCTTCCTTGTTCCTCAGTCGGCTCGCTTCTTAATTGGCTACATTCATGTCACAATTCACAAAGTCATGACTCGGGAGTCGTTGGCTTTCCCCACACATGAAGTTTTTTAAATATTGAACAAGTTTAATATTTACAATTGTCGGCCCCGACCTGTTTCAGAGCCGATTATCAGGACAAATTCACTCTTAACACACCTCAGACCACAGGATAATCTGATAGGATAATCTTATATAAAACAGAAGATAATCTGGAGTTTGCCAGGAAGGGGGAAAGTGGGGACAAAAACAGCCCGATGATCTTCATGTGTGTACCCTGCTTAACTCAAAATTAGACGAATATAGGATCTGACAACCCCAATCCTTCAGCCGAGGAGCTCCTCTCGGTGACTAAATGCTTTTTGTCAAAACAAAGAAGAATCATGAAAGATTGATTTATCCGAGAGAGTGGAGTTCAACATGGCTCTGCTGACGAGCTGGAAGCAGAACAAAAACCAACAAACAAACACACGAGCTCCCTCTCCCTATTGAACACTCTGACTTACTCACTGCACTTACTCGCTCCACACTCTCCTCTGCACAAAGCCTGCTGCACAAAAAGCTGCTGGGACAATATTTTAGGTCAGTGAGCAGCACCATTTACGCTCTCCCTCCATCCTCCGAGTGTCTGGAACAGAAAATTAACCAACGAGACTCTTCCTTTATTATCTGCAGGACAAGAACACAATGCTTCCCTCAGATACACAAGCTGCTTCTCGCTCACGCTGTCGGAGCACGGCGCCCCAGGCGATGAAGATTTACTCAAGTGGAGATCCCTCATAGCTCCTCTATTGTTGAGATTCCCTAACAAGCGGGCGTTTGGCGGCGGCGGCCTGCAGCAGTCAGATAACACACAATGGGAGAGCTGCGGCCAACATGACTCTGCCTCGCACAATCACAAGCTGCCTGATCTACGCTCTGTGTTGCTTAGTATTCAGCCCGATCAATTATTAAACGCTTGGCTTTAATTTTATTTGCCTTCCCTCATCAGTTTCATTAACAGACTGTGGGAGCATGAAGAGGATTTATTTGAAGTCGTTAACGGCGGCCTGACAGCACGCGGGCAGGAAGTAGAGAAAGAGAGCAGAGAGCACTACTGTAAATCATACAGCCATTACAAGCCAGGACAATCAGCTCTGTATCCATAACTGGAGTGAGACGGTGTCGCTGCAGAGATGTAATCACAGGCGAAGGTCCCCGACTGAGGCCGCATACCTAATGTGCAGCTGTTCTGCTGCTCCTAATGAGAGCTGGCTGCTCATTGGCTCCATATCTGCACCGCCACCACGGAGGGAATACAGATTACACACGTCCCTCCTGTCGGCTTTAAGTGAAGACAGCGCACGTGGAGCGAGTGTCAGAGCTCTCTGTAACATGGTCATCCATCATTGTCACGTTCATGTTCCTGTGTGCAGACACTGAACTCAAATATCCCTTTGGTTCATGAATAGTAACATATTTTATTTCTAAATCAATGCTCACGGGTTCAGAGCTGAAGAATGAGAAATACTCTAAGGCTGCATTAGAATTAATCTAACTTTATGTTTATAGCACTTTTCATTCCAGATCTTGTTGCACAAAGTGATAAAGTGCAAAATACTAGTACTGCTAGTTGTATGCTAATCAGGGCATGTTCAGGCTTCCCATTGGCTTTTGAACATATTACAACCAATCAGGATGCCTGATTTGGTTATAATCCCTCCTACTTCATTTGCATTAGGTCTACTAGTGAATCTTTTGGCTTCACTAGTACTACTAGTAGACTAGTCTTATGTCTATATTGATGCTTATATGTTAGATCAGTGTTTTTCAACCTTGGGGTCGGGACCCCACATGGGGTCGCCTGGAATTCAAATGGGGTCGGCTGAAATGTCTAGTAATTGATTAAAAAAAATTAGGCTACTGATAAAAATATTTTTTTAACTAATTATTATTCTTTTTAAAATGAAAACACTACACACAATCTTAAAACAACTGTATTCTATACTTTGACTTTCTCAAATATAAATGTAGTTCAAATAAAATGCTGCATTTAAAAATTTCTGAGCTGGCACAACTTGATTGAAGGTCACGATCATGTGACTTTACAGTCACTGGTGTTTCAGTTTCCTCGCTTCAACTTGCAGTCAGTAGGAAAAAAAAACAGCATAACAAACCTCCATGGTTTGTACAGTACAGCAAACAAGATGAAAAAGTAATTCTAGAAAAAAAATGTCTCGGGGTCCCCAGAAATTTGTGATGCCAAAATGGGGTCACCGACCAAAAAAGGGTTGGGAACCACTGTGTCAGATACATATGTGTATGTGTATATACAGTATATGGATGTATGAATGTATGTGTGTATGTATGTATGTAGATATCCCCTAAAGACTGTTGTATCATATTTGATACACACTTTTGATACCTTTATCTAATCAATATGATCAACAAATTACTAAAAAAAAAACATCTGAATACAATGAGATAAATGATAAAAAAAAGTCCTCAAGTGGATTATCAGTTGACAGAAACATCTAATGTATCAAATAAGATACAAAAAAATATATATATGTGTTAAATTTTATGGAAATTTTGATTTTGTCAGATTTCAGCAGACAGTGAAATCAACATTTCAGCTCCAAAAACTTTGAATGTTCTGGCTATTATTTGTGCATTCAGGCTTTAAAGGGATATATGTATATGTATATATATATATATATATATATATATATATATATATATATATATATATATATATATATATATATATATATATATATATATATATATGTATATATATACATATATATGTATAAGACTGTTTTCAGTCTACTAGTAGTACTAATAAAGCCAAAAGTTTAACTAGTAGTACTAGTAAACCTAATGCAAATGAAGTAGGAGGGATTTTTACCAAATGCAGCACCCTGATTGGTTGTAATATTTTCAAAAACCAATGGGAAGCCTGAATTTGCTTTTCCCCGCCCCCTTATTAGCATATAAGGCTTACTAGCAGTGAGTATTTTCCGGACTATAAGTCGCGTTTATTTAGTGCTCTGATAGAGAGGCTGTTGCCTCACATGAACTGGTAGCACCAACAAGGCCCACCTGTCTCATTTATATCATCTCTTTTGCAGCTACCAGGGCGTGGAGACGTAACTGCACCGTTAACAAGTCTCGTTGTTCAAGCACCCATCTGTGGCCTCATTCCTCCAGCTCTGGCCATCTTGCTTTCGGGCCGCGATTAGCTTTCTTCATTTTCTTCATTGCACTAAGAGTAACCTCTGCTTTTCGCCAGTCCCTCACAAGTTTCTGTCTCACTCCAAACTTTATTTCTGCTCGATCACCACTGCATATTTTACTACCTGCAGTTTGTTAGAATGGGATTTTCATTTTGGGGGCATTTTGTTGATGTCGAGCCTAGCCTAGAGCGCCCTCCCGCGGCTGTAGACGGTAATGTTTACTGCTCGTTTCATGTCCGTCAGTATGACTTAACGTTTAAAAACATGTTATTGTGATATATATAAGTCGCACCTGACTATAAGTCGCAGGATCAGACAAACTTTGAAAAAAAGTGAAATACGGTACATGCACTCCAAATTTGAGTACTAGTAGAGCTGAACTATGGTTGATATCACTGATATCAATTTGATGCTCAAACGGCGCCCATAGGCCCTCGATGACCCCTGATGTAGAGGAAGGTCAGGCACGCCGGTCTTGTGTAATTGGGGTCATGGAGCGTCCTGGGTGAACCACAGATTATGTCACTGAAAGAGCATTTGTTGTTCCCGACGGTTACATTCCAGCCAAACGTTTGATGTCGAGCAGCGATGATAAACAGGACAAGAGCGAGCTGCAGTATGAGTCTGTACTCCTCACACTCAGAGTGATGATAAGGGAGGAGAAACAGAGAAACAAACGGCTACTGTGCAATGCAGCAACATCCGAGGTAAACAACAGGCCGTCTGTTCTCTGACACACAAACACGCTGCAGTCTGCCGTGCTGCAGGGACACGAGGTCGATCACGTCTGCAGGAGAATAAACGTTTGATTTCACAGTCTGAAGGTTAATCTGCATCACCTGTTCCTCTGTCTGAAGCTCGGACCAACACGAGGAAACACAAACTCTGTATCAGGCTTAAAAACCGGACTACAACCCTCAAACAGCCCTGATAAATGTGCTGTATTTAGCTGTTTGACTGCACAAAGGCTGAGGAATAAAGACCTACATTTGCTGGAGTATTTCTTCGCTCCAAGCAGCCTTTAAGCAGCCAAAAGACTCCAGAAATTTACCGAGCCTGGCACAGACACAGGGTGTTTCTCAAAGTCAGGGATTCTTCTTTGGTAGACTTCCAAGACTCCTTTTTAGCATCCAGGAAACACGGGACAGAAGAGTTTCGCGATGAGGAAGATGTGTATCCTCGCTCTGACTGTTCAAACCACAAAATATGTCTTTACACTAGGGCTGAATGATTTCAGGAAAAGATCTAACTGTGATTTTTCTGGCAGATATTGGGATTTCAATTAGATTCACAATTTTCTTCAAATCAAGCTTCAGGTCAATATTCACTATGTTTACATTATAGACAACAGTAAGGAAATCAGTGATCAAAAGCACATAACACATTATTCATCATCTAATATTGATGATTAATAATCTGTTATTTAAGGGATACTCCAACTTCTACTCCTAAACAGAGGCTTTGTGTTGTTGACCTGCTCACTGCTCACCAGCACTTCTGTAAATGCAAATGTGTAAAATAGTCGACACAACAGATCCTGGGTCGGTCAGGAGCGCTGCAAAAATCGCAGCTTTGGCGATTACATGATCCCGTTGTCTGAAATTGCGATTTCAATCCGAAAACGATAAATCTTTCTGCCCTACTTTAAACTACGAAAAATAGTTTAATCGACTTTTCCAACATCAAGCTGTAAGGAGAGAGAGAGCAGCCAGTAAGTGCAGCATGCTGCTTAATTATTGGTGCTGGTTAGTTTGTTTTGTTTTATTAATGAAAGTGAATTTAACTGATATTCATTCATTTTCTATACCGCTTATCCCTTTGGGGTTGGCAGGGGTAGCTGGAGCCTATACCAGCTGACATTGGCCGAGAGGCGGGGCACAACCTGAATCGGCCACCAGCCAATCACTGGGCCACATAGAGAGATGGACAACCGTTCACTCTCACACTCATACATAAGGACAATTTAGAGTCACCTTACAAGACAAATATGGTGCTATACAGATAAAGATTGATTGATTGAATCTACATTCAGCAGAGACAAATGTAAAGAGGACAGATTCATCCATGGGTTTGTCTCATCATAAATTCATATTTTTAGTCGCTTTGTCTCTGCCTGGATGGATATATCTTTGGATGTATGTATGTGTGTATACTAATATATCTACTATTATATGTGTTTGTATATATTAGATTAGATAGAACTTTATTAATCCATTAGGAAAACTCCCTAAGAGAAATTAAGATTCCAGTAGCAGTTTAGTATAACAGATAAAAGAGATAAATGAAAAAGATAGATATAAACAAAAATATAAATAAATAAAAAAATGTGGCTACCGGCTGGTTACTGCTCCTTCCTCTTCGTCTGTCTTCCTGTTACTCCTCCTCCTCCTAGTGAGGAGTTGTACATGTATGTATGCACATATGTGTATCTATAAATAAAGAGTTTGTTCTCAGCCTGCTCTAATGTGCCTTGAGAAAACACTTGTTATGAACTGGAGCTATACAGATAAAGATTGATTGATTGAACTTTGGGGAAGAAGCTGGGGCACCTGACTCCACCACTGATCCACAGCTGCCCCCACAACAGGTCAAACATGACATCCAAACTATCATAGTTAGAGACAAATAAAAATGGCCACATCTGAGTATTTGTTAAAGGTTTTTAGTTTATGACCAGTTTTCTATGATCTTTGTCGAAAATGAAGCAGGTGATCGGTGCCATAACTTCTACTCCTGAATGCAAAGCCTTCTTCTTCCTCTCCTCCTCATTTAAGAAAGAAGAGCGAACATCTGACCTTACGCAAGAGAACCGTGGAGAGGTAAACTGTAAGAGCTCAAAAAGCAGTCTGCTTCAGGTGGGAAAGCTCCAGAGTATAATTATATTCTCTGCTTTAGCTGAAGGATGAGGACAGGAAGCTTCATCACATGTTCAGTGTCCTCTTAAAGAGAAATGATTCATCTGAGAGCGTCAGGAGGAACTTGATCTCAGCGTCATGTTTGCTCAGGATCAATAAACCCTCAGAGACGCGGCGGCCTGCAGTCGCCGTGTAAAAGTCACAAACCTCTCACACGAGATGGCTGAAGGATGTGCAGTTTAACGGATAATTAGGCTGAGAGCGGAGCGTCGGGCCAATCAGCAAACACTTAAGGCTGACATCCTTCATCACGGCGAAGAGCTGGAGAGGGACACCAGCTTGATCTGATGCTTGAATAAAATTAAAAAAACAGCCAGGAGAGACGGGGTCAAAATAAAGAGGAAATAATCCAGAACTGGCCCCAGAAGTTAAAAGAAGAAAATATTTGATTCTACATTGAAAATATAAACTTACTATAATTCAATTATTATTATTATTAAATTTAAATGTGCTTTTTTTATTATTAAAGGGCTCTTAAAAACACAAAGTCTGAGGAGTGCCAAAAAAAATAACATAATCGGAAGTTTTCTGCCACTAGTTCGTCGGTCTCAGAGTTTGTGAAAGTGTTTTGCAAATTTGTTTTGTGAGACGTCTCTTATTTCTCGTTTGTAAAAGTCTCTCTCCTAAAGTAATGTTTCCAAAAGTGTAAATTTAACTTAAAGTTTGTTAAAGTGTCTATTGTTTTTGTCAATTTGTTTTATGAAATGTGCATTTGTCTTGCATTTGTTTGTTTTGCGGTTGTCACTTGCTTCCTGAAAAATGTTAATTTACATTAAGGTTTTTGTCAGTTTGTTTTCTAAAATGTGAATTTGTCTTGCATTTGTTTCCAAAAATGTAAATCAGTTTCAGATTTGCAAAAGTGTTTCACATCATTTTGTTTTGCTGACAATTGGTTGAAGAGAGAGATGATCAAATCTACCCCTTCAACCAATCAATCAGACTACATTTGTACAGCACTTTTCATAAAAAAATGAAAAAAATAAAAAAATAAAACAAAAAAAAAGTAGAAGATTGAATACAATGAAAATACAAAACCCTACCCAGTCTCACTATCCACATCCAGCACACACACAAAGACATTAAGAGGAGATTCTGACAGAAAACAGAATTAGAGGACTGAAGAAACGCTGAGATAAAAACACGATAGGGAAAAATAAATGAACAAGTCAATAAAATATTAACACAGGTATAATGAGATAGCCTAACACCAAATGTGTCATAAAATCTGCTAAAAGTAGGATAATGAACAGAAAATCAATTAACAGAGTATAAAATTCAGAAACAACAAATCTGAACTGAAATGGAGAAATAAAACTGATTAAGAGGATTAAAATAAATAAATAAGATGAACTAATAATGATTGTTATAATCAGCTAAAAGCCAGAGTAAAAAGGTAGGTCCTGAGTTTGCTTTTAAAAATATTCACTTTATTATCCGTCCAACAAAAACCTTGAAGTGTCACTCGAGCAGGAGCTCGGCCTGCTGCAGACGGTTAAACTCGAGCTCAGCGAAGTAAACATCACCTCTAAATGAACTTTGAGAGGCTCACGCAGAGCAACAGACGGCAGACTGAAAAGTTATGAAAACACTCACAAAGACAGACAGGAGAGACTCTCAACATCACAAAGGTTTAGATCTGAAGAAATGAGAATTTAAAAGAAACAAACTCTAACAGAAATGTGTTGGAAAGAAAGAAATCATGCAAACGTCCTGTGATGTTAGTCCAAGTTTTCAACACGACCTTGATCTTTAGTTTAACTAACATATTATTGGTTTGATATTTTTCTTTCCAAATGTTTTACATTTTTTAGCATTTAGAGGGGAGATCAGTCCCTATCACCCATACTGCTGCAATGGAGCAATTGCGATGTTTTGGCTTCATTCTCTGGGGCTGTCATGTTTTCTATCACTGGTTTTGACTCTCAGTTTACTCACTCCTCTGGTTACACACTGGATCAAAATGGCTGCCAGATGAAACATGAAGTCAAACTCAACCCTTGGATACTTCACTAAAACACACCCTTTCGTCCTGTCTTGGCTTTTAACAGCCACTAACTAAAGCTTCTGTAAAAACATGTAAAAAAACATATATATAAAAAAATAAAGTACTGGTACTATTTTTTAAAATGGATTTTAACCCTTTAAATGCCAATTCCATAGGTAATGTCATTGATTTGGTGGAAAAAAACACACACAAAATGACAGATTTTTAATATTAAAAAATATCGGCAACTGAAGATTTTTTTTACATGCTATCACAATCTTGGATATGTCAAAGGTAAGTAAAAACACTGGCTTTGATGCATTATTATTTTTGCACAACATCAAATTTTAACTTTTACACCCTTTGGTCCTGTTTTGGCTGTTGACAGCCACTAACTTTGGCTGCTGTAAAAACATATCAAATATAATCTTCATCTTTTTTGCACAAACCTCCTCATCAAACTCAGCCCTGATCCAAAATCTTGAATATTTAAAAAAAATATATTGTGGATTTTAACCCTTTAAATGCCAATTCCATAGGTGATGTCATTGATTTGGTCATTGATTTTGGGGATTTATTGTTTTTGACAAACTTTAGAAGAAGATAGATGTACAGATTTTATGTCGACTGAGATTTTTCACTGAACAGGACCAAAACTATCTTTAAATGGCCTGTTCTGCAATGACAAAAAACAAACAAACAAAGATGACTTACGGGCTAATCTTGGCTCATGGATCTCACGGCTGACTGTGCTGAAACCAAGGGCTCCCTGATGAAGCTCCTGTTCACGTCCTGGGCACTGCGACCTTCTGGTTGACTCAGTCTTCAGTCTCTTGCAGTCCAAACTCAGCCCTCCTGTCAAAGTCTGAAAACATGCTGCACCTCTTAATGTGAAACCGCTTTAGAGCCTCACATGAAGCTTAAAGATGGCCCGGGCACACAGAGACTAAATACACATAATCAAGAGACAGGTGTGACTAAGGAGGCACAGGTGACCACAAAGAGGGCGGGGCAGAAAATCAAAAAGGAGGGAAACACACCCAAGAAGGAAGTGACCAAGACATGTGGGACTGAGGAGGAGAATTTCTGAAGTCATGTTTACACTTGGATAAAATGAAACATCTAATAACCCTTTATGAATGCTAGTAAAGTTTGAATGTATAAATGAACACCACCAAGCTAAGGCAGCTGTGATTGGATGTCCCTCTTAACTCATCCAACCTTTCCACACAACCAAAGTAGCTGTGATTGGATATATTCCTAACTTGTCCCTACTTTCTACATGACCAAATTAGGTCTGATTGTATTAAGTCTCTGTCAAACATTTTAGTCTAGTTTTTATTTGTTGATGAAAATGTCAGTTAATTTAGTTTGAGTTTTTGTCCATGTGCACTTTTTTTTATGAGTTACTGTCTAGTTTTCGTCAATGACAAAATGCAGAGGAAGAACTTCAGGTAGAAAGAGGGATGAAGAAACTGTTGTGGAAACTGAGGAGCAGGACAGATCACGAGTTACCTGGTGGAGCAGATGCATGAACTGTGGGCCCTTGAACCTTAGTAACACCACGTCTCCTGGAACTTTGGATCTAATGTGTGCACTGCAGATGGAGGAAACCGACTGTGAACACAACTCACAACACAGCATAATCAGGCAAGATCATCTTTAGGATCACTAGATAATCAGGTCTTTGCTGACTTTGGTCAAAAGTAGGGATCCGAGCTGAAACTGGCCGATTACGTTGTATCCAGATTTAAGCAAGAATCAAAAATTAAAAGGAAAATGCAGAAAATATGAACTCTATTCCATCAAAAAGCATGTACTGATCAAAAGAAAGTTCATAAAAGAACACAAATCAAAAAGTTCTTTTCCGTTTTTATTCATATACAAACCGCTTTTTGAATCTGAAAATACAGCAGACAGAGTGATTCTGAGATTTAATCTGATACAGAAGCATCACTGACTCTAGAGGGTCTGGAGCAGCCTTGACTGAAGCTCCTGCCCCTCTTCAGTGTGTGAAGCTCAGCGCTGGATCGGCCTGAAAAAAACAAAGAAACAGGACACATGAGCGAGCCCGAACCAGTTTTCATCAAACACCTCAGGATCACCGAGAGAAACAGCAAATACAGAGGAACTAAAAATACTCTTCGTTCAGAGATGTTCATGAATCATGTTACACCTGCTGTCTGCAGGGAGGAAGCGTCTCCACGTGGGAGAGGGAACTGTTTTATAACCTGCAGCTCCTCAGGAGGACTCTAATGAAGGCTGAGTTGGTTTTCGCTCAGCGGTTCAGAAATACAGACACAGTGAGAGCAGTTTGGTTTCCTGATTATACATCGATATTACAAATTAAGTTTCCTAAAGCAGCAATCTAGAGAAGCATTTGTTAATTACTTTTTAAGTACAGCAGAGGCCGGGAGGGAAACACCGGATTCTGAGGTAATTGGTCATAAATCAAAGTTTTGGAGGAACAAAACCAGAAACTGATCCAACTTTTGGGTGTTGAGATGCAGGAGTGGGACTTGAAGGGATTCAGCTAGGGCTGGGCCAAATGGCCGAAAGATAAAATTAGGGATGCATGATATTTAGGTTTCCAAAATATGCCGACATTTTTTAATTCATTAACGCGGATACAGATACTGTAACAGTCATTTTATCAGTGTTTATTTCTGCTGGTGTGTGCAGGACACCAGTTTATCCACAGGAGGGTGTGATGGCATTGTTGGCCGTTAATGACTGTGTTTGTGCATCTAAGTAGGAACCTTTGTTCGATCAGGTGTTGCTTGACGGTGGGAGCACATACTGTTTCCAACTGCAACACCGCAGCACTGCACGCTCAGAGACGTGATTGTATGAAGTTTGTTTTGTTGAATTTATGGACAATTTTGCTTGAATGAACACTGTTTTTGGACTCAACTGGATGAGCAAAATAAATAAGAAAGAACTACAATTTACAAAGTCTGGACATCACTTAATGCAAATCACGGTACATGTGTGGAGGGCGCAGCGTGTCAGTCACTCAGCTCTTTGGTAGCCGTCAAGCTAGCTTTTAGCACTGGGCTTAGCTGTTACAGATACCGATACTTCTGGTCAAGAGTTCAAGCTCTGCACTTAACAAAAATGGACTTGTTACTGAAAAAGCACTGGATGGATTTACATGAAAATCTGACCTGAGTTGTGGTTTGGTCCAATTAAGAAGTTATTACATTTTGGTGGTGATACATATATTTGTCTGGATGCAAAACAATTCCCAAAATTAAAAAAAAATCACATAAGTTGGGCAGAATTAGAAAATAAAAAGATATCTCTGCCATTTCATAACGCAGTGATTCTCAACTGGTAGGTCGTGACCTTAAAGTGGGTCGTGGACCCTTTTTCAGTGGGTCTCGAGCCTTTGCCTGGGCAAAAAGTGCTTTAATTTCACAACAGACTGCCATCTATTCACACTGCTTATCAATAGGTGGTGCTAATTTAATGTTGGTTTAAACTACTTTGAATAGAAAGGTGTTTGTTATATGTTTAATAAGGAGGTACACAGCTAAAGTTAGATGCTTTTAAGATTTTTGGAAACAACTCAGAACAGGACTTTTTTATTTCATGGTTGAGCATAAACGCTCTTCTGACTCTGTTAAAGAAGGCTGGAGTGGGTTATGTTGTGGCAGCCTCGGATTATTTAGTGCTACTAAATGATTATAATTAATACAGGGCTGTTCAGTATGTGTCCACTGACAGGGTTATCACAGCTACAGCCAGATTTATAGTCTTGAAGCCTTGTGTCCCTCAGATGGACCTTTTGGTTTCGATTCAAGTTAAGCTAATTGAGTGTAAAAGTGAATATTTCCTTCTCTATAATCGTCACATTCAGGTCATTTTGGTTTCTAATTAAGCTTTTTTGTGTTACTGTGATATTCAGTTCTATCTCAGATTTCAAGTGTAGCATCTTTTTGTTTAATACATTTGAGAAGTTGAACATTTTCCCTGATTTGGATTGCAGCCTTACATAGATTGCCTATGTAAGATAGCCATCTCAAAAAAACATTGAACTTTATAATGGGGAATCCCATTGACGACATTCAATAATTCATATAAAATCAAAATATTATGTGATGCTCCCAAAACTTGTTGTGCTCAAACAGGATAACAACCTCCATGTATGTGCTGAGTTTGGTCTGGATCCTGGCTCCGTTCTGGATCTGGTGATCCAGAATTGTACCTTTTACAGGGGTTGTGGAAAAGCCACTGCTGTAACTGAGCTGCTTGGTGGAGGTTTGTGCCCTCTGAGTGCTTTTCTGGTTGTGTTTGGTTTATTCTGCCATTTGTGCTTGTTTTTGAGGGTTTTTTATTTAAATGGTGCCTTTTTTCTAATTAGTTTTTCTATATATTCCCGTCTGCTTGTCAAAACACTTTCTAAGCCTATGTTTTTAAAAGTTCTATTCATATAAAGTTATTACCATTATTTGTAAGTAAGTCCTTTGAATACACTTTTGTACATACACCTTAAACCCATTAGTAACACAAATGAATCTCAGCATTCAGAGTTACACAGTGTTAAAGCAAAGCCAAATTTTAAGGCAGGTTTCTAAAGTTTCAGTTGTGGCATCTGCAGGACTTTGCATCATTTTCCTCAACAAAAACACAACAGGCAGTCAGACAGTCTGAGTGTGTCTCTCTTTGGAAACATTCCCTCAGCCTGAGTCTGCTCTGAATGTTTAGCTGTTGTTTATAAAGTGATGAATCTTAAAGCTTCCACCTGCTCGGCTGGCCTCCATCCTCACAGAGACGGTGTTTAGCTGTCTGCAGGATGAAGTACTGAGGAGTGTAAATCACCCCCGTCTGACTGAGATTCTTCCCCCGCCGCTGAAAACAGCTATTGTGAATCCATTACTATAGAAACAACCTGCAGGCTTTATTGCTGAACAATTACAGACAATTTTCAGACCTATTCTTACTCCTTTCTCTCTCAGATTACAAGCATTTCAGTCGTTTATTTTAGAAGTTTTATCCGGCTTTTCTGCTCAGCACCGCAGGGTGAAGCAGGAGGAAGGAATAACAAGAGCAGGCGGACTTTTTCATGGTGTCCTTGAAGAAAAAGTAAAAATATTCATGATGCTATCATGTCAGTATGAGGAATGTTTCAGCACCCTGTGGAATCTGTGACACCAAGGATTTAAGCAGCTCTGAAGGCAAAGGGGGTCATACCTGGTTGTAGCAAGGTGTAGGTAATAAAGTGGAAAGTCGAGGGGGTTTTAGGGATTGTCCTGCAATGATTTATCATATTTTAAATCAAAAATCTCTTTCTCGCCTCCAACAAGTTCAGAATGCAGCAGCTAGGCTTCTAACTGGTTTTAATAGACGACATCACATCACTCCAATTTTACCCTCCCTTCATCGGCTTCCTGTAAATTTTAGAATCGATTTTAAGACTTGATTAATCACTTTTAAAGCACTCATGGGCCTGACTCCAAGCTACATTTCAGAGCTATTGATCCCATATGAGCCGGCCCGCAGCCTCAGATCCTCAGGCGAAGGCTTTCTGGTCGTTCCAAAGTCGAGGCTCAAGAACTAAAGTGATCGAGCTTTTCTACATCAGAGCTCCTCCACTTTGGAACGACCTGTCAGAGGAGATAAGGTGTGCAGAATCAGTCACTTCTTTTAAAGGCACTTTTAAAAACTCACTTTTATGTGATGTCGTCTTTTAACTTCATCTTACTTCCGCCTTACAGCATTTTTTCTCCCACTGCTTTTAGGTCCTTCCTCTTTTATTGATTTCTTCTGTTATGCGAACACATTATTGTCATTACTTACTTCAATTCAGATTTTTTTAAATTTATGCTTCATCTTATGTTATACTTTTAATCTTTTAGGTTTTTTTTATTGTTTTATCTCTATTCAGTGTTAATTTTGACAGCACTTTTTAGTTTAGTTTTATGGTCTTTGGCCTAAAATACCTTTTAGTTATAGTCATAATTTAGGTATCTAAATTGTTTAATTTAGTCTAGTTTTAACTGAAGATTCAAAATATTTTAGTCGATGAAATCTACTGTAAACTTAATCAACTAAAATATGAAGTGTAAAGGGTAAGGCATTTTTATATGTTTCCTTGAATTTCTGAAGTCATGTTTTACACTTGGATAAAATGAAACATCTAATAACCCTTTATTGAATGCTAGTAAAGTTTGAATGTATAAATGAACAGAAACAAATTGAACTTTTGTGTTCAGTGACTGGGCCTGGATTGTTGTGCCCATTTTTAGGGTTTAGGTTTTCCTCATTTTTCGTGAAATTTTCTCCATCCCATAAGCACCGATGGTCTAAAAGACACCAGAAGTGTCAATGTTGTCCTCTTAGGTTCTTTTCCTGCAAGTGTCTATTCTGTCTTTTGTGTTTGTCTGTGAAGGTTTTTTGATTTAAATTGAGCTTTTTGGTTTTTAATGTCCTTTTGCTCTTGTGGTTTGCTGTCTGTTTCTGTGAAGGCAGGGCAACATTGCCTAAAGATAAAATCCCCGATTTTTTCCACAACACTAGATTTACATTTTAATTGATTTTTTCCCTCTCAAAAAAAAAAGAAAAGAAAAGAAAAGAAACGACACAAAAAATACATTAATCAGGTTTTGCTTTTATGTTATAAAAATACATTCCTAAACAGAACAGAATTTCCCTCTTAAAGTTAAAGTGCATGTCATAAAATGTTGATTATGTAGTTCAAACATAGGCAGGTTTGTCTACATAAACACTGAAGGCTGAGGTATTTTAACACTATATTAACACTGAACTCTCTGATCAATATTAAATGTCATTTAAGAAAGAAATACAAGCCTAAACGTGCTTTTGCAAAACCTGACAGGGCCGACCATCATAAAAACTGTACATTTTCAGTATTTATATTTTCAAACATTGCAACAACTTACAATTAAAGTAAGCCACGCAGAATCCTGTAATTATCTTTTAGAAATATTTAAATTGTAGTTCTGTTCAAATGCACTTTCTAAAGTGGAATCATTCATTAAAGAATTGTTTTACATTATAATTTATTAATTCATGTACATATACCCTGATCTTTGGGCATCTAAGAGACTATCACTATGACTGTCAGATGGTTGCTGTTTTAACTGGCTTTTATTTCCTGTTTCAATTTTTAGAGTATAATGAATGTCACTGATGTATTTTGTGGATTGTGTTTTAATGTGTGGACCCCAGGAAGAGTGGCTGTGGCTTCAGCAGCAGCTAACAGGCCAAAATAAAATAAAATAAATTAAAGTAAGCCAAGAAAAAAATGTCGATTTTTAATTTTTAAATCTTCTGCAGAAAATAATTAATTGATTTAAATGATATTGCACAGCCCTAGTTCCTGTTTGTTAGTCAAAGCACTCTGTAAACCTCTGTTTTCAAACAGGGCTGTACAAATAAAGTTATTATTGTTATGTCTATAAAAAAGACTCACCTCAGCGGCCTCAGTCCACTTCCTTTTTCAAGTATCTCTTCATGACGGAGGCCACGTCTCCCCCCTCACTCCCCTCCGCCTCCAGTCTCTCCCCCTGCGGCCTCTCGTACCTCCGCCTCGCCCCGCCCCCCTGCGAGCTTCCTCCTGACCCCCCTGAGCTGGACGACTCCGTCTCCGAGCTCTTCCTGCTGCGGATCGATGGCGGCAGGTCTCCGAAGTGGACGCTCAGCGCCCTCCGGCCTCCTCGCACCGAGCTGGCCAGGCTGCTGGTGGACTGGGCTCTCCGGATGGCGGGCAGGATGTCGGAGGCGGCATCGGTGTCCTCGGCGAGGCGGCGGTTTTGGAAGATGAGGGGCTCTGATCCTAGAGGGGCTTCGCCTCCGTCCTCTGTGATGAGATTTCCCAGCATGCACCGCCTCAGAGGCTGAGGAGAGCGCTGTAAGGGTGACATGATGGAGCGGTGCGGCTCCTCAGAGTCCTCCTCTGGGATGGAGAGGGACGGCGGGCGATGGCGGTTGGCGAGGGAGGACGCCAGAGAGGAGAGGCGAGGCAGCGAAGGGAGCGAGGACACCGAGTCGTTCGAGCTGAAGCGGGACAGTTTGGCTCCAGCCGTGGACGTGGACACAGATGTGGGAGTGTCGCTGATGGAGCGGGAGCTGGAGGCGCGAGGGAGGAGAGGCGAGGACGGTTTAAGGATGCTGGGGCCGGGCCGGGGCTCCTGGAGGTCCTCGGGTCCAAGAGAGAGGGCGGAGGCTCTCCGTCTGAGGGTGGAGGCGGCTGTTGTTTGATACACTGGGAGCGAGACGGTGCTCCCCGCCCCGTCACCTGCATCCCCACCGGCTCTGCGTTTACGGAGTCCGTCGATCAGCTCGGACAGAGCGGACGAGGATGGGGCACGAGAGAGGCTTCTGGATCCTCCGAGCTCTGAGCCCTCGTCTTCGGGGTCCACGCAGGACCTGAGGATGAGAGAAGATACACGTCATACAAGTACAAACAACAAAAAACAGATCAAGATAAAGACAAGTGGAGAGAAATTCAATCTGAAGAGAAAGTCTGAAGGCAGTGGCAAAAGAGAGAGAAGGACTAAAACTGAAAAATGTGTGTCCTAAATAATGAATGAATGAATGCTTTATTGTGAACATGCAAAAACAAAACAAACATGGGTAGTCTCCATAAACAAACACATGCAAATACCACAAACAGAAGAAAACAACCATTGACAACATCCTGCATGTGCAGCAGGTCCACATGCTCAAAAAGAGTAGGAAGAAGTCTAAACTTATTTAATCGCTCTTGTCTTTTAATACACTCTGTCTGTTTTATTCCTATTATTGATGTTTGTTTTGATTTTATGTGTTGACACCAACCTGCTAATGGGACTGGGGATGGAAATTACCCGCCTGGCTATAATCCTATGCATTTACCTGTAAATGTTCATTAATGCATACTGTCCCATTTAAAAAAAAAAAAATTCCTAAATCACCCCTTTTATTACCACGTCCACGTACAGTGATGTTTTTACTTTTTACATATTTATAATATTTACAAGATTCAACCACCTGTTTAGGAGCCAATGTTCCTTATAATATAGTGTTTATAAAATGTTATAAGATACTTACACGCAACTACAACTTAATATTCCACCTATATATACTTAATTTCAATACATATAATACACCCCTACTCAAACACAGAAAACACATTACATAACAAGACAATATATCTACATTTTCTTCGACTCTGCCATTACTGTCCTGGGTTAAACTGCTGCTTTTCATCAGTGAGCATCATGGAGGATCGGCTAGCTGGAGAGCCACACGGTTTTCTTACCACGGTTGCACCTGTGTATTAGGCAAATCCTTCTCAAGAACTTATCTTTGTGATAACTTTAGAATAAAGTTCTGTGTGTCAGAACTCAAGACCGGCTTGGACTGGATGACTAACTTGGGGAAACAGGGAAATGCGTGTAAACCACAAGACCACCAGCTGGCCAAAGTTTTGTCCATAACAGGCTGTTTTTGTCCCAACAAAGGACGGCAAACTCCAGATTATCTTCTGTTTTATAAGATTATTCTATAAAATAATCCTGTGGTCTGAGGTGTTGAGAGTGAATTTAAGGGACAATCTTTCCTAAGAGGTGGGAGAAATGGACAGTTTTTGGGACAGCAGAAAAGGACGCTACCCTTTTGTGATTTTCTTTGAACAGCAACGGTTCCAGTAATGATACATCTGCTTGAACTTTTTAAGTCAAAGTGTCTCCCACAAACTGTCTTCTCTGTTTGCGTTTTTGTGTTCTTTATCTCTGTTTGTATGTAAAAAATAACCAAATAAAAAGTTTAAAAAAAGAAAGAGTGAATTTGTCCTGATAATCGGCTCTGAAACAGGCCGAGGCTGACAATCGTAAATATTAAACTTGTTCAGTATTTAAAAATCTTCATCTGTGTGGGGAAAGCCAACGAATCCCGAGTCATGACTCTGTGAATTGTGAATGTAGCCAATCAAGAAGCGAGCTGACTGAGGAACAAGGAAGCAGGCGTAAATAAAAACAAACATGGCCGACCTGAAACAGAAAGTTGGAGCTCACAAATGGAGGACTAGCTCACGTGTTCACGCTGTCTTCAGGATTTTTTCCACAGTCTTTTCTTTTTTTAGTTCAATAATAGTCCAAGACCACCATCATTCCCTCGTCTTGTATGTCCTCTTCCATGTTGTGTTTTCCGGTTATTGCTGTTTCTTCTTTTTGGTTTTTGTTAGATCAGGTTTGACCAGATTTCTGTCTGCCTTTATGTGTGTGGTGTGCTGCGTTGAGATTATCGGAGCACACCACACACAGTACTGATTTTTATCTTCATGTGTGGAGTCTCGAACAGATAAAACATCTCTTCAGGTTTAGAAAATCCTGATGTGTGGCCCCGCTTAAAGGGAGTTTTGTCCAAAAGTTCATAAAAGTAGGGGTGTAATGATCCATCGATCTGGATCGATACATCGATTGGTTAAGCAATGATCCAATCAAATCGATGGAAACTCAAAACATCAATCAACATCGTCATCTTCAACGCCTTTATTTTGAAATTCTGACCGGATATCTGTTTTACCGCTTCCGCCTAATAGCGCCTCGTTCTTAAGTTTCAACTTTACAGGGCTCTCAAGTCTCACGTATTCAGCATATGAGACGCACACCTTTTTGCTCTCTCACACGCCACACCCGCTATTTCTCCTGCATTAAAATGTACTGTGGAGCGCCCACTGAGTAACACCGCTATATGCTAACACGTAGCAACACGGTCTTAGCATCACAGAGCTAAACGGCAGCTTGACATGTCAGCCAATCAGAAAATAGCACTGCTGTATCCCGGTAAGATACGGTCGATGTGACAGCAGAGGATGCATGCTGCACACATACGACAGGAGTAATCACACGAGTACAGTAAGTTATCTCATCATTTGATTTTGTAGCGCACTTATTATAAAAATTACTTATTGTATGAAAGGAAAACAGTGAGAGCTTATTCTTATTATTCCTCCACACCTACCATTAAACAGTGAAGCAAAGTCTAAAAACACCAGACTACTAATTAACCCAATTTTAATTTTAAACACGATTAGATCATACAGATGGTTATAATCCTGTATAACCTATCATACCCAAAGGTCTGCACATCATTTCACATTTCAGTTAAAAAACTGTCAAAACATAGAAATTGCTTTGTTTTTCTTTCTTGCTTTAGGTGAAATGTAGCTGATTGTGTTCAATGAGTACACAATATCGTCTTAAATTGATCGAAGGTCCCTGAATCGTATCGTAGACTTTGTGATATCAGCAAATATCGTATCGTTGTCCAAAGAATCGATATCGTATCGTATCGTCATGAAACTGGTGATTTACACCCCTAATAAAAAGTTCAATTTAGCAAAAGTTTGGTAATTTTTTTCCTTGGAAATGAATAAACCAAGCAGCTGATTATTAAACATTATTTACCTGAAGCTGTAGGTGCTCATGGTGTCGGCCACCGACAGACGTCCTCCTGAGGAGCCCCCACCTCGAGACCCTCCTCTGGGAACTCCTAACCAGTGACGGATCCCCTCTCCGACATCCTCTGGCCCAATGGAGCCGACACTAGACACTGAGTCACTGAGAGACAAGAGCGACATTTGGATAAAACAGACTTCCTCTCCGTGATTCAGAAAGAGAAAACCGATGGTCAGGAGCATGCTGCCACACATGACCTCAGCTTGAAATACAGCAGAAGCCATTGCTAGACTGTGGAGAATTATGACTGAGGATGGGAATCAAAACAATTCCAGACGAGAATCGATAACAAATCCCTCAAGGAATTGACATCATTAGTTTTTCTGCTCATCAGTTCCTTTAACAATTCCTTCCACTTTGCTCGGTCACACTCAAATCTGAGGCAGTCAGCAGAAATGACACCGAAGAATCAAAAATCATTGCAGATGGAGGCCAGAAGAGGTCAAAATTGTGTCTTAACTTTTAACAAATACACCTCACTGCACAAGAGTGTCACGTTTGACATTAGTGCCTCTGAGAAACTCTGTAGGTCAACTCATCTCCACGCAGAAAATCAGCAGGAATCGATAAAGGAATCAGATCGATAAGCAGAATCGTTACTGGTATTGGTAATAATAAAATCTTCTCAATTCCCATCCCTAATTATGACTGCAGCTGCAGGCTTATTTATGATTCCTGAGATTCAAATCAACCATTGGTTACTAAAAATATGAATCTCTGGAGAGGTGTTATTTTTATTTTTCCCAAAGTGTAGGAAAGTTGAGGCTAAATATTTGTATTAATCTTCAGAAAACCCTGAAGACACTTTGTTTTAACTTTGAGGCTTCAAATACTTCATCACTATTCATAAATCCCATTAAAATACATAAAAAAATACAAATAAATGACTGTTAAGATTATATGGAAGCAAAATTTGTCATTAAACAGCAGGTTTATTTCAATCTTGATATAACCGAACAAGCGACGATTGTGGGTAAAAGTATATTTTGGCTTTTTATGACGTCTGTGTAGAGTCTCAGTCATCCAGGCCAATACTGTTCAACCCTCATTTAAGTGTCAACTGGACTGGTTCAGTTTCTTGAAGATATGTTAGCTTTTCTCCAAAAGGCTCGAGGCTTTTGGAGAATCTGAACCAGTCCAGTTGACATTTAGATCGGTGTTGGGTGACTTTTTATGCCCTTCAATTTTAAAAATCAAACTCAAGACTTTAAAAGATTGATAGGAGTCTAAGGGAACACTTCAAGACAAGAAAAACTGTATACTATATTTTATGAAAGAGTGTCAAAGGATTGTCGTTGAAGCACATACAGTCATATCTGCAAAGAAAGTTTGTTCTGTGAAGTTTTCCCTTCGACCCAGCACATATGAGCTTATTAAAGCAGAAAATATTCTTATAATCTTAGGGGTAAACTTCATATTGTTCACCAAAGACGTTACACAGAGTGGCTCATGGACTGTTAGTAGTCATGCATGCAGCCATTTTCACTAGAAACCTCTTAAAGGATAATTCTAGTAACTCAGGATTGTATTTTGTAAATTTCCATCTTAAATCTCAAAGATCAGGGATTATTTAGTGTTTTTAAAATCAACAAAAATCCAACCAAACTGGACGAGAATTATCCTTTAGCAGGCTGAGTTTATATTCAACACAAGGTAAAAAGAATAAAATATGTAATGAAGACACTTGAATGGGAATCTGGGTCATTGAAACTTATTTTTAAATATATTTTAGGTTAAAAATGCATTATAGGTAAAAAAGTTTGGAGTTGCCCCATAGCTTGCTCAGCAGGTTGTAAAGGCTGTTGTGTAATTTAGTGGCCTCCAGTCACCAGATCTCAATCCAGTGGAGCACCTTTGCCAAGGAAACAAAGGATATCAGAGGATTTGATACCTTTTTGGATACTTCGACAATGCTAGCCCCTTTGTGACCATGTTTCACACATCCTTAAATGATCTCACATCGTTGGCAGCTTTTCAGCAGGTTGTCACTATTTTTTAATTATTCATTTATTTTTTGCTTTGTTTTGATTTTTATTTTTTTTTGTTCATTTTTATTTATTTTTACTCTGTCAGTGGATTATGGCATCAAAGTTTAGTGAACTCGGTGTCATAACATTTCAACATAATTAACCAGCGTGGGGTAAAAATCCATCCTGGACATGTAAATAAAAATCTGCATATAAAACAAACAGCTCTAAAGCTCTCTGAAACATGTGGGGAGCGCCGTGTGGAAGCACTTTGGGCTCCACTGTGTTGACATTGATGCATACATGTTAACAGTATATCTTCAGTTATTTCCATTTATGCTTGAAAACGGATAAAGTTTGATTTTTTAGAAGAGTGACAGCCCTAGCGATGCTACATATCGGTTAATGGCAGCTACCCAGAGTTATTTCCAACTGAGGCTGCACTCTTTAAAAATCAAAAATTCTAGAACATCATATCTGTGACAATATTTTGCTTATTTTGAACGTTATTCTCTCAGAGTTTGGATGAACCTTTTGTGTCTGTGGTGCAACTGAGCTACGATACAACCTAAGACAGAACTAGTTTACCTTTATTGAGTGTACCTTCAGTAAAGGGTTATTAGATGTTTGATTTTATCCAAGTGTAACACATGACTTCAAAAATTCAAGGAAACATAAAAAATGCCTTACCCTTTATACTTCATATTTTAGTCGACTAAATTTACAGTAGATTCCATCGACGAAATGTAATGTACACTTGTTTATGTGTCTGAGCTTTTTTTTCTTTTATACATATAAGTATTTTTTGTCATTATTATTTTAATTTATTTATCTATTGTTATTATTATTACTGTTACCATATTCATATTTCCTTCCCTTTTCTTCCGTTATTCTTGTTGATTTTCTTAATTTTTATAATTATTATTTATTTATTTACCTGACTTATTGTATTTTTTTTTGGATATATGTTTATATCTGTAACATTGTCTGGCTGTCCATTTAGAGTTGGGGAGCTATCGCGATTGTTTTTAAGTTCTGTGTTATTTAAAAAATAATAAAAATACCTTGTTCAAAAAAGATTTCATCAACTAAAATGTTGTGAAATTTCATCAACTAAAACTAAATGAAAAAGTGTTGTCAAAATTAACACTGCCAAAGTGTCGGCCATACCTTTAATTATGTTTGAATTAAGCTGCAGCCAGCAATCTATGGAAATCTACAGGAGCAACTCCAAAACTTTGTGAAGCTGTTTGTCATGTCAACCCCAAAATCTATGAAGCAGGAACTATTTAAGTCCCAGGATCCAGCCCCTGAAAGCCTGATGCAAAGCTCAGGTCACACCCACACACATTCCTGTTGCTCTTACAGGTCTTTCTTTCGAGTCAAGGACTCCACAGCAGTTTGAACGCTGGAGTGAAGGGCAGAGCGGGGAGAAGGTTCAATTCAACAAACACAGGGATGATTCTGTGACCAGGAGACTCTTTCAGGGAGGATTTTTTTTTTACCTCTCCGAATCGCTCTCGTCGCTGGACTCCACCTCCTCCAGCGCGGCCTGCAGGTCCACGATGCGGCGGATGGACGTCTCCAGGTCGGCCTGCAGCGCCTGCCTGACGGCGCTCAGCTCCTCCACCTGCATCTCCTGTTCGAACAGTTGCACAGGATTACCGTGTTTGTTCGAGGGGAATAACACGCTCACCTTCAACACCACCTCCCCCTGCAACCTGTAACGCCCCCCAGGGCTCGATACGCCACAGCAATTACCTTCACTCTCACCCATATTACCTCATCAGTCAAACAGCAATGTCCGATGGCGTGTCCTTTCTCACACGCGGTCATGCCGCCGCTGCAGCGCTCATATTCGCGGCTTATTTAGAGGAGAAACATGACAGAAGAACAGAGATTCATTATTTCAGTCGTCTGTTTTTCTGATCTTTTCCTCGTCTGTGTCAGTCAAGCTTCTCGCCTTTCAAAGTTATTGTCTCTGATGGCGAGGAGGAGATGGGTGTGGGTGCAGCCGTTGTCATAGAGACACATAACCACGTATGAATGTGTGTATTTCTGTGTGTGTGTGTCCATAACCTTGAGGAGACAATGAGGATTAATCACAGTCGGAGAGAGCGAGCGGGATGAGGGAGAGATGACGTGAAGACGGTCGGAGTGTTCGAGCGTGCTGGTGTGTGCGTGGGAGGGTGTGTGTAGTCGTCGGTAGGTTGTGAAAGGGCATCCTTGTGTGTGTGGCTGCTTTGTGCTAATAAGTGAATAATTATTGAAGCGCTGTGTTTCTTTCTCTCGGCTCAGAGGTCACAAAAGAAAATCTGCTGAGAGCGAGAAGGAGAGCACGTCGGAGACTGTCAGACTGAGGAGAGCGCACGACTTCTTTAACACAGAAACACTCTAAAAAAAACTGTTAAACTGCTGCAGCGAGTCCCTGAAATATTTAAGAGGATTACTTTAAGTGGCAGGGGAATTCAGGGAATGTTGAATTTGTACTATGTGGCAGAAAGATGTTGGAATTTCACTAAAAATACTTCATGTTTTGAAGAAAGAACAAATTTAAAAGGATGGTTCTGGATTTTTGAAGTTGGGTTGTATGAGGTACATGGCTTTAGCATGAGCATTGGCCACAGTGATGGAGATCAGCTCTGCTTCTGTTCTAAAGGAGTCAGCACAGACTTTTGTTTATCTTTAGAGAGGGATCATTTTGTGATTGTTGCAGCAAAAAAGCCTGATTTTGCTGCAAGATTTTCAACAGGCTGCAGCAAAAGTTGCAACATTCTGAGTCTATTTTTTTATTCAGGGTTTCTGCAGAAATCAGCCAGTCAAATTTAATGCTTTTTAATGCCACTCTGTAAAATTTTTATGCCATGACTGTGAATTCAAGAACGTCGGACTGCATGTGAGATTTCATGGCGTTGTACCAAGATAAAATATTTTTCAAGCACTCCAAATTCCATCTCTGTCTTGACCACCAACAGGCTCAAGCCATTCTCTGAATTCCACGTTTTGGCCATTTTTGCTGGACTTTGCATTTCCCCATTTCCCTTTTCTTCCTCCACCTGGTCCAGCCCGTCAGCCACTTTCCAAACATCCGGTTTTACGGCAGTTGTCAGAAACAATTATCACAATGGTTCAGCATGTTTACACGGATGTATTATGTGGTGAATCACAGTTTATAATTATATATTTTTATCAGATACAGAAGTTTTTTAGTGCCACTGATTTTTAGTGTCATTTCATTTTTGCAAAATCAATTTAATGACTATTGTTACTTTTCAATGCCCCCTAGAAACCCTGTTGCTGTAAAATCAGGGTTCCTACTCTTTTCTAGAAATTGTTTTCCAGGACTTTTCCAGGACATCTTTATTTACTCTGCTTTTTTATAAATATATTTTGTTAAATTACTGTTTAAGTTGAGTCATATTACATCAGAAAACATTAGTGCAACGTTGCTTAGCCTAGACGCCGAAAAGGCTTTTGATTCCGTGGGTTGGGAATATCTTTACAAGGTACTTGCAAGATTCGGCTTCAAAGACAGTTTTATTAAATGTATTAGAGCGTTATATTTTTCTCCAACAGCCAGGATTAGGGTTAATGGACACCTGTCACAAACTATTGATTTGGAAAGAGGGACACGCCAGGGCTGTCCTCTGAGTCCGACTCTATTCGCGTTATTTATTGAACCTTTGGCTCAGGCAATTAGAGAGGACTCTGAGATAAAGGGGATTATGATTGGAGGAGATGAACATAAGACTTGTATGTTTGCAGATGATGTTCTGCTTTTTATTACAAGCCCAGACTCAAGCATCCCTAAATTGATGTCTCTGCTTAATAAATATAGTTCATATTCTGGATATAAGTTAAATATTCAAAAAACGCAAACACTCACATTTAATTATACTCCCCACCTAGATACAAAAAGGAAATATAATTTTAAATGGGACTCGTCCAAAATAAAATATTTAGGAATAAATCTTACTAAAGATATGTCAAAACTTTTTGAAAACAACTACAGCCTCATTAATAAAGAGATCAAATCGGACATCTCTAGATGGACCCTCCTCCCATTAGATATGAGTAATAGAATAGAAATAATTAAAATGAACATTTTGCCACGGCTTCTCTATCTCTTCCAGTCATTGCCTCTAGAAGTACCCCAAAAACAATTTGATGAATGGAATGCCTGGATCTCAAGGTTCGTATGGAACAGTAGAAGACCTAGGGTCCAGTTCAAGACATTGCAGCTGAAAAAAGAGAAGGGAGGAAGAGCATTACCATGCATACAGGATTATTATTATGCTGCACAACTGAAACCCTTAGTATACTGGTGCACTCCAAATTATGAATCCAAGTGGAAAAGCTTGGAAATTACACAGATAAAAATTCCAATACAATCTATAATAGGAAATAGAAGCCAAGCTGAAAGACATTATAACAGCTTGAATCAATGGACTTTATTTACTCTTAAGGTATGGTTTAAGGTTTTGAGAAAGTTACAAATAGAGGAACAGGTCAGGGTCTTGAATTGGATAGCATACGATCCAGAATTTGAACCTGCTAGATTGGATGGGCGTTTTAAACTATGGGTTAGGAGAGGTATCACTTCCTTTTGTTCCCTCACCTCAAACAGACAATTACAGAGTTATGAGTTTATTTCAGACACATATGGGCTGGAAAAGCAGGACTTCTACAGGTACCTGCAAGTCAGAGACTATTATAATAAAACATTACAGATTAAAGAGGAGAGGGAATACAATTTGATTTCTATATTTTATGATGCATACCAAAAAAAAGACAATAAAAAGTTGGTCTCAAGAATATATGGAAGTATACAAACCTCCAAAAACCATTCCACATTATCCATTAAACAAAAATGGGAGAGGGAATCAGAAACACAAATATCAGAAGAGATCTGGATGGAAATATGTGAGACACAAGCGACTACTGCAAACTCAAGATCACTGAGAGAGTTCGGCTGGAAGAATGTAGTGAGATTTTTTATAACTCCTAAAATATCAGCACTGCAAACAGGCACACAGAATCGAGGATTCTGTTGGAGACAATGTGGAACTTCTATGGCTAATCACTTCCATGTTTTTTGGGCATGTCCGAAAATCCAGTCTTTCTGGAGAGAGGTGGCGTCTGAGATCAATAAGATACTTGGGGTGAATGTAGATTTCTCTTTTGTTACTCTATACCTTGGTAAAATACCACAAACAGTCCCACAGAAGGATAAATACTTATTGAAGATACTCTTGGCAAGCTGTAGGAAAGCTATAACTAGGAAATGGTTGCAACTAGACCCTCCAAATTTGGTCCAGTGGCGTGGAATCATCCAAGAAATTTACCGTATGGAGAGACTTACTTTTGTATTGAGGCTCCAGTTGGAGAAATGCACTAAACTATGGGAAAAATGGATTGTGTGTGCACCATGTTTAATATGACATTATACCATGATGTATGTGTAAAAGAATACTTTGATTTTAACTGTAACACCCATGATGATCTCCTGTTCATTGTACATGTAAATAATTAAACTAATAAAAAAAGAGTAAAAAAAAAAAAAAAATTACTGTTTAAGTAGCCAAATTTTTATTTTGCCATTTGTTATTATTTCTTTTAGTCACCATCGTTTTGAGTTCTTATATTTTATTCCTTAACTTGCATTATTATATCTACTCACATTTTATGGCTAAGTGTGCATTAGTTACCAAGGACATTTTTACTTCATTTCCTATGTTTGATTTTTATTCACTAACAAGATGTCAGCCCTATCTGCAGCAACATGTAGCTCTAGCTTCTGTGCCAGCTCTATTTGTACAGAAGCAATTCTGGCTAATGTTCAGGCTGATGCCACGTACCTCATACAACCCCACTTCAGAAATCCCAGACTATCCCTTGAAGGTGCCTTAAATTTGCTTTATTTCCAATTTTGCTTTATTGAAGTTAAAAAAGGCATCTGCAAGAGGAGACCAGAGGATCAGCCTGACTGAGAAAATGATTTCCTGCTTACAGAAACATTTATCTAAAATATAAATAAAGTGATCCATCTCACTGGTTTAAGGTTCAAACTGATGTTGAGAGGGAGCAGCAGCAGGATCAGCACCTTGGAGAGCTCTAATCCCGTCAGAGAGACATCGTTTCTGTCCCAACAGAGTTCAGATTAATCCCGCCCTCCTGGGCTGGGATTAATCTGAACTGCTTGTCAGAAAGTTTGGCTTCGGGGTTTTATTCTGGAAAGTTATTCCACCCAGGAATTCATGTTTAAGGTGAGAGCAGGTCCACATCACTGTTAATTTTGTTGATTAATTGATATTAATTGATTTATTAAGTGATTTAAATTACCTGGAGTTGGTAGCCCCATCTGCAGCAATATATGTCTCTGGCTGCATTTATCAAACTTTAGTCTTTCGTATATTCCCATCTGACCTCTCACTTTGTGTTTTTTTCTCCGCCAAGGAAGTTGTGTTTTTGCCAGTGCATGTTTGCTTGTTTGTTTGTTTGTTTGTTTGATTGTTAGCAAGATGACGCAAAAACTACTGGACAGAAAATGCTGAACTTTTCAGGAGATGTTGGTAATAGTCAAACTTAGAAATGACTAGATTTTGGTGGTGATACGTATATTTTTCTGGATGCAAAAAATTACTGAAATTTCAAAAAATACCATAAGTCAGCATTTGGTGGAATTTTAAAAATCATTTCTCAGGCATTTTTTAACAGATTCGCTTCTGATTTGACACAGGGTTTCTGCAGAAATCAGCCGGTCAAATTTAATGCTTTTTTGATGCCATTTTTATGCTAGATTGTCAAATTTTTAATGCCATGACTGCGAATTCAAGAATGTCAGACTGCATGCGAGATTATACAGCGTTGAGACCCATTGTACCAAGCTTACATTTTTTTACAAGCACTCCAAAATCCTTCACTGTCTTGACCTCCAACAGGCTCCAATTCTCTGAATTCCACATTTCTAGCAATTTTTGCTGGAATTTGCATTTCCCCATTTCCCTTTTCTTCCTCCACCTTGTCCAGCCCGCTGGCCACTTTCCAAACATCCAGTTTTACAGCAATTGTCAAAATGGTTCTGCATGTTTACACGGGTGTACATAGCTGGTTAACCACAGTTTATAATTATATATTATTATATTATTATTATCCTATATTATTAAATATTTTTCTTGAAAACTACAGAAGTATATTTAACGCCACTTAGAATCAAATTTAATGATTTTTAATGCCATTTAAAGCCTTAATTTTCACAAAATCAATTAAACGACTATTAATGATATCTAATGCCTGCAGAAACGCTCTTACAGGATAATATGGGGTCCATGTCTCTATCATCGAGGTAAATTTGATCTGGATCCGATCCAGAACGACATCACAAAAAAACACTGAACTTTATAATGGGAAATCCCATTGACAACATTCAATAATTCATAGAAAATCAAAATATTAAGTGATGCTCCCAAAACTTTTGCTCATACAGGATAACAACCTCCATGTTTGTGCTGGGTTTGGTCTGGATTCTGGCTCTGTTCTGGATCTGGTGATCCAGGATTGTATCCTTTACTGTTCTGTTGCACAATCAAACTGAGATGAAAAAAACAAAACAAGCAGAAGAAGAAAACATACAAACCACTCAGACCTTAAATGGAAATATTGGAGCTCCTGCACACAGACCTCCATCACTCAGCTGGCCCTGCTGTCTAAATATAAACCCCCAAACAGTATTACTCACATCCGAGCCGGTAGACCACATTTTAAGAGAGGCCGCTTCCTAAAAAATCCTCTGGCAAGAAACAGCTTCCTCCAGGCTAGGATTGAAAATACACCCCCCACCCTCCACAGCCAGGCCTCTCTCCTCTGTTCTCATTAGAGGAGCAACAGCTGGTGATTTATCTGGAACATTCCTGAGCAGGTTTGATCATGGCTGCACTGACAGCAGGAGGGAGAGCCCGTACACACCTAAACACTCATCTGTCTTCATTACTGCTTTCTATGAAGGACGGCTTCTCAGATCATATCCTCATAATCAGATTTTAGCAGAAAAAGGGTCACTCGGCTCAGAGATGATCGCTGAGCGGGCTGAGTTTGTCACAAGAAGAAAAAACGTAAAAACTTGGATGATGCAGAGGGATCAATTAAAGATCTTTAGGGGAATAATGTCTAATTGATCTACTTATGTGACCTTATGTAATCCATGTTATTTCATTATTTTATTTTAATTTGTGATCCCCGATGTGTTTGAATGGCCCTCGTGAACCTCCATAGCCCCAGAATTTATTTCAATTTTCTTAGATTAATTCAATTTTGATTTAGATAGATTACTCAAATATATCAATTAAATCGATTAATTTGAATTATTATTTATTTTTTCTTGACTTATTCCAATTGAAAATATAAATACTGAAAATTTACAGCGTTCATGATGGCAGACCCTGTCAGGTTTTGCACCATCACTTTTATAGGCTTGAATTTGTTTCTTAAATTAGATTAAATCTAGATCAGAGTTTATTGTTAATTGACTGTGAAAATCCCTCAGCCTTCAGTGTTTATATAGACAAACCAGCCTACATTTGAACTACGTAATAAACATTTTATGACGCACACTTTAACTTTAAGAGTGAAATTATGCTTGGTTTGTGAACATTTTGACAACATAAAAGCAAAACTGGATTCTCATTTTTGTCACATGTAATTTTTGTGTCACTGGGAGTTTTTTAAGAGAAAAATCAATAAAAATCATAAATCGAGTGCTGTGGAAAAAAAGCAAGGGTTTCTTTTTTCAGGCCATATTTCCCAGCCCTATTTCCAACCATTCATAAACATCCGGTTCACGAGGGCACTTCCTTTTCACTTCTCTTCGAGTGAAACATTTTTGGAGAATCCCACCCTACCTGAGACAAATTTAATCATCTTGATGGTGAGGTGTATTTTTGTTTTTATGCTCTGTTTTAACCATGATGTTTATTTACTGTGCCCACGGTATACAGTCGCCACGCAATTCATTTCAGATAGTTTGTTTTTAACATTTATAAAGGACTGATCAGTTGATTTTGACTTCTTTTAGGGCTATTTTTTCCTCCATAATCCTACGAAGAACTAAGACACCGGATGGCGAGCTTGAGAAATGGACTCCCCCCCACGGTATAAGAGATCCACTTCCCACACCACTCACCCCAGCGTCCTGATCACGTTTCACCTGAACTGAAAATAATCTTTTTAGCTGAATTAATTTACTGAAATGAAATTACATTCCCTTAAATGAATTTTGAACTAGCCCTGAGTCACAAAGTTTTGTACTGATCATTATTTCTCTGAAGTTAAAGTGCTTAATTATTTAACGTTATTCCTTGAAAATTGTAAATTTAAGTTTAATAAACATAATATAACAATTCCCAGTTGTTACACATGCTCTGCTAAAACACACTCTGACTCAACTTTTCCCAAAGTTGCTATGAGCTCTGCCTACAGATCATCATTAATATGGAGTCAGTTTCTGTATATTCTTGAGGTTACTTGATCTAAACACATTATTGATCTGTTTTTCTGGACTTGTAAGAAGTTGACGTTTGAGGGAGTCCTTACAGATGAGAGGAAGAAAGAGCGCCCTTGGCAACGTTAAGAAATGTGGTTACCAGGCAGAAACAGCAGCATCACCACGTGCAGCTATTTACAGTCTGATCCGCCTGCAGTGACCCTGAACGCAGCGCAGCAGCAGTGGTGGTGGTGGTGGTGGTGGAGTGTGTTTGTGTGTGAAGTTACCAGCTCCATGCGTTTGCGGCCGCTGTCTTGCTCCCTCTGGATCAGCTCCTCCATCTCCAGCCTCATGTCCTGCACGCGCTGCTGGTAGTATCGAGCGTTCTCCCTCTCCCGGGCTTCGGCCTGGGCGCTCTGCTCCAGCTCCTCCCCTAAACGCACCACGCTGTCCCGCAAACGCAGGACCAGCACCTGGAGACACGGACAGAGTTGATGCATATATTCAGTGACCTACAGAGCATGATTAGATGTGTTTGCCTTGTGCTTGTGGTTGTCAATATTCATAAATCAATAAGAAATATGTACCATCATATAGCACACAATATCAGTCAAACTTTATTTGTATCGCACTTTTCATACAAAATCTTGTAGCACAAAGTCTTTACATAAAAAAGAAAAAAGATAATAATAAAAAAAAATAATAAAAAGTATGGGATTGAATAAAATGAAAATACAAGACCCTACCCATCCTCACAATCCACATCCAGCACACACAGAGGCATTAAGAGGAGATTTTAACAGATACAGAATCAGAGGACTATCTTGAATTAAAAATGAGGAAACACAGGAGATGAGCCTAATATTACATTAAAAAAAGACACGATAAGAAATGAGAAAAAATAGGACAAAATATATAAATAAATAAAATAAAATGTACAAAACCCAAAACCAGTGAAGTTGGCACGTTGTGTAAATCATAAATAAAAACAGAATACAATGATTTGCAAATCCCTTTCAACCTATATTCAATTGAATACACTGCAAAGACAAGATACTTAACGTTCGAACTGGTAAACTGTGTTATTTTTTGCAAATATTAGCTCATTTTGAATTTGATGCCTGCAACATGTTTCAACAAAGCTGGCACAAGTGACAAAAAAGACTGAGAAAGTTGAGGAATGCTCATCAAACACTTATTTGGAACATCCCACAGGTGAACAGGCTAATTGAGAACAGGTGGGTGCCATGATTGGGTATAAAAGCAGCTTCCCTGAAATGGTCAGTCATTCACAAACAAGGATAGGGCGAGGGTCACCACTTTGTGAACAAATGCGTGAGCAAATTGTCGAACAGTTTAAGAACAACATTTCTCAACGAGCTATTGCAAGGAATTTAGGGATTTCATCATCTACGGTCTGTAATATCATCAAAAGGTTCAGAGAATCTGGAGAAATTACTGCACGCAAGCGGCAAGGCCGAAAACCAACGTTGAATGCCCGTGACCTTCGATCCCTCAGGCGGTACTGCATCAAAAACTGGCATCACTGTGTAAAGGATATCACCACATGGGCTCAGGAACACTTCAGAAAACCACTGTCAGTAACTACAGTTCATCGCTACATCTGTAAGTGCAAGTTAAAACTCTACTATGCAAAGCGAAAGCCATTTATCAACAACACCCAGAAACGCCGGCGGCTTCGCTGGGCCTGAGCTCATCTAAGATGGACTGATGCAAAGTGGAAAAGTGTTCTGTGGTCTGACGAGTCCACATTTCCAATTGTTTTTGGAAAGTGTGGTCGTCGTGTCCTCCGGACCAAAGAGGAAAAGAACCAGCTGGACTGTTATAGGCGCAAAGTTCAAAAGCCAGCATCTGTGATGGTATGGGGGTGTATTAGTGCCCAAGGCATGGGTAACTTACACATCTGTGAAGGCACCATTAATGCTGAAAGGTACATACAGGTTTTGGAGCAACATATGTTGCCATCCAAGCAACGTCTTTTTCATGGACGCCCCTGCTTATTTCAGCAAGACAATGCCAAGCCACATTCTGCACGTGTTACAACAGCGTGGCTTCGTAGTAAAAGAGTGCAGGTACTAGACTGGCCTGCCTGTCTGTAGTCCAGACCTGTCCCCCATTGAAAATGTGTGGCGCATTATGAAGCGTAAAATACAACAACGGAGACCCCGGACTGTTGAACAACTTAAGCTGTACATCAAGCAAGAATGGGAAAGAATTCAAACGGTGAATCATTCGTCTAATCAAAACCCTCAAATCACGCACGGTTCTATTTCAAACAGGAAGTCTGCTATTTGGATTTCAAAATAAGACTTCACCTCTAATTCCCAACTTAGCACCTTAATTTGACCCCCTAAACATCCTCAAAACCTCACCACACACCAGGTCAGGTTTTACTGAAGCTGTTTATTCAACCAGGCTGTAAAGATGTTTATTAAGGCTGTAAAAAACTATATTTTCTCTGCACACAATCATTAAGCTGTCAGGTTTCTGCTGTCAGCCTCAAGTGGACACTCAGGGTACTACAGCTTTTGGCACATAAGCATGGGCCTCCACTTTTTAGGCCTGCAGTTGTGTTAGCCTGGGTTTGTGTTTGCACTACTTTCATTACACTGTCCTGTCTCTCTTCACAATAAACCTTCCTACAAGCGACTTCATTAATCATATAAATTAGTCTGGAAAATTTGAAAATAAAAGCAATCTGTATAAGCACAGGGAGCTTCTCTCCAAAAAATACACACAAACACAAAAAGCCAAACCAGGCTTAGACTTTGAACAGCACTTACAGAAAGTGTAACAGTCATGACGTCTGCCTGTGACGACAGAAAAATAACATGTAGGTGGAGGCTGTATGGCTATGACATCATCAACCCCAGGAAGTAAAAACAGAGCTTTTTTTTAGGGGGGGATTTTCTTTAAAAAATTGGGCAGTAGCTCAGTCCGTAAAAACTTGGGTTGGGGACCAAGGGGTGGCCGGTTCAAGTCCCAACCGAACTATGTCTGTAAGTTGGTTTGGTAGCTGGAGAGGTGCCAGCTGACTTCCTGGGCACTGCCGAAGCGCCCTTGAGCAAGTTAACTGCTCGGTGGCACTTCCTCCGGAGCAGCAAGCCATCACTCTGACATGATGGTAGGACCTGTTTGTGCACATGTATTTCAGCCTGTGTTTGTGTAACATGTTTCAACAACAGAGTTTAAAGAATTGAATTTCCCCATGAGGGACAAATAAAGGATGCCTTTCTTTCTTTCTTTTAACAAGATTAAAAGCTGAGAAAATGGATTTTGCAGGACATGGGACCTTTAAATAAAAAGTCTAAAAAGAAATATTAATAAAACAACCACAACAGCAAACTGCTTTTTTGCAAAGTGCCTTGAGATCGTATTTGATATGATTTGGCACAACACAAATAAAAGCAGTTTGACTGATTAAAGTTGTGTTTTCATTTACAAATATTTGATTAAGAACACGGTAGCTCTTGTAAAAGAGGACACTTAAAACTTCATATTTGATAAAAAAAGAATGAGAAAACACATGTTGACGCTTAATCTAGGAGAAGGTTGGAAAACTAGCAATCAATAACTTTTGCAGAAGAGCTGGGATAAATAAGGTGAGTATTTTGTTCTATCCTTGGCTCGATATCCAGCCCCAGGCTATATCCACGTGTAGGCTGGTATTTTTGAAAACAGAGTTTTATCTCATCTCTTCTAAGAAAAAAAAAACTACTCAAGTCTTCAAAATCATCTTAGTCTACACGAAAATGTGAAACACATAAACGCACTGATAAATGTTGTTTATTAGCATGTAAAGATGTCTGTGACATGAAGCACTTGTGCATTTTTTCTGCAAAGATAGCTTCATTCAAGATTTATACTTATCACAGGTCTTAATGGTGCTACAGTTAAACTTGTGACCATGTTAACTGATGTGGATACAGCGAAATCACCATCGATCAGTCTTTGTTTTAACAATCCCAACACTCAACAGCTGCTACCTCATGATACTTACAGAAAAGGAGGCCTAGACTGCACGTTTTATTGATTTTGAAAATTATTATCTTTACTTTATCCTTACTTCTTTATCAGTATTACTCCTATTATTATCAATAGTTCTGGCTTTTAGCTGATTATATTTACTATTGTTATTTAATCTTGTTTATTTATTTATTTTAACCCTCTTGATATGTTTAATTTCTTAATTTCAGTTCAGATTTATTGTTCGGAGTTTTATTCTCTATTAATCAATTTTCTTTCCATTAGCCTACTTTAGTAGATTTTATCATGCATTTGGTGTTGGGCTATCTCATTTTACTGTATTATTATTTTAAATTTTGTTTTTATTTATTTATTCATTTATTGACATTTTAGTCTTAGCTCCTTTGTTTCCTCATTTTTCATTCAAGACAGCGTTTTCTCAGCCCTCTAATTCTGTTTTATGTTAGAATCTCTTCTTAATGTCTTTGGGTGTGTGCGGAAGTGAGTAAGTGTACTGGATGTGGATCATAAGGGTGGATGGGGTTTTGTATTTTCATTGTATTCAATTTTAACTTTTTTTTAAATTATTTTATTTCATTTCTTTTATGTCAAGCACTTTGTGCTACAAGGTTTTGTATGAAAAGTGGTATACAAATAAAGATTGATTGACTGATTGATTGATTGAAGCAGTATTTTCAGCTGTCTCATACTGCTTTATACTTTATATTTTGCGTACTACAATTTGTTCCTGTATGATAATTTGCTTTCTATTCACATATTAGAGCATCAATTCTGATTCAGTTCACTTAAAATCAAATCCATACGCAGATAAAACATGTCAAAAGTGTGTATTCTTCTTGTGCTCTCACCTCAAACCTCTTGACCTGGCCTCTCTGAAACTCCAGTTTATTCTCCAGGTCGCACACACGTGCCTCCTGTTTACTGACGATGCTGCGCCCCACAGTGGACGACTCCAGGAACTGCACCCTGGACACGCTCTGCTGGAGCTGCATCACAGGGAGGAGGAGGAGGAGGAGGAGGAGGAGGAGAGAAAACATTTACAGAGTCGAATTAATGCAGCGGCACGTCCCTGAATGAGAGTTCATTATCCTGAGATGTGTAACAAAGAGGAGGAATGATCCAGAAATCCAATAAATCTGAAATCAGACTGTTTCTGCACCACGTTCACTTCATGCACCTCTCAGCGCTGCCTCACCTCCTCCTGCAGAGAGTGCCTCTGTTTCTTCGCCTCCTCCAGCTCAGCTTGAAGCTCTCGGATCTGAGCGATATCACTCGACGACTAAAGCAGGAGGAGAGATTTAGGATAAAGCTTCAAGTTCTCTGTGAATTAAGGGTTAATGGAGATAAAAGTGAACTAATGCGGGGTTAATACCTGAGCGATGAGAGCTTTGTGCTTCTTCATCAGCTCATTGAGGTCTTCCTGGTCCTCCTCCAGTCTCTTCAACAGGTCAGTCTTCTCGTGCTGCAGCAGAGCTAACTGCTCGTCCACCTGAAGGACACAGAGATGAGAACTTATGGAGCCTTAGAAATACATCAGTCTGTATGAATATATGGAAATAAATACAGGTCTGACCCTTCACATACATCAAACACAGATGGGAAACTTCTGTTACCATGAGGGCCACATACATTTCATTCTAACCTCCTGAGGGCCATATCAAGGCAAATCATCACATGCTTTAAATTTATCCAATAATAGTTATTAATGATCTATCAGAAAGAGTCAATGTTGAATTAATGTCCACATAGCGTTGCTGTGTGAGGAAACACTAAAGAAGGTGTTAAAAATAGCTAATATCAGGCTTCTATAGAATTAATAATACTACCATAATAACACTAACGTGTTATAACTCATATAAAAATATAAGCTTATTAATAATTTAGTTAGCTTCATACTGTTCAAAATAATGTAAGGATGTATATTTGTGAAAACAGTGAAAATATTCAGTATTTCCATCTTCAATCATTTCCACAACTTACAAATTGTTATATTGTCTCTGTTAGAAGAAAACTTGGAGAAGGGCTTCAACTCTGGCAAGTCCACAGAATGAAATAAGTGACAGAGTATGTCAAGAAAAAATCTTAAATTCAATATTTTTAGATTTTCTGCAACAAAAAAAATCAAAATGATTGATTTAATCAATGTATCACATAGCCCTACCATCAATATTCCCCTGATACCACATACTGTATCCTGAACACTAGTGAAGGAAAGCAGGAAGTCTTCAACTTTATATTTCTCCATCTTTTTATCCTCATGTTTCTGACTGAAATCCTTCACCTGCGCGCACACACACTCACCACACTCTTCTGTTTGCAGATATTCTCCAGCTCGATCTGAGTGTTCTCCAGCTCCTGAGAGAGCGTCGTCTGGATGCTCTCCGCCTCCAGACGCCTGGCTTCGTTCTCCTCCAGCTGAGAGGGACAGAGAGCATGAATGGATCGAACACCCAGTGTCTTATGAATCAGAGTCAGGTGGATGTGCAGGTGAGGTTACCTGGCAGTGCAGCCTCTCGATCTGCTCCCGGCTCCCGTTGGGGAAGTTCTGCCCCGGGCTGTCGATGGTGGAGAGGAGCAGCTGGGCGTCGGCCAGCAGGGCGTGAGTCCTCTTCAGGTCTCTCCTCAGCTTCTTCTCCACATCAAAGTCTCTGTGACCGACCTGGAGGACGTGGAAGATAACTCCGATTATAGATTTAAAAATAATGAATCTTATCCAAGGGAGCTAAATCACGTTCCTCAGCCTAAACCTGAAGGGGAAGTGCTGTGAAAACAGACTTCTGATCTTAATGACAGTAGCTGTGGATGCAAAGAAGGTAAACAGTACATATATTTGTAAAGTTTGTGACTGCTCCTCTAAATTTCTTTAGCAAATGGGCGATAAGCAAGTTTTGATGGCCACAAAATCAAATAAAATCCCGTTAAAGGGTCAGATTTTTTCTTAGATTTCATTTTAGTCTTAATTCGATAAAGCAGCTAACAAAGTAGGAGATTAGGGGGGATATGAACAGAGTAATTTTACATGTAATAATAATAATATTAACAATAACTTATTTATATAGCACCTTTAAAAACAGATGTTTGCAAAGTGCTTTAACAGACAAAACAAAGGCAGAAAAAGGCAAGACTCTGGAGACAATAAATCAACAGAGGCCAAGAGAGTCAAAGGAAAAGGCACAGAGGTTAAAATAAAACAACAAAAGGAAAGAAAATGGAAAACTGGAGACAACTGAAGTACTGCAGGGATATACTACATTAGTACAGGCTAATATCTCCACATGTACATACGAGTAACTTTAGAAAAGAAATAAACAGTAATGATGAACAGCTGAGGTAAAGCAGATAAAAAGAGCATAAATAAATAATCAATAAATAGTCAAGGATTACAATCTACAGGCTAATATGTTAACATGGACATACGAGTAACATTGGAAAAGAAGAAATCTTGTTTTACATATAATGATAAGGACAATAAGTAGATGATAGATTTCTAAATACATAGATAAATAGATGACAGTTGACCACATCACATCAGGAAGATGGAAAGAGGATGGTAGATAGAGGATGGATTAAAAAAGGGAGTATATTAAACATGAGAAGATGGTAAAAACAGGACTTAAATGGCGAGAAACGGGTGAGGGGAGTAAGAACGGCAGAGAGTAAAAACAGTTTCATAAGTAATTGTAAAATAATTATGTAGATAAAATAGCATAAAATAAATAACTAACAAGGTTGATAAACAAGTATGTAAGAAATAAAAAAGCATCATGTAAAAGCAAGTGTAAAAAGTGAGACCTGAACCTTGGCTCAAGTTAGTTCTTCCACACGCAGACTGTTTTCAACAATTGCCCTGTCCACACGAAAAGGCAAAAACTCACTGTTAACACTGTTTATTACCTTTTAACAATGTCCACTATGTGCATCTTTTTGGGGGCAATTTCCCTGCAAAATCAACTTTATATTCATATCCATTCCAATCACAAGTTGGACCGGTGTTGCAGTTTAACCGGAGACTATGTTAACTGGTGCCATCAGGCATATTGAGTTAACTTTTCTTTGTTTATATCTGAATTCAAGGCATATTTGATAATCTTGATTAAATCATGTTATCAAAAGTTTTGTGGGCACTCTTGGGTACAGCAGGGTCTCAGGTTTTTGATATGAGGGTCCCTGGAGGGGGGGCTTTACACCTCTTACGTACAACCACTGCCGTAAAGGGTGCTGATTGGCCAGCGGTTATTAGCCAGTGGTAATTTTCTGACCAAGTACCAGCTTGAAGCTCCACCTGATAATAGACATGAAATGTGGTAAATCCAGCTGTTAACCATTTGGTAAACCAATTTTCCCAGGTTTGATAATCTAATAGAATAAAAAAGTGTGTAGATTTCAAGAGAGTAAATTAAATCAGTGATTTTATACTCTGTACCAACATTAACAAAATCAAGCTTCAAACAATTCAGCTTGAATAATAAGCAAACTTAATGCTTATTTTTCTGTGTTTTATTTAAATGTTTTTTATTCTAAACCTCTTACCTGAGGACAGCAGGGCAGGGAAACATGATTCTTAATGTGCACATGACAATTAACACTTTGAATTGAATGTTTTTGAATGAACACTTTGAATTTATTTTTTATTTAATTTTTTTTTTACTTTATTAGGATTTTTTTTTTTCAATAAAAAGGTATACATACAAGAGAGTATGTCTCTGTTCAACAAAATCAATATACAAGATAACAATGAGCATTGAAAAAACAAAGCTCTGATGAAAAAGACCATAACAACAATAAAACAAGAAAAAAGAAAACACAAAACGTAGATTTACATCAAAAAAGCTTCAACAAAACGAGGAAAAAGAACCTGTAAGAGACAAAATTAAAAAAATAATAATAATAATTATAATAGGAAGCAGGGTTTTCTGATGTGCAATAGATTTGAATTTGATTTTTAAATTGATTTTTGTGTTTTTTTGAAACAATGAACAGTGGTCTCCATGGTAACCATGTCCTGATGTTGAATCTGCTGTACAGGCCACAGTGAGTAAGATTGGGACAGCATGAGGCCTTGGGTTTCCGTCCCTGCAGGACTGTTTTACTCGAGTAATTTAAAACCTTCAGAGCCCAAACTATGTTTAAAACAGTCTCAGGTTAAAAATACTGTAACTCTCTGAAATAGACATGAACTTGAGCCGTATGCCAGTTTGGCTTCAGACCAGACCCCGCTCGCTCGCTCGCCCGTCAGGAGTCTGATTACAGAGACAGAGCACTAAATCAGCTGCAGCAGCCCCGCTGCATACTCCGGGTTTGTGGTGCTTGTAATGTAGAAATGACATTTTCATCAGGCGGAGAGCATTAACCTGCAATAAGAATGATCTACGGAGAGGGAGAGGGGGCTCAGTCTGCTCCCGAGGGCACAAAAGTACAGCAGCCAGAGCCTAACGTGTGTGTTTTACGGTGTGAGTGTGTGTTTTGTTGTGTACCTGGTCACACAGAGTTGCTATGAGTCCCTCCAAGTCGTGCTTCTCGTGGATCACCATCTGTTTCTCCTCGTACTCCTGCTCCAACTGCATCTCCAACTGCCTCAGCTGCACACACACAAACACACACGCTCAGAAAGGATAAACAACCGCCCCGATTGAGCTCTCATTGTCTTTGACAGCAGATTCCCCCTGCAGCAGGAAGCATTACCATGAGCACAAAAAACATGATCATCTGTGGAAGAGCATAAAAAAACAAATGAAGCAGTCTGACAGAGGCTTACAAAACAGGGTTTAGTCCAATAAATGGACATTTAGTTGGTTTAAAGCTTCAGCCTCCAGGGGAACAATTTAATTTATCAACAAACAAATTTAAAAGTGCCCTCATAGAGCAGATTTAGAGTTTAATTTACTCATGCATCGAACCGAAGTACCACTTTAAAGGCACTTTGCCCAAAAATCTCATTTATTTGGCTTTTCTTTCAAATATATCCAGTATCAAAGAACACAAAGTCCTATAATCGGCAGCTCAATTTTGCAATTATTATAAATGATATGAAGTCTCCTGTGTGTTTACTTCCGCTCTCCGGTTTGTTATATTTGTTGTTTTCTTCTTGATGTGTTTTTTTTGTAATATTTTATTTTCATTTTCTGAATAACATATTTACATCAAGTGAACAATGAAAGCTGCGACACATACTTTGAATGAGACAATAAGACAAGCAAAACAAGTCAACATAGACACTGTATCCACATCCACATAACACATGGAAATAAAGTAGAAATAAAAATAAACAAACAAGCTTAACCGCCTTACTTCATTTTCCTATCCACATTTTAATATCTATTTTAAAGTTAATAACTTCACAAAAAGTACTTTATTTGTATTTCTACTTAATCATCCCCCGTATTTTGTTTCCTCCCTTCTTTCAGTTTTTTTTTTTTTTGTTTGTTTTGTTTCGTTGTTTTTCTCTTTTTAACTTGTAGCCCTTTGAGATCTTCTGATGTAAAGGGCAATACAAATAAAATTTATTATTATTATTATTATTATTAAAAAAAATAAATCAACATAAAAAGTTTCTGCCTCAAGGAAACAGTAAAGACTAAGTTCTTCATCCATCTTTCACACATCAGTATGTTAATGATGTCAGTTACAGTCCATCTATTCTACTAACAAAAATCTCATTCTATACCAGAAAGAATAAACTAGAGAGAGAGATGAATGCAAGCTTTGCTCTTGTGATACTTTCCCCCATATAATTTCAAATTTGGTTATTTTGTTATTGCCAAAAGCTTTTGTCCTTTCCAAAATCAAATAATTATACTGATGAGAAAGACAAATAACATTTTATGGATAAGGGGATGGGATTAAATAAGTATTACTTCTTCCCACTCCTTTTCAGATATGTAAATCATAGTTTTGTTTTCATACTTTGTCAGTTTTCTATTGTATTGTTGTATTTGTCCACTATTGTTTGATTATTTTCCCATTTCCTTTTTTTTTCTACTACTAAACTAAACTAACCAGTTCGTTTTCCCAATGAGTGAGTGAGGGAGGGTATGAAGATTTTCAATGTTTCAAAATCAGTTTCTTTTTTATTGTGCTTTTTTTGTTTGACCTTTTTTAAAATTATGTTGTACCAATAAACCCTTCAATATGTCATATGGTTATATTAATTTGTTTAAAGCCTGGATGTTGCATCAGATAACAGTCTAATTCAGACCCTGGCAGGAACTTGCTTGTTTTGTGCTCTGGTCCCTGAAATATTACTTTGCATCATTTCAGTCTTATTCAAGGTTGACGGCCCGAGCAATCTACCCCAGCAAAACCATTTTTCTCTGGGCTAATGCAACTATAGAAAGTTTTATTGGCAAAGTATGTGAGCACTTAAAGGTTATTTAAACCCAGTTTTGCTGTATTCCCAGAACTGGTCTGCAACTTTCTGTCACCCTGGATTTCCACACAGTCTGGCTGCATATGTCAAGCACAAATCCTCACCCATCAGAAGCATATGTAGAGCTTTAAAATATTACAATTTAGCTTGAAAAACAAGATCATAAGATCACATGAGATCAACAACTTTAAGAGGTAATTGTGAGGACACGGGATAACAGGAGGAGCAGCAAGGAAGCTAAAGGCTGTGCTGCCTGCCTGAGGTAGATGTGCGGTCTGAATGGGTATTATCTCCATTATTTCTGCTTTATTGTTGTTGTGCTTGGCAGAAACTGATGTGGGGTTGGAGCGGCTCCACTAAACATAGACTCTTCATGTATTTCTGAGAGACTGATGAGACTGGTTCTGCTCAAGATCTCCAACTGCTGAACAGTCTTATTCCTGTTACTGTTACTGTGAATCTCCTGTAGATGCACTGCACTGCAGGCCTGCCCAGTGCTGCACTCATGGTTGATTCATGTTGGGTTTCAAATATGTATATATGTATTTCATATATGTTTATATGCATTTATGTGTATCTATAAATGAAGAGTATGGCCTCAGCCTGCTCTATTTTGAAGTTTCTTGAGATAACAGTTGCTATGAGCTGCATATTCCAGTAAGGGACGACATGACAGAGAAAGAGTGATTTTCTTGCCATGGTTACATTTGTGCTTCTGTCAAAATGTGAAAACAGAAACTACAAGGGAATTCATTGGAATTGTCTTTGCAGGATAAATCAATCAGTCTTTATTTGTATAGTTTCAGTTCATAACAAGTAGACACTTTACAATAAAGCAGGCTGAAGACAAACTCTTCATTTATAAATATATGCATATATACAAATACAAATAATAATTAAAGCTGCAAGCAGCGTTGGACGGGTCCTCGCTCGCAGGTCCCTCATGCCCGTTTGACCTCCATTTTGGGGGTTTCATCCCTTTTTGACCCTTTGACCTGCTTTAAGTTAGACTGAGGTGTGTAGCTGCAGCTCTGTCAGTCTTTATAATGGGTGTGTATTACACAGTCCATTCAGTGAGTCACATGACCAGCTGCTGTCAATCAGTGAGTGAATGACATCATCTGCTGCCCTCATCCAGATTCCAATTGCAGCTAAGCAGCACAGCAACCAAATCTCTCGAAACAGGTCCTCACCAATGCCACAATTTTGACCAAATCTCTCTACAAGTTATATGTGTGAACTGGAAATTTTGTCAGGAATCCATCCATGTAATTTTCAAAGCTGTAGGACTTTTTGTTTTTTTCTGTAGAGGCCTATCTTCCGCAGGTTGTCCGGAGCTGTATTTTCATTCCCCATTCATTTGAATGGGAGGAGCTGGAAGGGCTTCTTTGAGGTTCACCAACTTTGAGGGCTTGTCATTCGAAAACCGTTTGAGAAACAACAAAATCCTACATAACTTTTGATCATCAATGCCTCCTCTGTCATCTGTCCGGGTTTCAAGCTGATACCATTTACGGCCTCAGAGGAGATAATTTTTGCGTCTGGCATATATTCCCCTTGAAATTTTATTTTGAAAGGCAAATTGCCGGCTTCCTGTATGAGATAGGTCAGGGGTGTCAGCGCGTGATTTGTGGGTCTTGATGAGACAAACGTTTAGGCGTTTTTAGATCTCTCTATGACATTCCTGCTGGCCGTGAGGGCCGTTTTAGTGTGCCTAGGTGGCGCTAGAGAACTGATTTTGGCATGTTGGGGGTTAATTTTTTGATTTTATAAAATTTTTCGCCGATTCTGAGGGGCGTGCCAATTTTGGTGAGTTTTTGAGCGTGTTCAGGGGGTCAAATTAAGGTTTAAAGAGAGCTTGTTGAATAATAATAAGAAAGAAACGTTACAAAAACAATAGGGTCCTCGCCCAAAGGGCAAGGACCTCTGGTCCTTGCCCTTTGGGCGAGGACCCTAAATATATTTGTATATACACATACATAAATCCAGAGATGTATCCATCCAGGCAGAGACAAAGAGCCTAAAAAAGGATGCATGATACTGGATTTTTGCCGATATTTTTGTGAGGAACAGATGTTAAACAAGAAAAACATCATTTAACTCTTGCAAAAATGAAACCCTTGATTTTTAAATGTACCCATGCATTGATGAGAAGGTGCATCAACATTGTACATTTGTCTAATTTGACATATTCCAGCCGATATATCGGCTGTAAATATCTGCAAAAATTTCAATATCGGCCGATACCAATACTTACCTTTCTAGGCTGATATCGGCCGATACCGGTACTCAACCGATAATATCATGCATCCCTAGACTAAAATGAAGAATTTATGATAGCAACAAACCCGTGGACGCTCAGATCATAAATCTGTCCTCACCACATTTGTCTCTGCTGAATATAGATTCAATCAATCTTTATTTGTTTAGTACCAAATTTGTCTTTGTTGAATATCAATTTATTAAAGGTAAACCCCTTGAGATGTGGCATCTCATTTTCAAGAGGGTCCTCTTGTCTATTTGGTTGTAAAGATAGTTACTATGGATGTTTAATCAATACAACCATGGATAGAGAGATCAACCAAATATTAACATTAACATCCATAATGAACATAATCTGGAGAGGAATGATGTTGATTAATATAGCAGCATCTAGCTGAACTGCCATTAAAATGGGTTTAACTGGCCTGATGCATGATTCTTTAAAGTTATAGCTCGTAGTAAAGGCGACTAATCAGGCTTCAGAAGTTTCTAAACTTTTTTTTGAGGAGTATATTTAATCTTTAACCCGCCCTGCCACTTTCTGGCTGTCAGACAGTTCACAGCCTCCAACTGTTCTTAAGTTATGAGATGGTGCTGCAGCACAGATAAATACGTTTCTTTTTCAGAGATCAGATGTTAAATATCAACTGCTGTATCTCCAGCCTCCACATCTGCTCTGTTTCCATGTGAACCAGCCGAGTGTCACAGCAGTGTGCACGCAGATCTGATTGTATAATTATAAGTTTGAACAGCAGACCTGTAGAAACTTCTAGCTCATCTGTTGATATAATAACAGCAGAGACGTGATGTAACTGCAGACTGCTTGTATAATATCATGAAGAAGGAGAAAAAAACATGATGAGGACTCAGAGAAGAATTCCTCTCTCAGCAAAAGAAGGACGTTTTCCTGTAAGAGCCATCTGCACCCAAACAACACAATACTGCCGCTTACACAACACAGGCTATCGAGTTCATGGAGTGGATGTTTGTTCAGCATGAAACCTCCAGTAATCAGTTTAGAGATGCCGTTATTTCATAAGAGGGAAGGCTGATTGTTTGGGGAATGCTTTGAGCAATTTAAAAAATAATTGTGGTGTTTGCTGAAAAGTAAGTTTAATCATGCTTCTTTGTTCGACTGATGGACCAAAACACCTAAAACAGGCAGACTCAGGGCACTCCTGTGTTTGGAAACAAGTTAATGGACTTTTAATGCCTGATTTTATCATCTGAATCAAGGTTTAAAACCAATGAAATGTCCTTCCTCTCATTCCAAATCCACGAACACAGCCTTCGTCTGACTGAGCGGGGGATGGTCTCGCTAGTTAGTTTATTTTCTCCCTTGAATTAGTTCTTAGTCTAAATCTTTAGTCTTCTCCAGTGGAGCATGTTTTATGTAAATAATGTTTATATTTACAGACAACAGCAGAAGACAAGGTGAGGTCTCAGGGCCAGCCTACTTACAGAGCTTCAATAACTACAATTACAATTATGTAGCCTTTCCTTTAGCCCCATTCCATTATCATTACAGTTCCTGATATTAACTTCAGAGAGATCAACTGAATTAAATACATGGTAGTTCCTGCTAACAGCACACATGTATTAGTATGACCTTGATAAACAATCATGGATTACCTGCTGCATGTGTGCCTACCTGTGCGGTAGGAAACCGGGATATTTTTTTCCTTTCATTGCCAAAAGACTGAACCTAAAGATTGTTGGGGTTTTTTTATAAACTGAAAGAAATATGATTTGGTAATAATATAATATAATAATGTGTATATACATACAGAAATATTTTGTATAAAATATTTTCAGTCTCCTGAGTTCTATTAAATGTTATCAGTTGTTTAGATTTCCTCCTTTTAGTTTTAGAGTCTAGTTTCTCTTCTGACTTAGAATTTACCTTAAAATTATCTTATGTTGGTTACGTTTATGTTATATAGTCATTTTCAAGTAAATGTGTGCTACAGCTGCTCGACTCCATGTGCTCTATCCTGCATCAATCATTAACAGAAATGACATCATTTAACATAAATTCATACTTTTAGACCAGTTAAACGCATATTAATGGCAGTTCAGTAAGATACTGTTGTATCTTGCCTCACTCCAGAGTCCATGATAAGCAGAAAGACTCCATTATTTCGACTGTGTGTGCAGTAACAAGGAAGAGACGGACAGATCTCGCTCACTGTTAATTAGTTTAGCTCAAACACTGGGAATCAATGGGTAGTGTTAGCCTGCCTCTGTCTACAGTCATCAGATAAACTCTTCAGCAACTGTAAACGGTCCTGTGTGCTTGTTGGAATCCATGTTCAGAACACCTAGCCATTGTTTCATATGCTTTGGACTTCTGGTTGAAATTGAGTATAAAATAAGATTTGACCCTGTCTCCTGCTTATTGTCACAATCCTGTACAGCACATGAACGAGGCATCTTTGTAAAATTCTGATTTACTAAGCTTTTCCTCACAAAAAGTGTCACAGAGTCCTACAAACTCCTTCACATAAACTACTGCATGACCTCTTCTTTTGCTTTCTTCCTCAGCTTTTTACTGCATCGCATTCACCCTGCGGTTTAGTTTCATATGTATTTCTTTTGAAAATTACATAAAGCGCCAATCTTAGTCTGAAAATAGATAACGTAACATAACGTGGTAAAAAAACGAGTCACAACAAGTACACAGGTCTGTTTACAGTTGCTGAAGAGTTTACTGATGACTGTAGGCAGAGGCAGGCTAACACTTCCTATTGACTTCCTGTGTTTGAGCTAAGCTAACTAGCGGTGGGTGAGCTCTGCCCGTCGTGAAAAGAAAGAAAATGCTGGCGTATCCCTTTAATAATAGCTGCACTTTCCTCCCATCAGTTGTGAATATTCCCGGATGTTCATATATGTTCCTGATGTACATTTTGTATATCCACTGCATGTGTTAAAGCATTATTTTCATTTATATGTCATTTTAATTTCATTCTCTATTTTTATATTTCTTTTTTTTTCACTTCCCTTGTACTCGAAAAAAAACAACTGCTGGAGTCAAATTCCTTGTATGTGTCACATACTTGGCAATAAAAAACAATTCTGATTCTGAATCAACAAAAATGAACAACTAAATGTTCTGAATGGAGTGATGTCAGTGTAAACATTGAGCTCTCCTCCATCTGCGTGGACTGTTGTCCTCAGGCTGCAGGCCCTTAATTTGGACAGAGCGTGTATGGGACACTTGGCGGCCTACAGGGGGACGTCTTCATGACCTTTGGTTGCAGTACAGAATCGTTTGTAATGTGCTGACGTACCCGTCTCTGAGAGGACTTGTGGACATCCTCCAGCTCCTCATCTTTGTCCTCCAGCTCCTTCTGATGGATCTGCTTCATCCGCTCCATCTCGATCTCGAAGCGCATGTGGACCTTAAGGAAAAGGGAGGGAACCCAGGTGAGACAGACGGAGCTGGAGGGAGCACCTGAAAGTGCCTGAGTGTTTGGTGATCACCTGCTCCAGCTGCTGGATCTTGGCGGTGAGCGTGCTGATCTCCGTCGCTCTTTCGCTGGCCTGGCTCTCCAGGAGGCGGAGCTGCTTCTTCAGGTCGGGCAGCGACTCGGAGGTGAGGGCGACGGGCAGGCTGAGGTCACGGATCTGAGCGCACAGCTCATCCTTCTGCTTCTGCAGACGGCTGACCTCGGCCTGGCTCTCCTGCACACAGGGACAGATCAGTAAGAAAACTCGTCCTCTGACTCAGACGGTCTCTGGAGCCGAGGACGGTGAAACAGTCTGATCTCTCTCAGGGGGACTTTGGCAGGTTTGGCGTCATGGGAGACCAGACAGAGGAAAATACACACAGCTGAAGTTTCTCTTTAAAAAATTATCATTTTTTAGAAAATGGCTGAAAAGAGACACACCTACTATAAATGACTGGATTGATGTTGTTTACAGTATATACGTTGTGGAGAGAATCACATTTGAACTGAGATGTAAAATTGATATCTTTGCTGAAATTTGGTCAAAATGGCTCACCTACGTCTTAACTGTAAGGCCTGATTTTATATAGTAACAACATGCCCCATATGGGAGGCATATCTTCAAACTTTATAGCAAAGGAAGGAACTAATATGGTTATATGAGCATACTGTCATATGAGTGGCTTAAATGTTGCTTGAGAGATGGATCCTCTTCCTGCTGTTTGTTCTATTATTGTTTGTATTTGTGTTATGTTTTCTCTAAAACAACAATGAAAAATAATTTAAAAAAAAGGTCCTTTTTTACATCAATGCTTATCTTGTGTTATACAAAAACATCTCTCTAGGGCTGTCAAATCACTGTTTTTACTGCAACAGATAAAGTGTTGTTTACTTTCATTTTTTTGTAACACTTTGTATTTATTGTTTGTTTACTTTTTATTTTCATGGTATAAATACGAGCTGCAGTGTGTATATAAAGCTGTTTGGGCATAAATTTGATATCAGTGATATCAACTAGGGCTGGGTGATATTACCTAATCGCAGTATCACGATTAACTGAAGCTCTGACCTCGATTATGATTAATGAACGATTATTTTATGCTATGCTGGAACAAATTGGTGGTGTTACAGACGGCCGTGTAAACAGTCTTCCTGCAGTATTTACACTTAACTTCTTTCTGCTCGATGTCCTCTGCACAGAATCCAAAATGTGCCCAAACAACGGAAATGGCATTTTTCTTGGCTACAGGGTCTGACTGTATCGAGGGGGTGCGGTCACGTGACTTACATAGGGAAAATAATATAAAAAAACGACATGGGTAAAATTACTTCGATCAGAGGGTCTAAATGTCAGTTTCAATTATTTTTCAATTAATTGCCCAGCCCAAATATCAACCATTGTTCAGTTCTACTAGCACACAAATTTGGAGTACATGTACTCAGTTTTGGTCAACTAGTACTCGAGTAGACTTTACTAGTGAAGCAAAAAGTGTCACTAGTACTACTAGTAGAATTAGAAATATTCACTAGTACTACTAGTAAGCCTGATATACTAATAAGGGGGTGGGGAAAAGCAAATTCAGGCTTCCTGTTAGCTTTCAAAAATATTACAACCAATCATGGGGCTGGATTTGGTTATAATCCCTCCTATTTCATTTGCATATGGTCTACTAGCACTACTAGTGAACCTTTTTGCTTTACCAGTACTACTAGTAGACTAGAAACAGTTTACTAGTACTTGTGAATATTTTTGGTCTACCAGTAGTAGTAGTGACACTTTTTGCTCCACTAGTAAAGTCTACCTGCACACTAGTTGACCACAATTGAGTGCATGTACTCCAAATTTGATCTGAACTATGGTTGATGTCACTGATATCAATTTTATGCCCAAACGGCTTTCCATACTTACCTGGATTTAAGACTCTCTGGCAGTAGAATTTTCTTGTTTCATTGGCAGATATTTTCTGATAAATAAAATAAATCCAATGCCATATTTTTGATTTTATTCCTTGAACTAATATATCCATCTGGACTTGCCAATTAACATATGATTTATAATTAAGTAAGTAAATACTATGGACAATTTTGGCTTGAAGTTAAACAAACACACTCGCTTAAATCTGAGTTTTTGCAGTCTAGGTGAGCCACAATGAGGGAGTCTGGGGACCACATGTAGGCTGTATTGTACGCTGGTTGAGATATGTTTGTTTTCTACACAATTTGTTCTAAATCATATCTGCAAGGACAAAGCTGGATTGAGACTTGTTTATGTTGCTGCCAAAGTTACACAGTGCTGAAAACAGGCACCCTGAGCACTCTGTGGAAATAAGATAGAGGCTATTTCCCTTTTAAAGTTATCTTTCTGTTAGACTGAGTTTAAAACTGCTATTTAAGGTGGAAAGATTATGTTTTTATGCTCTAAACTGTGAGGTGCCAACAATAAAGTCTAACTCTTCCACAGGCTCTATCTGCTGTGAGACTGGACAGTGTGAAGTTCTTAGCACACAAAAAGCCCCGTCTGTTTGTCAGCAGGTTTCTATTAACCTGGTTTGTACAAAGCAAATGTAGCCAAAGAGCGAACAGATAAAGACAAACCTGCAGGTTTCGCCTCAGTGTGTATATCTCAGCACCCAGAGCCGTGTTCTCCTGACAGGCTTTGTCCTTCTGCTCCCTCTCGTTGTCGGCTTCCTCCAGAGCCTGAGTCAACTCGCTGTCAAACCTGAGCACACAAACACGCACATACATATGAACACATACATATACACGAACACATAAACACAGAGGCAAACAGAAGGAAGGGGTTTGGGATGGAAAAACCAGATAAAAAAACAATAAATTACTACTATTATTCATTTTGATGACAAATAAGCAGACACACTTCGATGCTTATGCTGCGTTCCAGTTTGTTTGTCGCACTAAATCAGGCATGTACATAGTATTGTTTGATGTTTATATATAGAAATGCTGCTATAGTGTTATTTACATTCTTCATGTGGTATGTGCGAACTACAACGCAGGACGTGCTAACAAGAGTGGATCGGTGAGTGTTTTTTCCGACTTTGTAACTGGAGCACTGATAACTCAGAAGTGACGTCATTCCCACTCCCCTCGTCCCAGTTCAGATGTAAATGGAGCGCAGCATTATCTGAAGCTAGGCTCCTTTTATTGCACAAAATAATGTAATAACTATGGACTTAAAATCCTATCTTTATTCAAGACCATGCTCTAATGTTTGAGAGCAAAGTTCCAAGTTTTGAGAGAAAAGCCTTTTTACTTTTGAGAGCATTTTTCTTATTTGAAAGCAGATTTACATGTTTTGACAGCAAAACGTTGTCATACAGTGCTCAGATTTTCCTTCGAAACCTTGTTTGTGCCTCAATTCTCTTTCTCCTCTCGGATTTTTTCTGCTCACACACGAAACAAAACTGCTCGCACACGGAACAAAACTGCTCCCAGCCAATAGGAATTGAGTATCGTTTCGACCAATCACGTTAATGCTACATGGTTGCTAGGGGGTTCGCTAGATTGAGCCGAGCGCCCCGTACGGGCGGCTCCTCTCCCGCGTATCTTCCATCTGTTCCCGCTCTGGAGGTAGTTTCTTCAGGACAACTCATTGGCGAAATGGACGGTGACCGTTTTTTCGTGTTCATATGGGTGAACGAAAAACGGGAAACCATCCGATTTTCAATTTTCGTTTGGTAAGGTAAATGAGAAACGGTAAATGAGTCGTCTCCCATTTTTTGTTTGGTAATCGGAAATCGAAAAACGGAAAACGAGCTTTTATCTGAAATCTATTATGGGTTAATTTTTACACAAGTCGGGAAATAAAATACAGTCGTAATTCCTTTCGTCAAGCTTGCTTTGCCTTGAGCTTGTTTTGCTCTCAAATATGAAAAATGCTCTCAAAACAAAAAGGTTTTTCTCTCAAAACTTGAAACTTTGCTCTCAAACATTAGAGCATGCTCTAGAATAAAGATAGGATTTTAATTCCATAATAATCAGTCCTATGTCTTAAAATCAAACTAATTCTTCAGAAGTACCCAAACTTGAACCTTTATAAATACTAAAGACAGGTAATAAAATATTCAAACATCCCTCTTATAAACGCAAAGGGAAGATTTAAAGTGGTTTTCGGTAAATTTGATCAACTTAACACTTAATCAAGGTGATGCATTTGCACTTAAAAATAGAATTATTTCAATGGGTATATATGTAAAAGCCACTTAGTTGAATAAACGTATTCAACGTTGATGGCTCAGTTAGAGTGGGTTAATAGTAGACTTGCGTTAAACATACAGCACTTATACAGGTGAAACTAAACCTTGAAAAACCTTTATGTAAAAGTTTCAGAGCCACAGATCTGATATGAAACTCTCTTCAAAGACAAGTGCACCCAGCATCTCCAGGCGACCTTCACACCGAACCACCTCGCTCTTATTTTCTCTAAAAGTCAAACCAATTACAGCAGCAGCCTTTCTATAAACTCATTAATCCTGTTTCTATCACAGGCGCTAATGATGTTAGCCAAATCTGATGGAAAACATTAAAAATCTTCCTGCTGACCTCAGAGGACTTTTCGAGCTTTGTGAGCTTGACTGGGCATTTTTAATCACGGCATTAATTCTTTACTAGAAGTTTAATTTCAGATCATTTTGTTCCTCCAGATATGTGAGAGGAAACAATTTCAAACTGATGGTTTTTAATGAGGGCTTTCATGCAGCATATTTCCTCTTGAAAATGTGGTTTACTTGCTCTCTATGCTGATGTTAACTTTGAGAAAATTAATGCAACATTTTTTGGGACAAAACAAACCGTTAAATTAGTCTCTTCAAAGCGTCCACACTCCTCCAAGAAAGCAATCACTTTATTTTGCACGGTTGTTGGTCTACCTCTGCCTTTATTGTGAAGTTCGTCTTCTGTTTCGAATACTCCGATCAAATTAAAAAAACACAAACTAACTGAGGTATCAGAAGTCCACAAAGGCCTTTGTCTTTTGACTGAGTAAACATCATCTTCCTCCATGACCAAAATCTGGAATTTTTTAATAGAGAATTGGAATAAGGATCTGAGCCTGTCAGTGACAAAAAGCTCTACGTGGATGCCCTGTATTTGCGGGAATTTGCTGCAAAGTGCTACAGTGCAGCCACTACATTCCATCTCTGGACTTCCTGGAATTCCCAAAAGTTATCCCCATGAATCATTTACATTTTCCCAAACGCCAAAATCTGGCAGGGGTTGTTGCATAATTAACTAGAAGTGCTCTGAGAGCACAAACCTTCACCGAGGTGTTTCCATGTCAAGTAAGTGATCGACAAAAATGTGGAAAACTGCCCCATCTCACACTGTTCTCAAATCCCAGAATGGATCCATGACTTTTTCTGGGATTTGTTAACAGTGTGACATGAGGCAATAACAAATTGCAGTTTGGTGCAAAGTGCTGTCATATTATATTTATATTGTGAATATTAATGTTAATGTTGACAGTGAACATTCATTGGCCTTGATTATAGTCTTACTTTTACTAGTTTTAATTAATTTTTTCCTTCATAAGGAAGTTGATATAGCTTAAAGACTCTGAACGTTGCAACCTGCTTCATTTTTTTACTTTATTTTTATGTTCTTATCTATTTTAATGTCTTTATTTGATATTCCTACTGCTACACTGTGTATAAGAGCAACTGAAACAGCCGAATTTCCTCTTGGGGATTAATAAAGGGTTTCTCATTTCTGATTCAAATCTAAACCCTTTTCACTCTGTGCCTGATTCTGCACTTGGATTGTGTGCCGTGTAATTAACAATATAATTCAAAGTTCACTTAAGACCATCATCTCACTTTATAATCTTACATCCCTGCACCTCGTGATCAATCTGTCTTACTTCACAGGATCAGGAAAAAGGATCAGTCAACTGATTGATTTTTAAGTTTATCTAAACACATATTTAGAGACATAGAGAAATGATTTTCCAGAGGTACATTGATTAATACATACCAGAAGGTGCTTGCTTATTACTTGGAGGAAAATTTTGCAGGGAATGGTAATTACATTTGTAAAGAAGGGATAGGTATGATTGTATTTTTTTGGTAATTTAAGTCAGTGTTACGGTTTCAGTTTGGAAGAATAGTAAAATTTGAGGGGGTAGGATTAGTTAAGTTTATATTTCCTCCTTCTCGCTCATGCAAACTGAGAGGCTTGAAAGAAGAAAAAAATGCAGATTCAGCTACTGTCTAGTTTTTTTCGTGATTATCACTTATTTTTATTTTTAACAATTTTCAAGGTTTCATTTACATGATAAAAATAAAAAAAGATATCAATCAATCAATCAATCAATCAATCAATCAATCAAAACTAGGGAGGGGCAACTTTGGTTACCAAGAGGGCCACACTAACATCATCTTCACTGCCAAAAGGCCAGATTTTTGTCAACTAAAAGGCATTAAAATAGACAAATATATGCAGAGAAACTGTCACATAAATTCAAATCCAGATTCAGACAACTTTATTTATCTTAAAGGACCATTTGATATAATTTTAAATATGAGGTCCCTTTTTCTACATTTATATATCATCACTAATGAGCACAAACAGAAATAAAAAAAAGCTCTAATGCTGACTGAAGTAATATATTATCCTGATTACAAATCTTATTTTGTACTTTAATTTAGTTAAAAGTTTAAAAAACCCACTCACAAACATGGAAGGTGACCAAAAGCACTATTTTATGAAAAAAAGAATAATAAAAAATGGAGATAGAAGTTTATGCCTGACAGTTTGTGACAAAATATCAAAACTTAAATGCAATTAGCAATACTTTATCTCACAGGCTAAACAGAACTCAAGCCAGTTTCAGCTACTTTTTGTTGCAAGTAACAGAGCATTTATTGGCTATCAAAGTATATTTTGCTTACATTTTTATTCCTATTGTGACAAATGCGTGAATGACAGTTTCATACAGAAAAATCACAGAAAACTTGAGCTCAGTTTCCTTGGAAATATAGCTATTTCTTATGCTGTCATGGCAGATTTTAAGTTTTCTTCAAGTTTGTACATTTTTCAATGTTTCAAAGTGACTGAGGGACTGCATTATGGTAGAAGAAAAGCTGCATATGGCCCATTTGCAGCAGATTGATTTAAGAGATGCCCTCTAAGTCATGAAAACACAGCTTAATGTCATCTTGATTAAAGAGCAAGCCATAAAGGAAACATTGCTCAATTACACAAGGAGGTTATGGTTTTTGTTAGTTTATTAAGTTGTTTGTGAGTTTGTTAACAGGACAACTCCAATAGTAAAGAGAAGATCTTGATGGAGTTTTCAGGAAATGTTGGTCAGGGTAAAGAAAGAAGTGACTTGATTTTGGTGATGATCAAAATCCAGATTTGTGTAGTACTACACTTATTTTTGTGTTCTTTTAGTCATGTTTCTGTGTTTGTTTGTTGTTGTTTTTTATTTTATCTGCCTATCATCCTGCAAAGCCATGTATATTCCTGTATTTACTGCTATACTCAAATAGTTTAGTTGTAGGTCAATGTCATTCTTGTGTATATATGTGATTAATTATTATTGTTAAAAACTCAACAGTGTGGAACTGGGCAGTTTTCCAGATTGTCACAATCAATTGTTTGAAAGTGTTTGGCAGAGGTTTGTGCTCTTGGCACTCTTCTAGTTAAAATGACAGAGACAAACTAAAAGGAATTAAACCTCTTTTTGGCTTGGTGTTGCTGCCTCTATGGCCTCTTTCACTGGATGAGGCTCTCCTAAAGTCTTAGTACCTCTCAGTCCTAAAAACATAACTTCAGGGGCTTTAACTGTAAAATATTATAACACCGCTTCAGAAGAGAGAAGAATAATTCATGTTAAATAATCTGTAAGTTGGAGCAGTTACAGATGAACAGGTGGAAACACACCGTCTCTGTTTGCGGTCCAGCTCGTGCATGCGGCTCTGCAGGCTGTCGGTGAGCACTCGTGCGTCCTGGAGGTCAGAGGTCACGCGCCGACAGTGACGTTTCAGCTCCGTGGCACTGCGCCGAGACTGCTCCAGCTGGGCCTGCAGAGACGCCACCTGAACACAAACACATTGTTATGACCATAGAGATTTAATCTCGCAGCGGCGTGCCCGTGCACGTCACGGCGTCCTGCCTCACCTTGGTGTCGAGCTGCTGTCGCGTCTGCCTCTCCGTCTCCAGTTTTTCCTCCGTCTGTTTGAGGCGTCTGCGGACAAACTCCACCTCCGTCTGGCAGCACTCCAGCTGCATGGCCAGCTCGCTGTCTGTGTGAGCGGAGAGAGACCGTGTGACTTTGTCTGAGGGGACAGGCAGGGTCACCGAAAACCTCGGCTGTGGTCAGTGAGTGGATAACAGAGCCTTCTGTGTCCTTTACTTAATGATTTCTTTGACCTCACGAGTTTGAGCGAGGACTGAGAGAGAATTCAGAGGAACTGGAGAAAAGACTACCTTCAGGAAGTTCTCATCATCACAACCTGCAGACTGGAAGGTTTTTTACTCTGTGCTGGAACTGAATGAGCGTATTATCACTGCATGGATACATTTAACCTTCCTCCTGTGTTAGGGTCGACCTGTTTCAGGTTTTAAATGCATGAAAGAACCACTTCATATTTGTTTATTGCATCAAGACTTTATGACTTTTTCAGGAACCTCTATTTAAACAAAAAAAAAACAAAAGAAAAAATGAAAACAATAAATTATAAGTGCTCTAATAAAATAGTGTCCTCCGTGTTGTTAGGGTCGGTTTTGACCCAGTTATAAAAATAAGATTATAAAGCAATAATTTGAGCCAAAACTGAAATTATGGTGCACCTATGAAGATAAACAGATAAATGTTCATAAATGTTCACAAATATTCATGCTAATAAAAATACTGTTTTGCCTTTTTCTTTACACCAAAGATCTTACTTTAGTTAATAATATCAGAATGGAAAAATGTATATACATATACCTTTAGGATGTGTGTTCTAACACCCCTAGTAATAGTGAGGTAACATTACAACCTCTTATTTATTTATTTGATTCTCTTGAGGTTCATTTAACATTTTTTTTATTTTAATCAAGGGGTATACAGACAAAGAAAGGCCCAAAGGCCCACACCGAAAGATATTAAAACCAATATTTTCATGGATAATGAAGCTGGATTAGATAACCAAGAGATAAGGGAAAAAACTGCATGACAGATAATTGATTTTAGAGTAATTTAAAGCTGATTCAAGGCACGGGTCAAAACCGACCCTAGTGTGGAGCGTGTATAGAAAAAGCTAACACAGTACAAGGGTTAAAAATCAGAGGGTTTTCGTTTTTTCTAGAGTAAAATTATGTCTCTTTGTTTCTGTCACATCAACTGTCACATTGAAAGTAACAAGACAAAACAAGGCTTTTTTTTTTTAAAGCATTTTACTAAACTTTCATAGGTTCTCCTTTCTTTAAGAATCTATTTATCTTGACCTTTTTTATAAATTGTTATTCTTTCAATCTTACCCTGTAGCACTTTCTTCTAAGAGAGGGACAGACTCTATAAGATTTTTCTTCATTCTGCTCCTTTTCATTTACATTTGCTTTTTTTGTTTGTATTGAATGTTTTGTAGACTAACAGAATGAAATAAAGTCCTAAACCAAACCTGTGTGTGCAGTAACAAGGAAGAGAGGGGCAGAGCTCAGCCTGCCTCTGCCTACAGTCATCAGATAAACTCTTCAAGAACTCTAAATGGTTCTTCGCCTCAGGTCAAACTGAGGCTGTTTTTGTCTTCTAACCTCTGACAACCATAGGATTAAGGAAGATTTCTGTGCTGATGGAAACACCAGCAGAGCCTCCTGATCTTTACCTGTCCCTGCTCCTCTCTGCCCCTCAGCCATCTGAGCTTTCTGCTTCTCCTCCTCCAGCTGCTTCTCCAGAGTCTCCACGCTGACTTTACACTGATCTACCCGAGCCTGAAGAAGGAGGAGCAGAGATATGAGACATTAAACTCGAGGAGTCACTTCTAAAGTTAGTAGATGAACAATAACCGCTCGTGTCTGGTCTACCTGCAGCTCCTTGTTCTCCCTGCTGAGTCGGAGTCTCTCGGCCCTCTCCACATCCAGCGCCTGACCCACCGCGTCACCACGGAAACGCTCATCACTCAGCTCAGAAGTCACGGCTGTGATCTGCACACACGTAAACATGAGCTCAGCATGTGGGGCGTGTGTTATTAAAGTCTGACTCTGCAGAGTGACAAACCTTGGTTTCCAGGCCGTCCGCGGTCTGCCTCAGCTCGTGCCTCTCCTTCTCCGACTTCTCCAGGCGTCGTCTCAGAGCCGATATCTCATCCTGACAGGGGGAGGAAGAGCAGCGGCTGAGGCGTCTGTTTTTATGAACTGTTAGTCAGCATCGTTTATAACCATCAGGCCACCTGTTGCTCAGAGGCTGCAGAGGATCCTCGCTGAATGAGATGTTTCATCCTGTTTTGTCTGTGTTTGACTCAGAGCTGAAGGAGGAGATGGGCTTTTTCTGACTCTTTCAGACTGTTAGTGATCTTTGTCCTGCTCAGATGATGTCCTGTGCAAATTATGACGATGCCATTTCAGCGTTAATTTTGTTGACTAATTATTTTCGTCATAGTTTTCATCAACAACCTTTTTTCCCCTGATGAAAACTAGACAGTAACTAATAAAAACAAGTGCACTTGAACAAAAACAAAAACTAAATTAACTGACATTTTCATCAACAAATAAAAACTAGACTAAAATTTATTTTAGGCAAAAGACTATAAATAAAACTAAATTAAAAAGTGCTGTTAAAATTAACACTGCACCATTTAAACAAACATACATTTATTAGTTTATAAAAGCTCCATAATTAGTTACTTGGCTGGCTGTAGGCTTTCTGCTTGGTGTATTTTATGTTTCAGCGTCTACATCTCTACTTCGCACTTCGATGCCTAGAAGGTGAAAGCTCTGTTTTGTGACACTGCAGTTACACTCAGAGGCCTGAAGTGGCCACTAGAGAGTCACAAAAACATATTCCCATATACTGCAGTTTTAACATACACTATACTACCAGAAGTATTCGCTCATCGGCCTTCACACACATATGACCTTGAGAGCCCTCCATTCTCAATCCAGAGGTTTTAATATGATGTTGGCCCCTGTGTAGCTCTAACAGCTTCAGCTCTTCTGTGAAGTCTTTCCTCAGGTTTAGGAGTGTTTATGGGAATTTTTATCCATTCTTCCAGAAGAACATTTGTGAGGCCAGACACTGATGTTTGACGAGGAGGCCTGGCTCACAGTCTCTGATCTAATTCATCCTAAAGGTGATCTGTGGGGTTGAGGTCAGGACTCTGTGCAGGCCAGTCAAGTTCTTCCCTCATTCACGTCATTATGGACCTGCTTTGTGCACTGGTGCTCAGTCATGTATGAACAGGAAGGGGCCGTCCCCAAACTGTTCCAACATAGTCTGGAGCATGAAATTGTCCAAAATGTCTTGGTGTGCTGAAGCATTAAGAGTTCCAGAGAACACTTCTCCTCTGCTCTAGAGTCCAGCCCTGTGCTTTACTCCACTGCATCAACGCTTTGCATTGCTCTTGGTGATGTGAGGCTTGGATGCAGCTGCTCGGCCATGGAAACCCATTCATGAAGCTCTACACACTGTTCTTGAGCTAATCTGAAGGCCACATGAAGTTCGGAGGTCTTTAGCTGTTGACTCTGCAGAACGTTAGTGACCTCGGTGACCTATGACCTCCACCCTGCTCTGTGAGTTTACAAGCTCACCACCTCGTGGCTGAGTTGCTGTCATTCCCAATCCCTTCCACTTTGTTATAAACCACAACAGCTGACTGTGGAATATTTAGCAGAGGAAACTTCAGGACTGGACTTACGGCTCAGGTGTTCTCCTATCAGGCACCACGCTGGAGATCATGAGCTCCTGAGAGCGACCCATCCTTTACTAATGTTTGTAGAAGCAGTCTGCATGCTGAGGTGCTTGATTGTATACACCTGTGGTCATGGAAGTGACTGGAACACCTGAATTCAATGATTTGCATGGGCGAGTGAATACTTTAGGAAATATAGTGTACCTTGTTAAGCTTGTTATTGTCTAATTGAACACTGGATCAGCAGCCAATCCTCAGCTTTGGAGCTCTGAAAGGCCACAAACCATTTCCAGAGACGCAGACCTTGAATGCCACACACTTTCAAATATTTACAGCTTTTCCAGTCAATGGTCTGCATCAGTTGAGAGAGTATGTGAAAATGCAGAAAGGCTTTCCCAAAAATACCGAGCTGTCCTGCTCTATCAGGTTGCATTTTTGCAGCACACAAGCCATCGTGTTTCTTTTTTAGCCTTCCTGACTCACAAACCTCATGATGTGGGGGCCTGGGAAAGAGCACAGACAGGTCTTTGGATGTGCAAAAGTTACGTTAGGGTTCCTTCACATTCTTGGAAACAAATGTTTTAAGGCCTTTCAAGACCAGAATGAAAAACAGAGAAATGCATCCTCTCACAGCAATTCCTCACCAAGTCAGCAAATCCAGCTGAATGCATTTGAATAAATACTGACGATATTACTGTGTGTGAGTGTTCACCTCTTTGGCACGCAGCCTCTCGTTGTCCAAGTTGACATCGAGCTGAGGACGAATTTTACAGAACAGTTTCCACCAGCTCCACTTCGCAGCAATTCTGAGAGCTCGAAGGTTCCTCTGAAGACACCGAACTGCCATCTGCTGCACCTGAGCACACAAATAAATACATTTTAATTCTGAATTGATCCAAACATGAAAAATAAATAAATCAGTTCATATTTAAAAAGACGTTTGTCCTCCTGATTCTATGATGAACAAACACTCTGCTTATACCGTCCGTCTGCTTTTGTTAGACAAAGTTGCGACATGCTGGTACTAGCTGGTCGATTTGCTAAAGTTAGCCCGTTAGCTCTTTGAGTCGACAACATAGAGTAAAGAATTTAATTCTTTCATGAGAGATTTAAGTAAAGTATGAGCTCTGCTTCTTGTACTTAGTTTCTCACAATTTTGAGTGACTTCTGTCAAATTTCTGATTGTTTTTTTGTTGGCCTTTTTATAACTTTCTTTTGCTTTTCTGAATTTCTTTGCTCTCTACCATTTTTTCCTTTTTATTTTTGTCCATTTATAAATTCAGAAATCAGAAAAGTGTTGTATTTCTGCATTCCAATTTTTTTGCCTTTATAAAACTTTGTCTTTTTCTGAATTTCTTTCATTTAGTATTTTTTTCTTTACCTTTTAATTGTTGGTCTTTTATAAATTCAGAATTTTTAATACTGTCATATTTTTTTTTTTTTTGGCCTTTTTTAATTGTCTAATTCTCAAATTTTACAATTAAGCGCAAAAAACAAGCCTACACACTTGTTAATTTACAACTTGTGATTTTAAATATCTTGAGTTTCATTGTTTTAAATTAATAACATGAACTTAAATATTTTGAGTCTTAACTTGTAATTGCAGGAATTTATAAATTCAATAATTCAGTTTTTCAAACTTGTACAGTCTAGTTTCTCATAATCTCTTTTTTGTCTCAAAAAATCCTCAATTCTCTCTTAATTCTCCTAAACTTTAACTTTCTTAGTCAATAATCGTCTGTATAATTATTTAGCTTATTCTAATTTTTGCTCTTGTCATTTCATGACTTCATTATCTCACAAATCAAGATTTATTTTTTCACAAATTTCAGCTTTTAAGTTCAGCATCTCCTTATCATTTTTGTTAATTACTTTGATCATTTAAAAAACCCAATACAGAGTCTTAAAAAAGGTTTATTACTTGCAAATATTCTTTAATTTTGTTTTATTCACTTTAAGTACGGGCCATTAGAGCTGCTACGAGCAAGACAACATCCTGCTTCACACTTCTTTAATCTCCAAAACTGAGATATAAAAACTGCAAACTAAAACTAAATAAGCAAATATTGAGAATAATTTTAATAAACAGCAGTACTGTTATCACCATGGGTGGTTCATTTCCTCTTTGAGCCAAAATGTCCATCCCAAAAATCTACTTTATATCTTCAAGAGGAAATAAAGCAGATTTTATTCATGAGAAAAGCAGCTGGTGGTTTCTGATTTTCCCATAAGACAGATTTTATTTCTGTGAGATGAAAGTTTGTGATGTCTCGTCTTTCCTGCAGCTGTACGACATATTTAGGATTCAAAGGAGGATCGTGTCCATCAGAGCAGCAGGCGGGACCCTAACCTTGAGCTTCCTGTACTTTTGTCGGGCCAGATGTCCCAGACAGGCGGCCTGAAGGTGGATCAGCCAGCCGGTGACCTGCTGATCTCTCTGCTGCTCCAGGTACCGCAGCACGCCTCGCTTCATGAAAACCTGGGCCGCAGCGGGAGAAAGACGAACATCCATTACACATCAGCAGCTGGATTCATGTCTTTCTGTTTGATCAGAGGGTTTCAAACATGTTCTCACCCGGCTGGCCCCCACCACGATGCTCTTCTTATCCAGATCCAACTCCACCAGCAGCTCCTCCACCGCCTGGAATCGACCCAGAGGGAAACGGGTTATTTATTCTGAGCTGAGCATTAAAAACCTGATGTTTGTGTGAGGGAGGGAGCTGCAGACCTTTCTCTCATCGTGGCTGACAAACATAGAGGCGTAACGTTTCATGATCGGAGGAGACAAGCCCTGGAAGTGACACCTGAAGTCACACAGGGTCATGTGCTCTGGGTAACCTGAGGAAAAGGCAACAGAGGGTGAAATGATCAAATTTAGACTTCGAGCTGATATCTAAGTGCAAATAAAACTCCATCTTCGAAGGTAAAATGTTCCTAAAAAGGGTGCACGTGACATAATACTTTAGAAACCGACTAAAACCTCCAGCAAAGGTAAAACAAAAAGAATAAAAAGCATAAAATATAATTTACCACAAGAGCAAAGGCAGAGCCTCAGACTTGACAAAAATATACCATCCTCATATGACTTGATTTTAATCCTCTCACGACAGAGGACAGCTATTCAAAGGCTGTTTTTCTTGTGTACGTGCGGGTTCTGTTGTTATAGTCGCAGATATTAGCCAACAAAGTAGGCGACTGTGTGTCGTCCCATACACTGCCACCTACTGGCCTGTCATGGTAAGTGCATTTTGTTTTTAGGCAAAACCAAGATGGCCAACAGGAAGCCGGGAAATGTTGAATATCCCTGGAATATTTTGCAAAACCTTCTATAACTAAGGATTAATACAATTTATAAATTTAAAAATATTTATTTTCTATCAGGACAAATTTGTAATTGATCACTTGTTCACTAAATTGGATGCCTTGCATCAACTGCTTCAGGTTAGCAACATTAAAAATGCTTTGGTTTCACAGTTTACACACACTAGATCAATTTCTGTTATCAGTTATTTCTTTGGTTCAAAAGTCAAATGCATGATGTCAAGCTGAGTGGACATGTTTGCAACTCAATGAAAATTAGATCCATAAATAAAATTCAATTGCACTGTTTTTTTTAATACCTAAAGAGGAATAAAAACACCTAGATTAGATAGAACTTTATTAATGCCTTTGGAAGCCTCCCTCAAGGAAATTAATATTCCAGCAGCAGAATTATATAGCAGATATAAAGATATATAAATAAGATTGATGTAAATAAAAATATAAACAAATATAAAAAAAAATGTTACTGATGGCAAGTATGGTATACTTGATTGAGGTTCTGATAATTCATGCATGAAAGGGCTAAGATAATTTACAGCAGTACGAGGGACTGACTGCACTCGCTGTTGTTTGTCTCTTTGTTAGTGTAGTTTTGTGACTGTTCTGTGTTTTCTCTGGGACTTGAATTAAGAGGCATAAGATTTATGTATGTGTTTTCCCCATATTTCTGTTTTTAAATAATAAAATAAAATAAAATAAATAAACACTGAGGAATATAAAACAACAAAAAACAATTTAAAAATGGGAAGTCTGAGCTCTGCTTTAAACAAAGTTTTTATCAAAATGTGTACATTTGTATAGAAGTAGCTTATAATTTATTTTAGGCAAGATATTGCAAAGACCATTGGCTCCTGCATAGATGTTATATAATGTTATAAATATTATTAATATGGAGAAATTAAAAACCTGACTGTAGGACGTGGTAATAAAAGGGATAGGATTAAATAAGCTTTTTCTTCTTCCTACTCCTTTTCAAACATGTGAACTTGCAGCACAAGCAAGATATCATCGACAGTTTACCTTCTTTGTTTTTTTTTGTTTTGGTATATGCATGTTTGTGTTTATGGTGACAACCCATGTTTGTTTTTTACATGCTTGAAATAAAGCGTTCAATTCAATTCAATTCTATTTAAAATTCAAAATGGATGTTTTATTTTTAGCACGAGTTTAGCGAGTTTTTTGTTTTTAGTGTCATTTAGCCTCTTGTTTTTTCATGCTCCCTCATGTTGAAGGGTGAAATTAGAGAATAAAGAAAGATTCACGACACTTACATATTTCCTTCAGCAGAATTTTAAGATAAGTCTTTAGTTTAAGTCGAACATACCTGTGCGGTGCAGCTGCAGGGCCGACAGGATCTGCGTGGACTGGAGCTGGACTCTGAGCGCCGGGACGTCAAAACTTCCACTTCCATCCGCCTTGGCGCTCACGCACTGCAGGAACACGGGCCGAGCTCGACGAATCAGGTTCAGCAGGGCGTCCTGAGGGGCGGGGACAGTCCATGCTGTGATACGTCTGAAGCAGAGTGAGGTGATTATATCCATGTAGGGGTGAACTTACAGCCTGCAGTTTGACTGCGATGCACTGCGAGTGTCGTCGTATGGCCGCCATCCCTCCACTGAAGGTTTTCCTGATGGTCCCGTTCCTCTGCAGGCAGCGCTGGCTGCTCCCCTCCAAACCGCCCAGGCCTCGACACAGAGGGGGGAGGGAGATCCTGGGGGTGAACATGGACTTCACCTCCGCTCTGGGGAAAACAGGGACACAAGCTTAGCACCATCTTTGACCTGAAAGACACTTCGTTTGGGTGAAACAATGTTGAAACAATTAAATCCCACCCCTTCTCCATCAGGTATCAAAAGTCAATTATTCCATCTCCCGATTGAAATGTATCCATTAAATGTAATACAAAATGATCAACGATCATATTTGCCTTATCAATACATATTTATATACACATAAATGTCTGACCTCCAATTTTTTTTATAATAAATTAAAAATTTCTATTAACAAAATCAGCTCTTATGATTCTTTTGAAATCATAAAAAAGACTATTTAAGTTAGAGTAGTTAGATAGGTTTTTGTTTCTTTTCTTTTGCTAAAAAAAACAAGATAATAAGCGGTAAAACTCTGGGTTAGACTCTCTTTGTGTTCTACGTTTTTCCCCTTTTGTACAGCACTCATTTAGTTCTCAGTTGCCTCCCTTTTGTTTTTGTTAAAAATCTTACTTTTGTTCATAAATAACTTTAATTTAACCTCTTAACATCTGGTTTTTATGTTACTTCCCTTTCCCCTAACGAGCTGGTTGTAACATAAAAGGGGGATGTCCGGGATTCGGACCCGGGACCTCTCGCAGGCCAAGTGAGAATCATACCCCTCGACTAACAATAAAAACATGAACAGTATAAGCGACAGCTCTTTACGGCAACAAACTATGACCAAATTTAACAGATGACTTCAAACCAGCACCTTTGGTGTCATTCTAATGTGATCACAGGATGATCAGGGTTCCCACTCTTTTCTAGAATCATTTTCCAGGACTTTTCCAGGATGTTTAAATATTGGTGTGGGCAATTCCCAGGTTAATCTAGCCTTCTAAAAAACTACATTAAAGGTTGATGACCAGTATCTCTAGCTAGCTAAATAAAACTTAAGATTTAGTTATTTCTAACTCTCGGGCATGCACGTTGTCTGCTAGCTATCTTTTTAGTCTGGCTTTTATGTAGTGTCACACTATAAATTTATGGTTTATACTTATTTTTTTAATCTTTATTTACTCTGCTTTTGGTAAAAATATATTTTGTTGGTTTACTTTTTTCGTAGCCTAAATTGTATTTTGCCATTTGTCATTATTTCTTTATGTCACCATTTTTCTTTATATTTTATTCCTTAACTTGCATTATTTTATCTACTCATATTTTATGGCTCAGTGTGCATTAGTTACCAAGTACATTTTTACTTTATTTCCTATGTTTGATTTTTGTTCACTAACAAGGTAGAAGGAAGGTAAATAATTTTCCAGGACAATCAACTTTTTTCCTCATTTTCCATGATTTCCATGACTGGGAAGTTGGTCAGCCATTTTCCAGGTTTTCCCGGACGTGTGGGAACCCTGTTGATTTTGTTGAACAGCCTGAAATCATAAAAACACTCTGAATCTTCCTGGTTGATCTCTTCATCTTCAGGCCAATCAGACATCATGATTCTATAATTATCTGTTTACTCAGACAGAACGTCTTCGTATACGTCCTCGCGGGGCTTTCACACTCACATGGTGGAGTTCTGCAGCACACAGATGGCGTTCAGAGCAGACGGGTTGTTCTGGATCAGACCGAACCATCCCGTCAGGTCGTAGCGGACGGGGTCGCAGCCCATGAGGTGGTTGAGCTCGCACTGCAGCGGCTGCTCGCACTGACGCACTGCGGGGACATTCACAGGATCACACCGAGAGTTTAAACACTTTAGATTCACGTGTCAGCCCCTGAGTGACTGAAGTGTTTCGTACCCGTGCTGCTGTAGTACTGGCAGACTCTCTCCTAGGGCGCCGTTCTCACTGGAGGCTGGTGTCACCATCTCCTCATCCAGGACCCATAACAGACCTCTGGGGTCTCCATCTGCCGCCCGCACCTTGAACAGAATGTTTAATTAACATAAAAAGAGAAAATGAACATGAATCGAGTGCCGAGCTGCAGACTGTATCTGTCAGACGAGTTTTAGAAGAGAAAGAAGCAGCAAGAGAACATTTAACATTTATCTGCTGGACAAAGACTTAAAAAGATTAAACACCTGCACATAATTACTGACGTATAACTCTGAAACATGATCATTCTCAAAGTTAATGGCCATATTAACATTTTAATAACTCCTCTTTTCTCTAATCTGGACTTCTTCAGCTGGACAATTTTAATAGATATTTTTCTGAGAAAATAAATCTGCAAGAGTAAAAGATTGGTCCCTGTGAAAGCTCCTCTCTCTGGGATAAAGTTTAGGAGTTTTTGCATCAGTCTGACAATTAAAAAAAAAACATACGTGCTTAAGCTTTTTAAAAAGGATCACCAGATATTTACTAAGCTGCAAGAACTTCAATCCAAGGCTGGCAGGGAGACAATTTTAGGTCCAATTTTACTTGAGGTGATTATAATAATTAAAAAAAAGAATCTGCTGATGCAGCAAGAAGATGCACTTAGGTTTTCCTAGCACGAACAGCGCTTGATTTCAATTCACAACCATTGAGGGGGGTGCTGGTTTGGTGGGGTGATAAGTTACTACCTCTCTATTAACTATCCAATAAATGTGAGAAAATGCCCAAAAAAATACTTCAAAAGAAGAACTATGAAAATCTGAATGTTTTTGAAAATAAGAAATAATGAAATGTTATAAAGGCCTGCAGCTCTTGTTAATTTGTATTATGTGTTTAGATAATCAATATCTTGTGAGAGAGGGGCAGACTCTGTAAGATTTTTCTTCTTTCTGCTCCTTTTCATTCACGTTTGAGATTTTTTTGTTTGTATTGAATGTTTTATTTAATGGCAGAATGAAATAAAGTCCTAAACTAAACTAAGTTTCATGATAAAGTTACCATCATAATACGATTCATGACCCTGAAAACTCACACCTAGCACTCAGAATCATTTTGATATCATTATTAGATAGACAGTTATTGAGCAAAAACCATTGTTCACTAATGACGGTTATCTGGATCACCACCAAAATCTAAGCATTTTTAAGTTGGGCCATTACCAACATCTCCTGAAAATTTCAGCAAATCGGCCAATAGTTTTGCGTAATCTTGCTAACAATGTTAATGTTACTCCAGAACTTAACGTCAAATTTCCATGTTGCACTGGCAGGAATTTTAATTATTTGTACAGTAAGTTGACTCAGTCAGAAAATCACCAATGAGGATGTGTTGTGGTTTCTGCTGTGTACCTGTGGAGGCGGCTGGTCGATGGTAGACACAACCTCAGCTGGACTGTTCTCCGGGCACTCAAACTGGACTGGAACCTTCTCCTGAAACACAAAGATATTTTCTTTAACAAAATTACAAAAACTAATCGTCTGTGGAGCAGGAACTCAATATAGTCCCCAATTCACTGCTCACTGGTCCAACCCCTGACCCACGATCAAACAGACATTTTCCTTCTTTTCCTGTCAGACAGATTCCTGTCAACAAAGTCTGAACTCTAAACTATCTAGAAGTTCTCATACGGTGAAAACACAAAAGGACCTTTGACGGTGACTCAATAGCTTTACAAGCTATTAAAGGGCTCATTTTAATATTTACGTATCAGTGTAGTACACACCAAGGTGATGGAGTAATCTAAACTCTGTACTGAATCCTGAACTCCATCACAGTCTAAACATCAATTTCTGAAGCTTAAGATCAAAATCTGTTTGCCCACACCTTTTTATTTTACCTCGTACCAATAAAACTCAAAGGCTCATGTTCGTCGATTTTTTGTCATGTTTGCGACTTAACTTTATGTAAAGTTTATAAAACTGATGAAAATGGATCTGTTTCAAATATTTAACAGTCCAGTGTAACTTCATCCTCAGTCAAACGTGAGGACATGTGCTGTTGGAAATGCTCCAAACAGCATTTAGTGCACAAAACTGTCTGCATGTGTCAGATAGACAGAGAGACAGATAGATAGACAGACAGATAGATAGATAGATAGACGGAGAGACAGATAGACAGACAGACAGATAGATAGTCTGATAGATAGATGGACAGACTGATAGATAGACAGATAGACAGACAGATGGATAGATAGATGGATAGATTGATAGATAGACAGATGGATGGACAGACAAACAAACAGGTAAACAGACAGATGGATAGACAGATAGACGATAGATTGATAGATAGCTGGATAGATTGATAGACAGACAGATAGACAGATAGATGGATGGACAGATTGATAGACAGACAGATAGACAGATAGATGGATGGACAGACGGACATATAGGTAAACAGACAGATGGATAGATAGATTGATAGACAGAGACAGATAGGCAGATAGACAGATAGATAGGTGGATTGATCGATGAAATACTTTATTAACCCCCTTGGGGAATTTCAGGTGTCCAGTAGCAATAGCATGTTTGGCTAGAGCAATCCAGAGTGTCCCCTCACTTCAAACTCATTTCGGCGTATAGTATGACATGACCCTGAGAAGAGGTCAGCACGTGTGATGTTTTAGGCCCAAAACGCTGTTTTCCACAGAGACAACCAAAACTGATTTTAGAAGTGACCTTAAATGCTGTTTACATGCAGGCAGAAGGACAAAAGGCACAGAAAAACCTGCTTTTATAAAAATATTCACCTTGGTGTGGACATAGCCTCATACATCTTTTCTCTTGAGCTGCTCTGCTAACACAGTCAATAAATTCACCTTCAAACCACCAAGAAGCTGCTTCACCACCTTCAGTCAGAGCATGATGTGTGTGATCTTCCTAAACCTTGTAGGAGAATCAGTCTATTATACACCTGCAGAATAAAAAACAGCTTTTACTGGGACAATGAGGCTCCCGTATGTTCTGTCTGGTTTCTGATGAGCAGCACAAACTAGTAAAAGAGAAGTCCTTGGCTTCGTCTCTGTGGAGGTTAAATAATTCTCTCAGTCCGAGGAGAGAAGCTTTTGTGTTGCTGGAGAACAAACCGACACAAAGATGTTACACATTACAGGCACAGGGAGGTACAGTTTCTAATAAGACTGTTTATTATGCTGCTTCAGTCGATGTTCTGGCTTTACTGATGAAAAGAATCACATCGAGTTTTGATTCTTTGTGATTAAAACCTTGAAATAGATGAACAAAATGTACAAATCTGTGCTCAAAGGGAAAATGTGCTCTCAAATATCACTGATGATATCACTCAAGAGAACTATTTAGCTCCTACAGATGTATGACCAAGTCTGTGATCATTATTTTACATCTGAATCTACAGACAGGATTGAAACTGAAGGTGAAGCAAACAGATTTGTGAGTCACATATTAAAGTGCTGTTGTTGTTTCGGGCTCTGTTACCTGTTCGTATCTCTCCAGAGTGTGTGTGAAGGTGTGTGTGTGGTAATTCTCCAGCAGCCTCTCCTGAAGGTAGTTGTGGCAGAGCTCAGACCAGCCGGCCGCTCGCTCCTCTGACGAGTGTCTCGGGTTCCTTAAACCCGGAGTGTCCACGACCATGACGGACGCCAGCGTCAGCTGCTGACTGGTCAGAGCTCTGCAACAAAACACAGCAGACCATCAGCTAAATGGTTCCTACATATTAATAAACAAAGAGTTTGCTTCCTCAAAGTTTATCATTAATCAAAAAAGAAAAAAATCAGAAAAGAATAACATACAAGACATGGGAATTATCTGTTTTTAAATCTGTTTCATAATCAAGCTCTGAGGTTTGAGAGTTTTTATGACTGATTAATTGATTTCTTTATTTCGATCATGTAAATGACAACTTAAAAACAGCTAAAAATACAAATAAGAGATAATCAAAAAGAAGACAGTTACTTGAATCTGTGATTTCTAAAGCCTCTCAGCTTACATGAGCGAAAAGAGAGAAGTATAAACTTATCTAATCCTACCCCCTTAAATTTTACTTTACTTTCTCCCTGAAATCATAAAACTGTCTTAAATTTACCAATAATTTTGAAAGTTGTGTAGTGAACATATCACACATACAGAGAAAAAAAAACAATCATACCTATACCTTCTTGACAAATTAATCAATCAATCTTTATTTGTAAAGCGCCAGTTCACGACAAGTGTTATTGTGTCATAAGATTAGATAGAACTTTATTAATCCCTTTGGGAAACTGTATCAGGGAAAGGATTCCAGTAGCAATTTGAAAAATAGAAAAAAAGATATATAAAAATGATAGATATAAACAAAAATATTAATAAATATAAAAATAAATAAAAAATATGAAATAAAATAATACATTTTAATAAAATAAATGATAATATTTTATAATAATAATTATTATCAATTTAATAAAAACTAAAAATATGAAATAAAATAAAAAATAATACATATTATATTATATATAATAATGTATAATATATAAATGTAATTACCATACCCTGAAAAATTTACACCCAAATAATAAGCAAGCACCTTGTGGAATTTATTCATCCATGTACCTCTCTAAAATCATTTCTTTATGCCTCTTTTTAAACAGAATTAAGCTTGAAATTTGCTTTAGTTCTGCACTCAATCTGTTCCACAGTTTAACTCCACTAACAGTGATACAGAAACCTTTCAATGTCACACTCCTAACCTTTAGACTTGGATTTTCCCTTAAATAATAACCCCGCCTCTCTGTCATAAAACATTTTCTGAATGTTTTTTGGTACCATATTATTCCTCACTTTGTATGATAGTTGAGCTGTTTTGTTCTCCACCAAGTCAAAAAATTTGGGTTTTGGATTAAAAAAAAATATTTTTAAGTCAGATTTTTTAGAAATGTTTTTAGAACCTTGTGTATTTGGATTCCTCTAATTTTGCCTTCATAATAAAATCATTTCACTGGACACACCAGCTGGACCGTTCTCACAAGTCCATATCCTCTGATACCGATATTGTACAGATAATATCATAGTTTTGCATAAACTCTTTCTTGGTCTAACATTTGCAAATGGGGATATTTTGTGGGCACAGTGAGATTCAGACCTACCTGTTGATTAGAGAGACGATGGAGGTGAAGAGTTCTTCATAAAGTCCTGCAGCCATGCCCTCCACACACTGAGCCGCCGTCAGTCTGGGACCTGCAGAGAGCATTAAACCAGGACCATCTTAGTCCGCCCTTTGATTCTGAAGGTTTTATTTTCCTTCATAGCGCTCTGGGTCGTTAGTTTGATCATATATGTTTAATTTTGCTCATCATGGGCCTCCATCATCACTAACAGACAAGACCTGAATGGCTATGTGATCTGTTAGCTGCATTTAAAATTCCTTACCTACTAAGATTTAGTCTCTATTACCAGTTCTGGCTCTGCAGCTTGTCTTTTGTACAAAGTACTGACTTGAGCATCAGACACATGCATGACATTAATATAGGGCTGGGCAATAAATCCATAAATTCAAATTATTCTCTGCAAAAGATATAAAAACTAAAAATCAAGATTTTCTTTCTTGACTTACTCCAATTATAAGCTGTTTAAATGTCTGAAAATGTATTTCATGTTTTGTTTCACGTTAATATTCAGTGAAAGGAGAAAAGCTCCTCCAAACGACAGCACAAGCAGTGAACTCTGCCTTTAAGACTACAGTCACGTCTGTTTTTATTTGACAAATACATATATTTTTGACTTTTGGTTAAATATGCACTGTTTTTCAAAATCCTTGCCTGACCGTATTGTTATCAAACATCTTTAATTTTTCTCTGCATCACTTTATAACAATAATCCTTCGCAGAGATGATGTAAACATATTTTATTATTCATTCTTAGAGTTTCACAGCCATTTCAGCAGATATTCATAATAAAAAGTTGTTTCTGTTTTAGGCGATGATGAGACTTTTAAATTATTCTGACTTCTATCTTCATTTACTCTGTCCCAGTAACACATATACTGATAATCACACATCCGGACAAATCTCTCAAGTGTTACTTTTATTATGACACCAAAATTATTCAAATAGACCTTGTGGTTGCAGAGACACACTCTTTTCTTTATGGGTATGGGTTTCGAGCAGGAGGCTTAAAAAAGGGGCTCGTGCTGAACAGGTTAAGAGGAAAATTCTGTTTGGTTTGGGAATATATTTTGATATCATAAAGGCAAAACTTGATTCATGTATTTTTGTGTCATTTGGAAGTTTATTTTATGAGAGGGAAAAAACTGATTAAATCGAGTCTTGGAAAAAAAACAGGGATTTCATTTTTAGGTCATATCACCAAGCCCTACATTAATATGAACCATAATCTGTGTGAGTTAGCTGTGGGTAAGTTACTCAGATAATAGTTAACCTTTCACCTTAAAGCTAAAAATAATATCAATAAATAACTACCTGTCGTGAAGTACAGAAAAAAGGAACTGTGAGATAAGTGCAGTGAAATCCCTCAAACACCTTCAGAGGTTTCTCTTAACCTCCTAACGCTCTGGTTTCAGCTCTGCTTGCATTTCTGTACCATCGTCCAGCTGCTCTCAGGAGTGACAGCGGGGGATGAACCTTTCGTGGCACCGACTTCATCCTCAGTCTGATTTATTTAACTCAAGCAGGAGCCCACAGTGTTCTTCACTTCGCCCCACATTGTGCCTGTGTGTTAGTCTCACCCTCCTCTCCCTCAGCATTGTTCCGCTCTCTGCTGCCCCCGGTGGCTCTCTGCAGCAGCTGTCGGAGGTGATGCTTGAAGACGGCCGTGTGCAGGTCGTCCCCCTCACAGCCGAGGACGTTGCTCGCCGTCTGAGCGCTGTCGAAGCTGACAAACTGTCTCCTGCCCACTGAGAAAACAAGAGAGGATGACAAAGACTGTGAGAGGAGAATATTCCAACAAAGAGCCTAAAAACCACTTTCTGACTGATCGATGTCTTCATACCTGTTAACTGATCTCATATTAGTTATTCTAATCTTCTCACCTTTGTCGTCTTAACATTCTTAACCCTTAAAAGGGCCCAAGAGACATTTTGTGCCATTCAGTTTTTATTTTCAAGCATGTTGGTTGCGTTAAATAAATAAAGCTCAAATTTGCTGGAGAACATTCTTTTTTTTTACTTGAAATTGTTGTCTCAGTTCCTTCAATTAGCCTAAGATGGCTAAGCTACACAAAAACCGACACATTTGTTCCTATTGACAATAAATGTCTCATTGAAAACCATTAAAAATATTTCCTTTATCCCACTTATATCTTAGCTTCCTTGTATCCTGGCTTCTTTTAAGTCACTTTTAAAAACTCACTTTTACAGACTTGCTTTTATGTGATGCTGTCTTTTATCTTTTATCTCTTTTATTTCTTAATCATTTTACCTCCTACCTCTTTTAAGTCCTTTTTATTTACATTTTCTATGCAATGTTTCATATTAATGCCATGACTTACTTCTAGTTCAGATTTTATCTAATTATGCTTCACTTTTGTTCCACTTTTAATCCTTTTATAGGTAACCTTTTTAGTCTTTTTATCGTTTTATCTCCTGCTCATGTCTGTTGTTTTATTCTATCACTGCTATCATTATTACTATTTTATGTCATTACTAATATCGTCCTTGTCACATCCTTTTTACTTTTTTTTTTCACCCTCTTTTTACTTTTTCTTACTGTTTTAATTTCAGTCCTAATGGTCTCATTTTACGTTGCATGGTTCTTGTATTGTCTGGGTTCTTACGACAAAACATGTTTTTCTGTAACAGTGCCTTGATTTAAACTTGGCTTTTTGTTTTGTTTTTTGTTTTAATTTCCTTTTGTGCTCTTGTGATTGCTGTCTGTATGTTCTTGTCTGATTGTCAAAGCACTTTGTAAACCACTGTTTTTAAAAAGTGCTATACAAATAAAGTTATTATTACTTTTAGTATTCTTAACATTAACCAATGTTATGTATATGTGAAGGTTTAATTTGGGACTACTAGATTTCAATACTTAATTTTTTTGTTCATCCACAATATGGCATTACTTTTTCGAATCAAATCATATCCCAAAATTTCAATTACTGTTTTCTGCAAGGGTGTCGACAAACAAAATGCATCAAAACGAATGTTGCTGTCAATCATTGCATCATCTCAAGGCCTGATCTTATCTGTATTTGATATAAAAACAGTAGTTATGTAAACACACTGGCCTTTAAAGGGTTAAAATCACAAAAATATAATTCTTACTTGATATGTACATTTCAGGCTGATGTAGGTTTAGAACACTAGCACGTTGAAAGTGGAAAAAAAATGACTGAATGTTTTTCCAGCATATTTTAGGGAGCTGGCACTTTTTGTCCCTAGCGCCACAAGTGTGAGTTTTTATTTTTAATCTGACACTGCAAGAAAATACAACAACGCATCAAAATTAATGTTGCTGTGAATCACTGACCCATCACAGGGCCTGATAATATTAATAATAATAATCAAATACTCCATCAAATGCATTTTATGGAAATATTTTAGTTTCTTGTTTTTTTTTTAATAAAAAAAATTAGTGGAGTTGTGTGAGCATACAGGCCTCTAAAGGGTAATATTCCCAAAAATATAATCAATATTTGATTTATATATATTTCTGACTTAAGTATGTAGTTTTAAAAGACTGACTCATTTAAAGTGGAAAAAAACAACATGTTATTTTCACAAATCATTTTAGGAAGCTGGCATTTTTTGACCTTAGGACCACGAGTGTGAAAAACTCATCAAATAATCCTTTAATATTTTTTTAGGAAAATTATTATTATTATAAATTTAATTATAACCTATACTGAGGTAGTTTAAAATAATAACTTGTTTAAAGAGGAAAAACCACTAATATATATATTATTTAACAGCAGTTTTTGGAAAACTTACATTTTTTGCATTAGGGACAAATTAGTTATGATGTTAGAGAAATTCATAACGTTTAACATCACTTAAAACTTTATGTTTAAATTATTTTTTGCTGTTCTCAACTGTCTCCTACTCATATTTAATTTATTACTCTATTCATGTAATATCTCAAGTGCCTTTGAATATCCAAAAGGTTACCACACATAAACTGGGAATCACATCTCTGCATATTTTGGTCAATGTAATTAATTTTTGCTTAAATTATCCAACGTAGCATCTCCAGTGCAGGAAGATGCCCGGCAAAACAAAAACTTAAGGCCCCCACCTTTGACCAGAGGTGGTAAATAAACCTCTTTACTCTCCTTTGGAGGTGTTTCGTAGAAACATGAACGTGTGTGTCTGCAGGTTAACTGACACCATGTGATTGATAATGATGATGATGATGATGATGAGTCAGCGTTACCTTTACATGCCCCGGCTGCTCCCAGATGGTAAATACCAGCCAGGACGTGCCAGATCGCCTTCTGCTCGCCGGACGAGAAGCCCAGCGTTTCCATGGCAGTGAGCAGCTTGGTGAAGGCGACGGACGCTCGCTGCTTCTCCTCGACCTGACAGCACAGAGTCAGATGGGGAGGAAGAGGAGGGATGAAGGGAGCCATTAAATTCAGATGAAGAGCAGCTGAGTCACATCTCATCCCCCTCACAGCCTGACTCTGCACAGCAGGATCCCTCCTCCCCCTCAAAACACTTTTTGGTTCATTTGTCTATTTTTATCACTTCATACATGATCAGACAAATCTGTCTTTGACTTAATTTCTTCACACATTCATGCAGACCTTAAAATAAGTTTCTGTGATGCTGCAAATTTTCCAGATAGATACCGAGGACTGGCTCATGATTGGCTAACTTGCTATTTGGAGGACAGGCACCAATTTTTCCACATTAATAACACAAATTCAAACCTTTTAATAGAAAACAGGGAGAACAAGCAAATTTAAAAGAAATGCCTTGATCAACACAAGAATCAAACCAGCAACCTTCTTGCTGTGAGGCACGTGCACTACCTGCTGTCACCAAGTTTAAATAATTTAATTTTAATCATTTTTTGCTGAAGATTTAAACATTAAAAACTGAGTTTCTTTTCCTTGACTTACTGCTACTCCACCTGTAAGTTGCTTTAAAATAACAGTTTAAAATATAAATACTAAAAAGGTCAACTGCTTTCATGGTCAGCCCTGTCAGGTTTTCACAGGAACATTTTTAAGCTTGCATTTGTTTCTTAAATTATAAATATTGATCAGAGAGCTCCATGTTAATATCCTGTGAAAGTTATGCAACTTTTAGTGTTACAGTGGATGAGCCTGTATGTTCCAACTATATGATGAAGATCTGGTGACAAAATTACAGAATGAACTTTATCTATAAGAGGGAAATTCAGTTTACTTCTGAACATATTACGATAACAGTAAGGCAAACTTGGTTTATGCTATTTTGTGTCTTTTTTGAGAGGAAAAACATGTATTAAATTGTAATTTGAGTTTTTATTTTTAGGCCATACTGCCTAGCTCTAGATAAAATATCTGTATAAATGTACTCCAATCAGGCATAAGGCTATGAGCACCTGTTACCCTGACTGGTCTGCAGCTCTACAGCCTCTTTTCTGACATCTTTCCATCAGATTGGACCATCTAATATCAGTCAGCAGAGATTAATCTGAGTGAGATTGACTGACCTTAGTTGGATGAACAATCCCAAAAGAGTTGGCCTCAGGGAGCTGATGAAGCTGCAGCTCTGTCCTGGTGAAGAAAAAACACATGGGGGCTTTAAGTGTGTTTAAAAATACAAAAAACACAACAGAAAAAACAGCTCCTTAATGTTAAATATCTCCTCTACAAGTCCAAGTCTACTTTACTAATAATTCAGTCACTGAGCAGCTTTCTTTCCTGATTTCTAATATATATTTACATAAGGGATGGGCAACATTACCTTTGTTTTTGTTGCCAGAAGGCTAAATTGTGGAAAATTGTTGGCTTTTCTAAATTACAGTTAATCATCATTGAACAAGTGGAACCAAAAACCTCTCATAAAGGGCTATCTTACCAAGATTGATATCTTAAGAACCAAATGCAAGAAAACAGAATTCATGTGAACATTTTTTACAGGTTATTTGAGTATATCTCCCAAAAAATGCATTTTGAAGTGCATACATACTTGTAAGAGGAATAATTGCTCCCTATTATAGCTCTATTTTTATTTTTCTTTGTGAATATTTATTTTTTCAGACTTTAAAAAATGGGAGTACAAGTATTTGGGCCCTGTGTGGACCCCAAGCTGCACCTTGCCCACCCTGATTTATATTCCAGTGTTTGTAACAGATTGATCATTAGTGCAACTGTGATCTCCACTTTCAGCAACAGGCATAACTAATTCACTCTGTTAGGTAACTTAATCAGAGAAAACAAATGAACAGAACAATTTACAACTTCAAGTCATTTAGGTTTTAGTTTATATGCAAATACAGTCACTGTTATGATGTAGAAACACTAAAGTTGCACAATATTTACTGGTATGACATCAGAAAGTTTTAACAATAGTTATAGCCTTTTTTAATTTAACTTTTATTCAACCAGATAAGTCCCACTGAGATCAGGATCTCACTCACAAGGGCAACCTGGCCAAGACATCAGCAGCACACGTCATAATAAATACACATTAAAGAAAAGATCAAGACAATAAATTACAAACAATGAATAAAGAAAAAAAACAACAATCTGACAGGGAAAGTGCAACAGCTTTGAGGACAGTAACAATTAAAAATACGTATTACTCACAGGATTCTCCAGTGAGTAAAAAGGAACGAAAAGCATAGCCTTACATATGAGAATGAAGTTTTGGGAATTTCAATCAATCTTTATTTTATATAGCACCATATTTGTTTCTGTTGAATATAAAATTAACTAAAGGTAAGGCCCTTGAGATGTGGCATCTCATTTTTAAGAGCGACCTCATGTCTATATGGTTGTAAAGATAGTTATTTTGCAGACCTGTTGCTAAATCATGGGAAGCATTTTAATTCAAAGGTTGAAGCTCCATAAAAAAGGGCAACTGTCTGTCGTCAGGTAGTGACGTTGCTGGGGGAAGCTCCTAATGAGGCTTCATTTAACTGATAATGTTAGACGCACATTTTGTAAATCAGTGTTAATTTTGTTGACTAATTATTTCCGTCATAGTTTTCGTCAACAACCTTTTTTCCGCTGATGAAAACTAGACAGTAACTAATAAAAACAAGTGCACATGGACAAAAACTCAAACTAAATTAACTGACATTTTCATCAACAAATAAAAACTAGACTAAAATGTTTGACAGAGACTTAATCCAATCAGACCTAATTTGCTCATGTAGAAAGTAGGGACAAGTTAGGAATATATCCAATCACAGCTACTTTGGTTGTGTGAATGACATATTCATGTAGAGCAGGTTCACTGTTTGTTGTCAGTTCTGGTATTGTAACTGAGATGCTCTGCCAGGTAGCCTAAATAAAGGTGACTGCATTTGTTTCTGTTCATTTATACATTCAGACTTTACTAACATTCAATAAAGGGTTAATAGATGTTTGATTTTATCCAAGTGTAAAACATGACTTCAGAAATTCAAGGAAACATAAAAAATGCCTTACACTTTAAGCTTCATATTTTAGTCGACTAAATTTACAGTAGATTTCATCGACTAAAATGTTGTGAAATTGCATCAACTAAAACTAGACTGAAATTAAAACAATATAGATGACTTAATTATGACTAAAACTAAAAGATATTTTAGGCAAAAGACTAAAACTAAAACTAAATTAAAAAGTGCTGTCAGAATTAACACTGTTTTAAATAACATAGGTTTAATTTTAAAAAACAAAACCAAAAAGAAGACAGTTGTTTACATCCAGTAAAACAGTGTCTGTCGTCAGGCTGAGTTACTGGACATCAGCAAAACCCAACACTTTGCATGTATAAGAAGTTTAGAGAAAATACAAGTGTAAATTTAACGGAGTGCATTGTTTGTCTAATATCAGTTACCTCATCTCTGTGCTGAGTCCTGCCAGCATCTGAGAGAAGACCAGGAAGTTACTCTCCCCGGGAGTTTTCTGACACACTTTCCATTTATCCAGCATCATAGTCTGAAAGACAGAAGAGCGCGAGAGTTCACTTTCTATGAAGCTGCTTAAAGGCCTTTAGTTTGAACAGGTGTGTGCGTGAGTGTTTCCTGCCTGCAGGTGACCCGCAGCGGCCTGTCCTGCGTGGTTAAAGTCCAGAGAGAAGACCATGGCGAACCGAGATGAGGCGTCGCTGTGCGGAGAGCTCACACAGCCGAAGGAGCGGAGGATGGTGAACATGGCCTGAACGCGCTCAGCTGAGGACAGAAACAGAAAGAAATGATTAGTTAGATAAAATAAAACAAAAATAAATTAGAGAAATACCACAAAACTTTATAAATTTTATGAAATTATCCTGTCTTTATTTTGGACAGGTGTTTGTTGTTCTTAAGCAAAACTGTAATTTTACACAACCTCTAGTCTGGAAAATATATAATATAATATCAAAAAGTATATTTCCACATAGGAAATATTATCCACAACTAGAATATCTCTCAACAAATTGAATTAAAAATTGGGTTTTGTGTTTAGGTATTGCTGAAATACCAAATTGTAAAACTGATATTATTGTAGTAAAATATACATTTTATTTATTTATATTTTTTATTTAAAAAGGAGGTCCTAAACCCTAACTGTTGGGTAGATTCTTGTTTAAATTTGACACAAATTGAAAGCAAACTCTCTTCATCTAATCTGTACAGAAACATTGGAAAGGTTTTATTATACTGTTACGTTCTTTTATATTAGACAGAGTGGAGCAGCTGTTGATTAAAAATATGACTGTTGATGCCATCAGTCATTTAAAGCTACAGCATGTACTTTATTTTTTTTGTCATTACTCAAATAAACATTATTTTTCACTAACATCTTATTACTGAAGCCACAGGAGGGATCATTAGACATCGGTGCCCCTCCTTGCTCTGTTTATATCTTTAAAAAATCAAGCAAGGCGCCCACTTTTCAGCCAATCAGGGCTCAGCGCAGGGACTTTGCTCTTATGAAGCATATGTGCTTGTTAAAAAAAATTAGCTTTAGTTTTTGCTTAGATCGAACAGGAATGTTGATTTTTATGAGGGGACGTGTGGTTTGTGGCTCTTTTGTGGCTGCTAATACATTGTATTAGCATCATGCTAAAGGAAGCTAAAGGCACAAACACAGTGGATTGGTTGGACATAATTGGGCACAAGTTTTTAAAGCATGTGTTAAAATGTCAAATTTTGGCACTATTATGATTATATAAATTTATTTCGGCTCTAAAATTGAGCCCTGCCTGTTTTTAAAGATATAGATTTACAACAAGAGACCAGGCTATTAAAATTTAGAAACCGTGTTAAGTCAAAGTTTTAGTCAAAGTCGCAGATTAAGCTGCTGCTCTCACCGCTGATCTTCTCCCCCGTTGTTCCCGCCTGTTTCAGCAGCGTGTGCGTGAAGGCCTGACACGCTGTCGTCTTCCCCGTCCCGCTGCGTCCCACCGCGCACACGCTGTGGTCCCGCCTGGTCCCCACCATGGACACGTACACACGTTTAACCAGAGCGGACAGGGCTGGGGGGGCGTCCCACACCGACTCCCCACGACGAGACTTTGGAGTCTGATGAGCAGAGAAGCAGGAAAAACAGTTTGAGCTGGAAAACATATGATAACATTTATGTTTTGATTATGATGGGACACTAATGTATATAAAAACAGAAAAGCTGCACATGTAAACAAGGAGTCCAGTAACTAACAATCCAACTCACCAAGTAAAAGAAAAAAATACAGTAAAAAATATCATTAATTATACTTTTTTTTTTAAATAATCACATACACCACTAATCCAAATTTTAACAAATACACATTATCAATAATCTGAATATTAACACTTAAAAATATAAATAATAAAAAATAGAGCATATGTGAATTATCAGTAAATCAAATAGGAACTTTTTGGACAAGAAATGCTCCAAATATAACCCTTAAAATTATAAATGATCCAACTTAAAATCTTTCACATGTTCAAAAAAAAATAAAGACATGAAACTTTTTACAACTGATTTTCCAAAGATGAATTATACAACATAATTAACAGAGCAATACTATCTTTTAAATGACCACTTACCCATCATTTCAACATTTAAATAATCTAAATTTGATCCTTAAAGTGATCAAAAATACAAAAATGAGCCCTTTAGAGGCCCATTATTCAACTTTACACCTTTAAAAAGAGCAATAATTTAAACATATATACTGTCAATCAAAGATTAACTACTTCCATGATCACAAAATTTACCTAAAAGCATTAAATGATCAATGATCCAAATCTTTTAAATAATCAAAAAATCAAAGAAAAGTTGTCTAATGGACCAAATATCTAGATTTTAACTATATAAATAACCAATACCTTAATGATCCATAAACCAAACAAACATCTTTTAAATGACCAAAAAACTCAAACAAAAATTTCTAATGGACCAAGTATTAAAATTTAACCAAGATAAACTGTTAACCTTTCAGATATTAACATTTGAATGAACAAAAATCTAAATAAATGTACGGCAAAATAATCAATTGCCACATTACAAATAATCTAAATTATCAATAAACCACGACCAAATGACCAACATTACAGATATTAACCTTCAAATGAACAAAAGATCAAAATAAATTGTGTTAAAATCCTTTAATATCCAAATATTAAAACAGGGTCATGTTAGAAAAAACAAATATAAATCTTTCAAATGATCAGAAGTAACCTCATATACCAAATATTTAAATTCTAGAAATATAAATGACCAACATTTCTGATATAAAACTTTAAATGAACAAAAACTAAATAATATATTCACTGTTAAAGAATCAATAACCAAATGAAAATTATCCAAATGATCGATTAACCAAATAAAAAGATAACATGTAAACAATTCAAAAAATAAGGAACTTTTAAGTCAATGCCACAAATATGAAATTTTAAAATATAAACTTAAAAAATATATTTAAAAATAAACACTGAGTAAGTCATATCGAAGCTCAAGCCAAGTCATAAAGCTTCTCCTTTTCCAAAAGTCTGCAGAATAACCTGCATGAGCTTCGTCTCTTTTATGTCTGTAAAGTATAAATATATTTATTATGAACTCTGAGTCTCAGTGAAACATTATTCCAGAAGTTTAATAATTTTTAGGTGTGTTGGCTTTGAATCAAAAACATGAAAATAATTTGATTTATCGTTCAGTTTGGACTTCAAATATCATTTTCCACTGTGAACATTTCCTGGAGTCTCGTCCTGTGAGATCCGATCAGAGGGGAAATGAAAAGCCAAACAGCCTGTGATAAAAGTTAAAAATAAAACAAAACCCCCGAGCGTGAGCCACACCTCCTCACCTTACTGTGCGTCTGCAGCGGGGGCCAGAAGTTCACCAGGTTTGGTCCGGCGTGCGTCAGCGGCGTGCTGGCTTTAGCTCGGCTGGTGAGCGTGTGCAGAACGCCGCACTCGTTCACGCTCTGCAGGTCGCTCAGGTCCTCGCACAAGTCCAGGTCTGACGGGTTACACTGAGGACGGAGAGGATCGCAGCTTCAGTTTGTGCAGGATGGAGGAGCCTTTTCTTTGAATGATACTGTCTTATTGACCAAATATCTAAATTAAAGCTTTGTGAATGACCAACATTTTAGATATTAACCTTTTAAAGAACAAAAATCTAAATGAATTCACGGAAAAAGAATCAATTATAGAAAAAAAAATCTTCTAAATTATCAAAAACCCAAACGAAAAATTGTCTGAATGGACCAAATATATAAATTTTAAAACATAAACTTTTTATGAAAAAACAAAACAAAAAAAGTTCCTGTGGAAGAATCAATTATCCAAATATAAAACATATTGTTGATATTGTTGCTGTACATTCTAAGCTCTGAAGGTCAATCAAACTTTATTTGTTTAGCACTTTTCATAGAAAATCTTGTAGCACAGAGTGCTTTAGACAAATCAGAACAGAAAATAGAAATAAAAAAAGAAAACTAGAGGACTGAATACTAAGAAAATACAAGACCCTACCCCACCTCGCAATCCATTAAAAAATTAAAAATGAGAAAACACAGGAGCTACGACTTAACTGACATAATGAAAAACAAAAACCATGATAAGAAACAAAATAAAAATTCTATAGGGAAAAATAAATAAAATAAATAAAAATAAAAACTGAAACAATAATATGGTAAAATGAGATGGCCAAACATCAAATGCGTAATAAAATCAATTAACAAAGAATAAAATTTAAAAAAAAATTAAGTCTGAACTGGAATGGAAAAATAAAACAGGTTAAAAGGATTAAAATAAATATGATAAAATAATAATATTCATTAATAGAATCTTTGCATTTTTTTATCCAATGCCTGAGATATCACTTTTTGTTTTTTCTGTCTCCTGCCTTTTTGTATTGTTCATCTTAATTATTTGTGTTCATTGTTTGATTACTGAATTCAAACCATGGTAAACTAATTACAAAAAATCTAAATTTTTAAAAAAAGCTGTGTACCTTCTCGATCTCGAACTCTGTGACATCGTGCAGCGATCCATCGGTCTGCAGGCGGACCCTCACTCGACCTTCAGGGAGCTCAGGTGTGCCTTCATCAGGCTTCAACTGAGTAGCTGAAACAAATCAATCAGAAAATACTGATCAACCTCTTATATCAATATCTATTATTTTCTTGCCTTATTCTATAAATATTCGCAAAAAGAGATGAAAGTTCTGCACACAAGAATCTGGTGTGCAGAACCATTGTGAGTAAACAGAATATTATATAATACTTAATTTAATATAATGTTGATGTTATTTAACTAAAAAGAAGCAGAATCATAAATGAACTGATCTAAAATCAGAGAGCTAATGCACTTCTTTCACCATACTTAATTATCTGCTGGTTTCGTGTCTCTGATCTTTCCTGCTTCATATTCTGATCCCTGTATGTGATCAAGGAGGGTCAAAGGTCGCATGTTTGTGCCACCACGAGGGTTTGATGGGATTAAAGTGAGGCAGTCAGTAGCTAGATCAACAGAAAAATCAGTAATTTAAAGCTGGTGGATGAAAATGGATAAAAAGAGCAGACGGACATGAGTCTACAGCATGATGTAACAAACATGTAACATGATACATGACGGTAAATAACCATGAGAGGGATTATTGCTGGATTATCAGAGGACTTCACTGATCCACACATTATGGACTTCACACAGAGGAGATTATTTCTGTGTTTTTACAACAAGGGATGGATGGATTGGAAATGTTTAACCACACTGAAGCAGCACTGAAAACAGCTGAAGTTTGATGTTTTGAATGTTAATCTGAAATTACATGTCTAATTTCATGACAAAATAGTTAAATTATATTAAGATTTTTTAAATTAGACATTGTTTAATAGAAATGAGAGAAATAAACCTCAGAGCAAGTAGAAAAACAAAAAGTAGATATTACCAAGGAAATATCAGGATTATGCATCCATTATGTCTGTAAAAGTGTGTTTTGTTCTGTGTATTTTCATCAGTATATAAGTGTTAAATTGTTTTGTTTTAATCTGGTTCAGGACAACAGATTAAATTTAGCTATTATGCTAATTCCTGCATATTTACATTGATGCTTAGCGCTGGTTTGTTGATCAGTATTGACTATCCTAATTAGATTAATCATATAAACATATGTAATATTTGAATCACATACCTAGAAAGCATGAAAATAAGTCTAAACATATTAAACATCCACAATTTTACATTGTTTAAAACTTCATCTCTTTCTGTAGCTAAGGCCACATTAGTATACCCATGCTTTCACAGGAGGTGCACTCCACACTTAACTGTGTCAAGGGTTTCCCTTTTGTCATCAAAAATATCCCTCTATAGACGTCTTCACTCTCCCTTTTTAAAGAATCTCTACAGACATAGATCTCTGAAATCCTCAGGGAGAATCAGAGCAAATACAAGACAGGGCATCAGGACAAATATTCCTTTTCAACAGGGCGATTTTCCCTTTTCTCCTAAAAGCACTTGAAGGTAAAGACACCAACATTTTTTTCTAATGCAACACAATAATCAATTGGCGATAATTTTATAAGCTTGGCGTTTCCACAATTTTACATTGTTTAAAACTTATTTAGCACCAAGTTACCCTCTTTTAAAAATATATTTAGACGTAATATAAGTTTTTTTTTTATTCACCAACATATAGAGTATTATCACCCAGTATCTTGATTACTGGCTATACAGTCAAATCATTTCAGATTCTAATATCAATAAAAATGGGTTAGATTGCTCAAATAATGATGTCCTTGGGTCTGCAACTGTGATGGGAATGTTTTGTTTACTTGACATGTTTTAGAGGTTTCTGAGGTTGTGTTTAGGTTCTTTAGGTGCTTCATAAAAGTTACCGAGTCAAAATCTACACCAAAAAACATGTACTAAATCAGATTCAGCATGGAGTAGTGGACAATATCTGCTTTGTTCACTTGGTGAATAATGAAATTGTTAAGGGTTTTCTGGCCTCGATATTGGTTTGACTTACCTAAAGTAAATCCATCCTTGTGGGAGTACCAAACATTTCCAGCTTCGTACCAAACGTCTCTCACCTGAAGGAGAGACACCGGAGAGAAGGAGTAAGGACTGGAGACAAAGACGAGCTGTGAGGTACTCTTTTTTATTATGCAGTGCTCGTTTTCAACTTAGTTTTAGTCTTTTGATTAAAATATCTTTTAGTTTTAGTCATAATTTAGTCATCTGAATTGTTTTAATTTTAGTCTAGTTTTAGTCGATGAAATCTACTGTAAATTTAGTCGACTAAAATATGAAGTGTAAAGGGTAAGGCGTTTTTTATGTTTCCTTGAATTTCTGAAGTCATGTTTTACACTCGGATAAAATCAAACATCTAATAACCCTTTATTGAATGCTAGTAAAGTCTGAATGTATAAATGAACAGAAACAAATTGAACTTTTGTGTGAAATGCAGTCACCTTTATTTAGGCTACCTGGCAGAGCATCTCAGTTACAATACCAGAACTGACAACAAACAGTGAACCTGCTCTATATGAATATATCAATTCATAAAGAGAGGAGCTCTGATTGGATTATTCCACAACTTATCCCACCACCAACAAGCTAAGGCAGCTGTGACTAGATGTCCCTCTGAACTCATCCAACCTTTCCACACAACCAAAGTAGCTGTGATTGGATATATTCCTAACTTGTCTCTACTTTCTACATGATCAAATTAGGTCTGATTGGATTAAGTCTCTGTCAGACATTTTAGTCTAGTTTTTATTTGTTGATGAAAACATCAGTTAATTTAGTTTGAGTTTTTGTCCATGTGCACTTGTTTTTATTAGTTACTGTCTAGTTTTCGTCACGGGAAAAAAGGTTTTTGACGAAAATAATTAGTCAACAAAATGAACACTGATTGTTTATTGAGTTTTCATATTCTCAAACAAACCAGAATATCTATATAATTTCAGTTATTTTAAAACCCGGCTCCCACAGTGTCTCTGTAGCTTGACTGATATAATGCTTGGTAATAAGGTTGTTAAACTTGAGTTGGCTGCTGTTTGTAAAGATGGTCCGGCATCTTGTAACATGAAAATGAAAACCATCAGCACTGTAACCATACAACCCTCACACTCACCTCCTTCCTGACCTGTTCTGTCACCGTCGTGTCTGCCTGCCGTCCCTCTGGCTCCTGCCTCTCCTCCATCCCCTCCTTCTTCTTCTTCCCCTCCTGCTTCACCTTCACCTCCTCTATCCGCTCCTCCTGCTTCTTCCTCTGGACTTTCTCGGTTTTCACCTCAGACTGGGTCTTCCTAGGTAGCTCTGGTGTCACCTTTCTGGGCTCCGGCTCGGGCGTGACGATGAGCCTGGGAGTTGTGGACTTGTCCGACTGGGCCGAGTTGCGCCCTTGTTTGTTGTTGATCAGCTGCTCGGCTCGGAGCGCCATCTCGGCCTCGAGGATCGGGGGAGTCTGATCGGGGAGGAGGAACTGCTGGACCAGGTTGTCGCTCAGTTTGCTTGGCTGCAGGAGGAAAGATAGAATTTATCTTTAAAGGAGTATTTGTATTTATGGGAAATGTGATGCTTCAACAGTGAGATATGGATATACAGACATAGATACAATCTATTAGCCTAGCTTAGCATAAAGACTAGAATGTTTTGGGAAACACTTCTCGGTAAAGTTTCCCATAAAGAAGTTTGGATGACAGAGTGATCCCTCACTGCTCTGTCGTCTTTGGCCTCAGGCTCTTTCACTTTGGTCTCCTTCTCGGTCTCCCTGACCAGCTGTTTGAGGAAACCGCCTGGCAGAGCAGAAAGAGGAGGCGGAGGGACGGCCGTGGCCACCGGCGTTTTCTCCTCCTTTATCTGCAGAGTGATGGATGGTGGAGAAAAAGTTTGAACACACTGAAAGAGAAAGTCACTGTTTACTTGATACTTTTAAAAGAGAAAAAGCCAAAACATGCAGGATTTGTTCATTTCATGCTCACACTCTCATCATATTAGCAGCTCACTCTGAGTAAAACTATCACATCACAATTATGACATGATTCACAAGCACTTAAGACAATCAACTAGAAAAAAACTCATTTAAATCCATTAAAAGTTCATTTTTTTTTACCTGAAGCACATCACATAAAACAGTCAAACCGCTGCTGGCTTCATTCATCCATGCAGCCCATTAATGACTTGGTGCACTGATGCTTCAGGGGATGTGTTGGCCTCCTGATCAAGCTAAGCTTTTACTTCTAATCCCAGAATCTCACCTTATAATCCATTTTCAAAAACCCATCTGAGTACTGGGGTAGAAATCTGTAAAAATACATTTGAATATAAAATATACTGTTCTGCTGCACAGCATCTGGAGCATGGCTGCCCAATCTGCACCAACATTAGACAAGAACGAAACTCGTAACTGAGGTCCCGGTATCAGCCATATAGAAACATAAATGCTATAATGTAAGGGGGTAAGCAGCACACTATAAAAAATAAAATAGAATAAAATACAAAATAAGGATATTTTCAACATTACTATTATCAAAGTCTAATAAAAGCTGGATAAAATCTAAATAAAAATAAGGATAATTCTCTACAGCACTAACATGAAATAAAAACGTAATAAAAAATAAAACAGAATAAAATACAAAATAAGGATATTAACAACATAACTATTCTCTACAGCACTAACATAAGATAAAAGCTCAATAAAAATAAAATAGAATAAAATACAAAATAAGGATATTTACAACATTACTGTTATCTAAGTCTAATAAAAGCTGGATAAAATCTAAAGGGGAATAAGGATAATTCTCTACAGCACTAACATAAGATAAAAACTCAATAAATAAAATAAGTAAAATAAGAAAAAATAAAATAAGGATAATATTTATAACATTAACATAATCTAAAACAACATTAACATAATCTAAAAAGCACAGTATACACTGAAGTATTGACCTCAACAACAAGAAGTCTCAACAACTCTAGAAAATGGAGGACAGACACTGTGAAAGCACTTTGGGCTCCACTTTGCCGATGGCAAGATAATCAAAGACCAGCTCTGTGTCGATTTTGTGGGATTCCTTATCTATGACAAACCAGCAGAAAAAAGCCATCATGGACGTAGGATGTAGCTTCTGGAGAGGTAAGGTGTAAATAGGGATGGGAATCGGTGAGGTCAATATCTGTCAATCTGTTTGACTCTTTAACTATTCTCTTATCGATTCCTGCTGAATTTCTGTGTGGGCAAAAGTTGGCCTACGCAGGTTTTCTGTGGCAACAGTGTCAAACACATGACACTCCTGATATTCATCCTGATGAATGCTCCAAATGGCAGGTCTTATCACTTACTGAAGTTTTGTAGTTTGTTTTTGTTGAGAATTCTGCCACACATGCCCCCTTCTCTGCCCTAATTTTTGACTTCTTTGTTGTTTTTCCTGCTGGCTGCCTCTGATGAGAGTGGGAGTCTTTGACAAAGTGTAAGGAATTGATAAGCAAAAAGACTGATGATATCGATTCTCTGAGGGAGTTGTTATCGATTCTCAACTGGAATTGGTTTTCGATTCCCATCCCTGGACACTTATATTGTGAAGTTCTCTCTCTAGAGCCATAAAATTGATCTTTATGGGGACAATTGTGTCTGAAAACAGGTGTGTATTGGCAAGAATCGGGTGATATGCATTGCAATACAATAGAATGTTTCACAGCATAATTGAATATTATAAAAAGGCAAAACATCACAATTTTTTCATTAAAATGTATGTTTTTAAATATTTTTTCATAGCTTGAAGAACTCGAAATATTGTGTGCATATAAATCAGTGTTATTATTTAAATAAAACATAGTCCTGGCATCATTAATAAACTCAAATACCTGAATCTCCAGAGATAAAACTAAAATACACAACAAATGATAATTTTTTAAATTCCTCACAAATAAGTATTACTGACAAATAAATATCATGATATCGCACTAAAATTATTGGTATAGTTTTGCAGTACAAGATATCATAACATATGGGTGTATCAATATTTTCCTACTCCTTGCTTGAAAGTTTGCCATCAGAAATGAATAAAGTTGTGACTCATTTTACATTTTTACAGAATCTTTGACGTCTCTAATCATTTTTCAGCAGCTTGTTAGGAAGTTGAGTCAGCAGCTCTGTGGAGCACCATGAGGGAACAAGAGGAGCCTCAGAGAGAAGTTTCTAGAGGTTTGACATTTAATAAGAATAACCTGCTGACACAATGGGAAAATATTATAAAGGTCATTATCAGACAGGGGACTTCTTTGACTGTACGACGTCACGAGAGACTAATGATTTATTTTAACACTTAAGCCTGAACCATGGGGATATTCACAGCTTAACTTTGTCATGGACAGGCTGAAAAAAAAACTTAAAAATCACATTACTTTAGAAATAGCCAATTAAATATCATAATCATGGCATCTACCTCTTGTTGCGTGGCTCATAAAAATCTGGTCCTGATGCAGGGCTTAGCAAAAACATCTACATTATTGTGTTTTAAAAAAGCTTCTTTTTCTCTGCATGCTGGCTGATTATCCAGCAAAAAAAGTGCCAACAATGGAGGAAACTTTGTTTTCAAACTTTAAATGATTTGTTTGGGGAGTTCATTAAAGTGGATTTAATCAGAGCTCAATGACCCCTGTGAGGTTTTAATCAGCACTGAAGGAGTATTTACATCTTTAACTTAAAGTCGGACTCATTCTTTTAACTTTAGAGAGAAAACACACACCCTCTCAGGGAAATTAAAACTTAACTGTTCAAAATTAAAATGCAATTTATGTCTTTTTGTAATACACTTGGAGGTTTAGCTTTCACAATCCATCTTTGTCTCATATTACCTAAATTAAATTAACAGGTTGTTGCTGCAGCAGCTCCAATTAAGTTCAATTATGTTTTTGTGTCGTACAAATATAGTGAGATTGGTGAGGGGGTACTGTACAAAAGTCATTTAGAAATCTAAATTCTCATGATGAATCAGGACTCTTTCAAAAGAAATGTGCAATAGTAACATATGTGTTGTATTTATGTATCACACTTGTTCATCATGCATTGAATACCATTTAAACTGATTAATCTGCTGTATTAAAATGTAATACATGACTAATCTGCAACACACGAGTAATGTCTTCACTCTAAAAAATGTAGGTTTCTAAGAAATTCTAAGATTTGTTCTGACTGCACCTTCATGGTAATGAGATATGAACAAGACATATGTTTTTTCTTCTAGGAATATTTTTTTAAATGCCTGAAAAATGACCGTAGATTCACACTTGCTCTTTGAACACATAATTTTCTGTATGAGGTTTATGGCAAAAGCAAAAACAAGTGCTTCCCATGATTTGAAGGTTCTGCGGGTGGGCCGCATAAGGTCATTTACATTAACGAGAAATCATCAGCCGAATTAGATAGATAGATAGATAGATAGATAGATAGACAGATAGATAGATAGACAGACAGACAGATAGACAGATAGATAGATAGATAGATAGATAGATAGATGACAGATAGATAGATAGATAGATAGATAGATAGATAGATAGATAGATAGACAGATAGATAGATAGATAGATAGATAGATAGATAGACAGACAGACAGACAGACAGATAGATTGATAGATAGACAGATAGATAGATAGACAGATAGATAGATAGATAGATAGACAGACAGACAGATAGATAGATAGATAGATAGATAGACAGATAGATAGATAGACAGATAGATAGATAGATAGATAGACAGACAGACAGATAGATAGATAGATAGATAGATAGATAGACATATAGATAGATAGATAGACAGATAGATAGATAGATAGATAGATAGATAGACAGACGGATAGATAGATAGATAGATAGACAGACAGATAGATAGATAGACAGACAGACAGACAGATAGATAGATAGATAGATAGACAGACAGATAGATAGATAGACAGATAGATAGACATGCAGAAAAAAAAAAGTTCAACTTAAAAAAAAGTTCACTTCCACTTTAGTTTCTTCAATAAAATCCCCAATGCATCATTGTAAGCTACATTTAGCGTCTGTATGGTTGCCTTTTGAATTGAAACCACATTATAAATGATCATAAAATAATGGATTATATTTTATTTAGTCCCAGATCTAACAAGAAATCCAGAAGATTTCTGCTTTTTATCATGGATGTTGTCTGATTAACTGAACCAGTGTCACAGATTAACTGGTGTTGGACTAACTAATGCCATTTCATCTTATTAAATAACTTCTTTCCTGATTGAAGAATTTAATAAAGTCCACCACTGCTATGCACAGAACACAGAAGCTGAACGACTCAAATCAACTTCTCTGTCCTTTAAAAATACTGTCTAATAATACTGAAGATTTCCACTTACAGAAGATGGCTACCACAAGGCGGTAGCAATCATATAAGCTCTTCTTACACTGTTGATACTCCACACATGACTGCATTTGATGTCATGTTTAGAGAGAAGCTGGAGTATTGATGTGGTTAGCTCAGCTAAGCATGAAAATCTGACGTGATGCATGTGAAAGAAAGCTTGACTTGCCCCATGTATGGAGGCGATTGGAGTTAACACAAACTGGGTTTGGTATGAAGTTAAAGGATGAAAGTGTGCAACCCTCCACCTGAGTGGAGAATCCAACTGTGTTACCAACTGCAGTAACTGGCGCTAGTACTCCAGGAAGTCAGCTTCCAAGCATGGTTCACCTGGGACTTGAACCAGTCACCCTCCATGGCCCGTATAGACTGAGCTACACTGCAGGCTGGACTGTAATCCTGCATAAATCTTACAGTCTGACCCTGACACTGAGTTCTTCCTCTGCTGCTGTTTAAAGCAGGGTGTTTTCTCATCTAAGATTAACTGTACGTATTAATGTGATCTGTATTTGTGAGAAGCATTTGTCTTTGAGGAGAACACTTTGCTTGATTTCATTAGTTTTGACGATGATCACAAACCTGAGCTCCTGTTGGTCTGTAAGCACAGATTTACGGCTGACCTTTGTGTCTTTAAAAAGCTCGGCGATATTTCTAAACATGCAGGATGACTAACACGCACACACACACAGGACAGTCCTGTGATGAACCAGGTCAGAACAGAAAGTCCACTCTCTGTTATCAATACAAACACTCACGTGCATTAAAGGTTACATGCAGCGTGTGCACCTTCTGCTCCCACAGCTTTAAGCGTGAAGACAGCGCCATGGTCACACAGAGGGGGGGTGGATCAGGCGTTCAGGGGTGTATGGTGGGTGGGTGGGGGGGGGGGGGGTCACAGGGGTGTCAGCCAGATGTGATGTCAGAGTGGCGGTGTGCGTGTGTGTGTGCGGAGAAACACAACCTGACACAAACAGAGAGAGAAACACATTCAGGTGTGGAGATGATGAAAAGTGTCGACAGATGAAATTTGTTTCCTGCGATGGCGTCTGATATAACAAACCGGTGCCGGCGTCACGCTGATACACTTTTCCATTACTGAGAGGTTACTCGTGTCCACTGAGGCGTCTTTACGTTTAAGGAAGTGTCTGCTCCGCCTCAAAGTCCTAAAAGATCTGCTGCCACACAATCAAGTCTGAAGAAGAAGTCACACTTCATGCCTTCTTTGTTTCCATCAATCAGACTCCTGTGAGTTTGTCTTCAGTCGAGCTGAGGCATCACGTACTCATCTTAATCTGTTTTAGTAATTCAGGTTTTGTCTTACTGTGTTTTAACCTCTGAATTATCTTTTAGTAGTCTATCCTCTCATTTTATTGTTTCTCCCCAAGTTCTTCTGAAGTGTTTTATTCCCCATTACCTTTGAGTTTCATGTCATTACAGCAGGCTTTCACTATTTGTTGATTTTTTACTCCATTGTAATTTATTTTCTATTCTATTTGACGATTTTTATTCTCTAATGAAGAGGCTCAAAATTCCTGCGTTGGCCCTTGTGCTAATGGGCTTTATTTCAGCTGCTAGAGTTATCCTCCGCAACTGGAAAGGCCAAGTAAGACCTGAATATAAGACCTGGGTCATGTTAATGACAGAGAATGCATCATTTGAGTTAATGATAGCCAAACTACAGCACTGTAAAGAAACATATCTGCTTGTATGGAATCTGTTTCTGTCCTTTATTAAAGGAATAAATGTGCACAGGAAACAGTCCCTGCACCTTTTATGAATTTACAGGTCCAGTGAATATAAATATGTCTGCTTGCTTGTAACACAGATGTCTATCTGGGCTCAGAATGTAGTTGTAAGTACATTTCAATCAATCAATTTATTTGTATAGCTCCAGTTCATAACAAGTGTTATCCCAAGATACTTTACAATAGGGCAGGCTGATGCACTACTCTTCAATTTATAGATACACATATATACAAATATATATATTAAACATATTTGTATGCATATACATCCAGAGATGCATCCATCCAGGCAGAGACAAAGGGACTAAAATCACATCTGTCTCTGCTGAATATAGACTCAATCAATCATTTTCTATACATATAGCACCATATTTGTATTTGACTCTGCAGGATGTTTGTAACTGGAGGACAGTCAAGGTACACGAGAGTGCCCAACTTCCTGACATGGAGGGAACAATTTAGGGAGGAACAAATAAAATACCCATCAATAATCAATAGAAACATCAGGTCAGCTCAGGTGTAATTAGTTACCATGTCAACTGGAAACTTTCATCCGACTGTGTTCCTGAATGTCATTGTTTATCAGCTGATACAGGGTTTCTGCAGAAATCAGTCAAATTTAATGCTTTTAATGCTATACTGTAAAATTTTTAATGCCATGACCGTGACCTCAAGAAGGTCAGACTGCATGTGAGACTTCACGGCGTTGACACCAAGCAAGCAAATTTTTTTACAAGCACTCCAATGGGTTGTAAGCATTCTCTGAATTCCACGCTTTCTAGCCATATTTGCTGGAATTTGCATTTCCCCATGTCTCCTTTCTTCCTCCACCTGGTCCAGCCTGCCAGCCACTTTCCAAACATCCGGTTTTATGGCTACTGTATCCGACCGGCCAGAAACAATTATCTCAATGGTTCAGCGCATATGTGGTGAATCACAGTTTATGGTTAAATATTATATTATTATTATTATCATCATATGAGAATCAAATCTAATGATTTTTAATGTCATTTAAGGCCTTAATTTTTGCAAAATCAATTCAATGACTATTAATGCTTTTTAATGCAGAAACCCTGTGATAAAAACAGTGAGTCCTCATGAACGTCTCTTTGTTTTAATCTAGAAACAAGCCCACGGCTCCCTCTGATCCTGTGTTTGAATCCCTCCAACAATCGCCGGTCAGCCTCTATATTGTCTAACATAAAATCAGGGCTTGTACGAAAAAGTTGAAATCACAGCTTTGGAGCGCTTATGAATAACTACCCAAAAATAAAAAATTAGGTACTTCCAGGGCTTCCAGGGCCATCAGAGTAAAGGCGGTGACAACATATTAAAAAAAAATCAAAAACTGAAGCAATCTTTATATACAGTCAGCTTCTTTTGGAATATCGTGATCATGAGTATAGAGGAGCTTTCAATGGTAACTCAAAGACTCTGATGGTGGTCTGATGATGTGTTGGTTGTGGCTGCTGTGTTGTTGAAAGAAACAAACAAACAAATAAAGATTGATTTACTGATTGACTGAAACGATATTCAACACAGAAAATGTGATGAGGACAGATATATGATCATGAGTTTGTCTCTATCATAAATTCTTATTTTTAGTCCCTTTGTCTCTGCCTGGTTGGATGTATGTGTATATACAAATATATTTATTATGTGTATTTGTATATATGTATATCTATAAAATGAGGGTTTGTCTTCAGCCTGCTCTGTTGTAAAGTGTCTTGAAAAAACACTTGGTATGAACTGGAGCTATACAAATAAAAATTGATTGAGTGAAACAGTTGGAGTCACAAGAATCATAACTTTTAAATGATATATGGAGTGAGATATACTTAAACACAGGGGCTACAAGAGTAACTGAGATTATGAGAGAAAGCACTGATAGCCAGTCAGTCCGACTTTCAACAGATTCGAACATTATTGCTAATTTTGACTTTAGTTAAATATGAAAGGTGCTGACTGGGTACACCTATTGACTTGAGCATCTTTGTTGATACATTAACAAGAAAACAGCTAAATTTTTAATTAATTGTGCCCGTACACAACTGATGTCCTCTGTAATTTCCTTTTTTCTGCTTTTTTTGCACAGTTTGATCTGTGCTTGTGTCTTTCTTCTGATGCTTCACACCACATTTTATAATTTTCTAGTCATCAATTCATCTCATCATGGAAGACAAACTAAGGAGCACGTCTCAAAAAGTTTTGGCTGCATATTTAGGTGACAGTTCAGCCCCCTTACGGTCTATAAATCTGACCAGTCTGGACCTCAGCGTGTGAAACATCAGCCTCTGTCTGTGAGCGCCAACTTAAGCAAGCGGTTGTTTCTGTCGCTGTAAACAAGACGATGGATTATTTTAACATGATGAGACCTTCAGCCAATCAGAACAAACACGGACCTATTAGGGCTGGAAATACACAGAGCTTTAAAGAAGGTGGATTTATGCTCCAGTGAGACACCGGTGCTTTAAAATGACTTCTTTCTGACCTTATCTGGCCATTCATGAGTTCATCAGATGTTTTAAAAAGTAGATGTTTAGTTAAAAAGGCTCATGAAGAACCACAAACAATTAAATACTCACTGACCATAAGGTAATATATTTTAAATGTTTGGTCTGAGAGGAGAGTTGTCATTTAGATAATCTGGTATTATTTTATTTCAATAGCATTTTAGTTAATCATCAAAATCAAACAATACTGATGCCTGTTTGATCCCACTGCAACAAAAATAAGAGTCACAAACAACCGATATTGGGTAATTTACTGTATTTCATTGTTAAAAGATGCAGGCAAACTCCTGAATTTCACAAAAACATTTTAAAAAAATCACTGAAAATCCTTTTTGTAAGAAATTTCTATAACTTTGAACTCAATGTGCTACAAAATTAATTTGATTTTCCTAATTTTATCAATCAATTTATGCCATTCAGACAGATATTAAGACTTTTTCTACTAATTTTGACAATTAAAATAAAGAAATTATCCACTATTGGATGTTCAGAACTTCTCTGATTTTTGTCTTTGAATAAACCAGCTTGCATTATTATTTTACTTTTACAAATAAAAACAAATGCTCCTAAAAATGGTGCCAATAAAACCATGATACAATAAGAAAAATGAATGTTTCCAGTGTATTTGAACAATTAGACAGCTCTCTGTCCTTCTTGGTGAAAATATGAATTTAGATCTTAAAGTTTCTGCACTTTTTGATGCCACTGATCATTAAAATAAATGAAATTTTGAAAAATCCATTTTTTTTTAAGTACATTAAATATTGACAGCCACAGTATATCTAAATATTGCCAATATTTTTGTCTACATGCAGTGTGCTGGTCACCACTTTTGAGAATTATTGACATTTTTAGACTTTGTTTCTTCTTGCTGGAGAGTCCAACAGGTTTCAATATTACTTAATTTTATCTATAATTATACAAAATGTTATACTTCTGAGATTAGACTAGATAGTACTTTATTAATCCTTTTGGAAAATTGTCCTCAGGGAAATTGGGATTCAGGAGGTGTTCAGTATTACAGATTAAAAAGATATATAAAAGGATCGATCTAAACAAAAATATAAAGAAATATAAACATAAATAACATAAATGGTAATGTGGCATGCATTTGTCTGTAATGTGACATGCGTTTGCTCTTTCTTATAAGACAAACATATGTTAAGATGTGTACCATGTGTTGCCTTTGAGTTAGAAATATGATATCTGATTTTAGGTCCATATTTTCAGCCCCTGATCAAAACAAAAACACTCACTGTTATTGTTTCTATTTTTCCTCCTTTAGTTTTTCCACACTAACCCACTAGATTTAGACACCTTGACCTAGATAGCTTCTGAATGATGAAAGCTGTAGTTTTAAACCTCACACGTCACATTAAGTGTCATTTTACGAGCTCTAAAAAGCCAATAGAAACTAAAATAACCTTCACATTACAATTATGGAGCCGAGGTATCAAAAACAAAAGTTTAAGAGTGGTACACGTGACGAATCTGTCTGAATCCAATGTCACTGCAGGCCCCGTCAGGCCTTTAGCTCGAATAACAGCTGATAAAACCATGACAGTATTAACAAAGAGTTCAACAAACTCACAGAAAACACACTCTGACTCACCTTTGAGAGGAACCTCAGATCCAGACAGTTATTGTTAAAATCCTGTGAGTCCGGCTGCCACACAAACACCACCACAGACACACACTCCGACTGCAGGAGGGTCAGAAATAGAGTGACACACACACACAGTGATAAGAAACACGGCCGGGCTGACAGACGAATCCTCTATAAATATCTGCAGGGGGAGAAACGGGGGAGGATTGGGGACAAGACCCTGTTTGGAGAAGAAAAGCAGACACCAGACAACAAAACACGAGGAGACAGACGCATCAGAGGAGTGAAAATGATCAATAATCAATACTTGAAGATGTTTGGGGTGTCGAGAAGTGTACCTCAAAGTTGTTTTTAAAGTGTTTGTATGAGGGGGAGTCAGGGGAGGCGATGGTGGGGGGTGTTAATGGATGCCGGCTGTTCTGTCAGAGGACACATGTGCACATGTGCAGATCTGCACCGCATCAGCTGTCAGCCTTGATTGACAGCTCCAGCTGTAGGAGGGGGAGGAGCCTGCTGGTTTCCATGAGGAAGAAGAGAGAGGGGGGAGAATATCAGCGACAAAGACCGAGAGAATAAACAACTTTAAATCATGCAAAGTCGAAAACAGGAGGGGAATTTGGCAAAGTTAGGAAATGATTTCTGATTCTGCTTTCATGCTAAATATCTCCTGTTTTATACTGAATAAATGAGACCATTGATCAATCAACTGACTAAGAAAACTTTATTTTAAAAGCATCTTTTGGAAACGTTTTGCTGTTGTTAAGTGCTTGAAAAGAGCATAAAAGTTTAGAGATATAGAGGCAAGCCAACATAAATTCCATACAATTTGTAGTAAATCGGGGTGCACAATATTGGATTTTTTTCAGATAATCAATATGCTGATATTTTCAAATTCATAATTAGTAATGCACAATATTACCAGACTAATATCGAAAACAGCATTTTATCAATCAATCTTTATTTGTATAGCTTTTTTTGTATAGACTGAAGACATACTCTTCATTTATAGATTCGTATATACAAAGGGACTAAACTAGGGGTAGGCAGAAATATCGATTCAGCAATGCATTACAATTTTTCCCCTCCCAACTCAATATCGATTCAGCAAATCCTCTAAGTCGATTCAGCTCCTGGCCAGTGGGGGGCGCTGTGCACCTTTTCTGTGTTTATCCAGCTGTCACTGGTCGCAGAAGAAGACATGCTTACAGCGTGATAAGACTGAGAGCCCAACATGGGAGTGATGTAACAGCAGTTTATCAGTATTTTCTGTGTAAATAATGTAAAATATTAAACACAACAGCATTAGCATCATTCTGGAGTGTTTTCTTTTCGTTATTTTGCTGTATTTTCTATGTTTTGCCATATTTCGGATGTATTTTCCACGTGTTTTATTGTCTTTTTTTGGCATTTATCGTATTTTTGATCATAGTTCTTTTTTATGGATTCCATAAATAGTAATTTTAGAAATACTGGAGGAAGAAATGTCGAGATATCTCTTCAGCTGGACAGGAACTGCTTCAGAGACTACCATCAGTAAAAAAAACGTCTGGACGTGGTCTAATATAACAGGCTGTAACATGGACACGAAATGCTGTAGTCAAACAAAAATGTTTGAGTTTATGTAAAATAAGTCAAGTTTATTTTTGGTCATCTCAGAAAATTTCTACATGTTCATTTATTGTTTGTGAAGAGAATCCTGTTGAAAATTCAAAGCCATTTTTATTATTTTCTTGTAATTACACAATGTTCTAAGCATTTATAACATAATAATGACAAATGCTTGCAAGAATTGTTTACTTTTATTTCTCGTGAAAAAAGGGTTAAAAATGTATTCAAAGGACAATTCCTGACACATTTATTGACAAAAGGTGCAGGTGGACATTTATAATTATAGAGTTAACTGTCATGTTTTACTTTTGTACTCCATATGCACAGATAAGTTATTACTGTGCAAATGTTTATTTTCAGATGTTTGCTCAAAAATATGAGGTGACATACCATATATGTTCTAAACATAAGGATTTATGATAGAGACAAACCCATGGACATCCAGATCATAAATCTGTCCTCATCATATTTGTCTCTGCTGAACAAAGATTCAATCAACCAATCCTTATCTGTATAAAACCATAAAACTATGGATGAATAATCAATACAACCATGGATAGAGAGATCAATCTAATATCAACATTGATATCTATAATGAATATAATCTGGAGAGGAATGATGTTGATTAATAAAGTAGCATCTGGCTAAACTGCCATTAAAATGGGTTTAAATGGTCATTTTATGAACTTTTTTGCTAATATTTACAGATGATATTTTGACCATACAAATTGGACAGTGAAAATCCCACATACTCGCTGTAATATTAGCAAAATGCTCAGTGTACAATGATTATTTACCTCATCATCAAGCAATGCCCACTTTTATTAATGAAAAGTGTCATTTATTAAAGAATAAAATGTTTTTCTTGCTTAAAATCTGCTTCTGACACAAATGGACTGCAATCATGGCAGAAACAGGTCAGTTTTGGTTTGTTAGTGGACTGTGTGCTCTTCACGCAAAATATCTGTATCCAGAGGCTGGTACAGTGGGGACACACTGGTGTCCCACGCATGCACAGGGAGAACATGCAAACTCCACACAGAAAGGCCCTGATCGGCACAATGAACCAGCATCCTTCATGCAATAAGGGATGCGGATTACCTGCTGTGCACAGTGCCGCCTATATTTATTTTTATTTATTTCATTTAAACTGGATCCCCATTAGTTTTCATTATTGTTATATAGAAAAACAACACTTAACATGCAAGATTGATCAAATACACAAATACAAGCAACCACATAATGATAAAACAGAAATACCATATCATGATAACATGGGTAGATGGTAAGAACAATTCATATAAAACTAATTTAACTGGACTATTCTGCTAAAAACAATTTAAATTATTTACATTGATACAAGCTGTTACATACAGAGCAAACTAATTTCTTTTCTAAACAATGCATTCCCCATTTATTTTAAAAACTCATCTTACTCATTAACTGGAATAAATGTAGTGGTAGTTTATTCAGTTAAATATCACCCTGTGACAGTTCTCTTCAGAGCAGTGGTTCTCAACTGGTCAGAAATCAGGACCCACCATCACCCCTCAATGACAAGCTGAGACCAAAATCGAGGAAAATTTCCAACTTCACACATTTATTAATCAAAAGTTTCTGCACTTTGAACCTGAGAAAGTATAGAATATCACAGTATGCCAACACACAAAAAAGTACACTGACAAACCAAGATGACCTGCATGTTGCGATGCTACAGAGGGAAAAAATAATTTTATTCAATTAGTTGCATATTAGTTGGAACCAAAAATGCATCTCAGGGACTCAAGGTTTCAAGACTATAAATCTAACTGTAGCTGTGATAACCCCACTGAACAGCTCTGTATTAACAATGTTCAATTAGGAGCACTAAATAAGTCATTGATCATGAGGCAGTCACAACACACAAAACCCTTTAGAGCTTTCATTCACAAACAGTAAATAAAATAGTCCAGCAACTGAGAAATTATTTTTAAAAAATCTTTAAAACATGTAGCTTAAGTTGAGTGCTTACTTGTTGAATTATGACTTTTTGATCTCTCCTAATTATTTGATCCCCACATTAAAAACAAGACTTTCAATCTCAAATGTGTGCTGCTTGATTACAAAGTTTTAAAAGATTGCTTAAAAAAAGCTTTTAATATATTATGAGTAACATGACTGCTTTTCAAACTTGGTTATAAATTAGTATATGCTTATTGGCATGTACAAACTGACTAGATTAGCATAATCTGTAGTGGAGTTTATTTTAGGATATTTGATGCAGATATGAATATAATGTGCCTTGAGATTTCGGTCTGGTTTTAGGGGTACCTTGGGTCACAACGGTCTGAAAAACTCTGGTCTAGCAGCTTCATTGTGGAGTCCGAGTGGACATCAAAGTGAAATAAGGAAAAAACTCACCAAGTGTTAGCAAGGTGTTCACAAGAGTGGTGCAAATGAACGGATAGAGGAAGATAAAGGAGCAGATGGACATGTAGACAGCATCAAATTAAGATTTCTCTGATCATATACAACTAAAATACAGAGAGAAATGGATGCTACTTTGACACAATGTTAGCCTGCTAGCTTATAACATAAACATGGCAACTGCAGCATCATGTTTAATGTGTTTTAAGTTTTAGGGAGTACAAATGGCCATTTAGGAGGTATTTAAATAAAAAGTACGCAGCAGCTAAACTTACCCTATTCCAGGATCACGGAGCTCAACAAATGAGAGGGGGCGGGGCTAACCAGTAAAACGGCGGGAAAACCCGAGAGCGCCAAACCGCAGGAAGTGGAAGAAACACAAAATGGCCGACTGACAAAATAAAATCTAATTATGTGTTTTACGGTTTTTTTTCTTTTTACCAAAGATATCCATGTTTAATTCTGTTTTAATTAAGCAAACTCCTCCAACTTAAATGCGGATAAAAGTCTAATTGAGTAATTTATGCTCACTTTATGGCACATTCATGATTTTCCCTGATAACTTAACAAATAAGCCAATGTAAACAGGAGAGTAATCAAAAATTATTTACTAAAAGCCCATGTTCTATAGAGGTTACATTACAAATAATTCTGTATACTTTAGAATTTGTAGACCATAAGGCTGAGAACTGATTTTATGCCAAATTAAGAGTAAAGAATAGGGTTGCCACCCTGTCCTTTAAAATACAAAATTGGTCCTTATTTGACAATTAAAAGTTGCATCCTGTTTTGATCCAGAACAAATCAGTTAATTAATCTTTATTTGTATAGCGCCAGTTCATAACAAGTGTCTCAAGGCACTTTACAATAGAGCAGGCTGAAGCCATACTCTTCATTTTATAGATGTGCTACACATAGGGCCTATACAAATACATACATTTTAAAATTTGTACAGGAAATTAGTTCTGTATCTCAAGCCATAAAATGCACAACAAATAAACTGGCTGACAGAAATGTTCATATCTAAAGATGTGAAAAATGTCCAAACATGAGGAGCTGTCGCCAAGCTTCAAACTGTTTCCTGCCACTGAGATAACTCCTCAGCCAGTCCAGTGCTCTACCCCTGATTCCATATCGCTCTAACTACTTCCTCCTCTCCTACACTGTAGCTAGAAACATTGAAGTCAGATTTGGATCAATTAATCTGTGAACATTTTCATCATTTTTTCCTGCGTCAGGGATATTTTCTGCCAGTTCAGGCCCGATGTTAACATAGAATTTATTAAAACAATTAGCCGCCTCGTTCATATTGTAGTTGTCTTTACTCTCGAGGGTAAGTTACCCAGTAGGACCATTTTTAATTACATTATTGAGTATTTTCCAGATTTCTCTGACATTATTTTTGTTATCATCTATAATTTATGATAGTATTTCCTCTTAGATGTTCTGAGGATGTTTGTTAACTTAACTCTATAACATTTGTTTTCTGCCTCTTCAGTTCTCTGTTTAATAAAATCTCTATACAGTGTGTTTTTCTTTTTGCAGGCATTTTGCAGTCCCTTTGTGATCCAAGGAGAATTCATACATTTTAGTTTTATATTTATTTTCTTTAGTGGACATTTTTTATCATATAATGTCTTAAAAATTCTTATAAATTCATTGTAAGCATTGTTTATGTTACAGTTATTATATTTGTTATCCCAGTTTTGTGCCATTAGATCACTTTTAAAGACATTTTATGATTCCTCTGTTCTCAATCTCCTATAATTAAAAATTATTTTTTTTCATGATGATTTGACTTGAAGTTTTTCTCAAACACTGTGAATACCGGTAAATGGTCGCTGATGTCACTGATTAAAATTCCGCTTTTTGTGCTGTTGAGGATGTCATTGGTAAAGATGTTGACAATCAGCGTGGCATGATGAGCAGTTATCCTGGTGGGTCTGGTGATTTTTGGGTACAAGCTCATACTATGCATTGTACTGTTAAAATTTTCTGTCATTTTGTGATGACTTGAATTAAGCAGATCAATATTGAAATCTCCACAGATAAAAACTGTTTTGTGTGTTTTTTTTGGCAAATAATTCCTCTATCTGGTCACTAAACAGGTCAATACTAGAGCCTGGTGTCCTGTAAATACAGCTCAGGATTATGTTTTTTTTATTCCCATTGTCAAGTTCTATTGTAATGCATTCAAACAAGTTGTCTTGTGCTACTGACATATTCTCCACCCACTAAATTTTAAACTATTGTCCACAAATAATGCAACCCCCGCCCGCCCCCACACCTTTATTTTGCCGGTCCATATTGCAATGATATTGAATGGTTGCGAAAACTGATATAGGTAACACATTGAGGTATAGTAAGCATAAACAAAAAAATAAGCAGCTTATTTTTGTGATGTCTCCACATTATCCAACCTTGAAAAAAAGATGGGAAAACTGTGAACTGTGTCAGTTATCGATTGAGACTTAGGTATTCAGAGATATTGTCTTAAGTAATCTCACCAACATACTGACAGTTATTGATTTTGACAGGTAATTTGAGATAGAAGACACGTCATAAACTCTTTATTGCATTTATCCACTTACCTGTTCAAGTGCAGTCAGAGAAGCAGGCTGAGATGAAGAGTGAACTTCTGGGCGTGACATCTGATTGTTTTATGATGAAAGATTTTGGGCTTCTTGATATTGGTTTTGTGAATGAAGGACTTTCTTACTGGAAATCCAAACTTTGAATGTGCTGATAAGTAAGATACCTTGGATCTGATTGTACCTTAAAATCTTCAATGTTTCTTCAATGCATCTGAAAATTGTCTGTTTTTCTAAACTTAAGTTGTAGTTATAATTATAATACAAGTCTGAAAGCAAGCCAGGTGTCTAGAGATGAAGACAATTTGAAATCATGACTAAAGTTAGGAGATTGAGAACCAGGACTTTGTGCCAAGGCTTCACAAAAAACAAACAGGATAGACTTTGTATCAGGAAATGCAGACATCTAACAGCAAAATTAAGATATTTTTATATGTAAAAAAGGACCAAAGACCATGATATCAATATATGCTGTGTCTCGAAACACATGCTTCAAATTCTGAGATCGAGTACTTAGCACATTTCAGATTCATAGTATGCTAATGTGTATGTTAGAGGAGCCCAGATTAATTGTCAGCATGATCTTTGAAAATTAAGACTGAAACCTGGAGGTAAGAACATCTTGAAAAGAAGATATTGCAAAGTGTTATCGGACAAAACACAAATATACATAAAAATAGACAATTATCATGGAAAACAAATCATGTTCATTATAACAAAGATTTTCTTTGTGTTTAGAAATATAGAAAAAAGGTGGGAAATGAGGAATATATCAGTAAAATTATGATTATTTAATTAGTGTCAACTTGAGAGGTGAATCAATATCTTGGAAGAATCCAGTTTGACCTTCAACAGGTAGTCTTGACCTTGTCTACATGCCTGAATTGATTGAGCTGCTGCCATGTGAATGCCTGATTAGATATTTTTACATTACGAGCAGTTAAACTTGGGTAATTAAGTGGCTGGTAATTCTGAAAATGTGAAAGATTTCATTCAAACAGTCATTAAGGTTAAAAAATGCATAAAATTTCAGGTTGAAATCCAGTTTAGTGAATAAAAGCATCAGTGACAGGAGGCGACACGGAAAAAGGATTTTTATTCATGAACTGTTTTTACAAGCAGTCCAACACGCAACTTCCTACCTGTCTGAAAACAAAACAAAAAAAAAATCATTGAAATAAAATAAATTTAATAATAATCATTGAATAATACTATCAATTATATATCAGTATCATCATCATAACCTTAATGGCAATAATAACCCAAAGCCAGTAGTATCTGTGTTTGTCTGTGGCGTTATGAAAAAACAAAAATAAAATAAAGTTTTATTCTGATGGTGTAAACTGGAGGAGATTCTACAGCGAGCTCTCGGCTGAGGCTCCAACACGTCGAGGGGGCGGAGCCAGAGAGCGCTCCCCTCGCACGCAATAAATATGAAAGAGCAAAGAGTCCTGTATTCAAACAAAAATAATCATCTGGAACTCGCAGGTACAATATCTAAAGTCTTTATGTGCAAGATTTGAGCTGAAGTCTTCACCACAAACAATTATACTCACATCGAAACCCCCCGAAAAACCTCCCCCGACATTTTGTTTTTCTACATTAAATCTTTTAAATAAACCTAGAGCATTTTGTCATTTCATATACACATATATTTATATATACTTTGATTTTTTTTCCTATATGCCATCCTTTTTAAATTGTCTTGTGTTGAGCGTGTTTTTGAGCAGAAATCTGTGTATGACAAAAATAATTCAAATCAAAGAGTCCACTGCATGAACATACAGAATGAAGCGCACGTATGCTCACACACACTCACATGACATACATACAGTGTGAAAGGAAACTTTTAGCCACGAGTAGAGCGAGCCGGTGGTGTGTGTTTAAAGTCCTCATGGCACACACACCTCATCATCTTCTTCTTCTTCGGTTTGGTCACAGTTTTGTACCCTTCAAACGAAAAGACGCCGCCACACCTTTCGCCGCCAAGTCTTAACTGAGTTGGCAGGTCAAAAAGTTCCAATAAAAGGAGGCTTCCCATTGGTTCCTCTCCATCAGCAACAGTTATTTGGCACATTGAACAACTATTAAGTAACACATTGGGCTAAAAAGGTGCAACAACATAAGTTTCAATGAAAACAATAAAAACCATTTTGGTTTACAAAAATAAAAGACACCTTGAGAGGTGATAAATTTCTCTATAAGACGATCATTTCTTCCCCCTGACTGGTTTAAAGGCTACAAAGAAAAAAATAAAAAATAATAATCCATCACAATGCACCCCGAATCAATCCATCCCCTTTTTCCTACTGCTGGTCACACATCACAGCTCTGGAAATGCATGGACATCACAGACGAGGACACCGTTACTGCATGAGAAATAAAAAAACCCTGAAATTAATTCAAACGTCTCCAAAGATTCAAAGCGCTTCATCTCGCTCCTTGGCTGCTGCAGCGGCGTGGGTTATGATTGTGCGCGTTTCTGCCCTTCAGTTAAATCAACAAGGTGCGACAAGCCGTAAAAACAAACGACAGAAACAGACTCTCTCTCCTTGGGGATCAAAGCTCCGGCTACCCATGTGTTAGTCTAAAATACAGAAATCCTGTTTTTACTCTTATAACAGCAACTTTAACTGAGGTCGAAATTTGAGTATTAGAGTGCATTTCTGCCTTTGGTAAAGTTTCTCCTCATTTGACCTGCTTCATATTTAGGAAAATAAAAGAGGATCATTCAGAGCCTGTCAATGCTTATGACTGTTATCATTGGCACAGCTGGTTGTTTTTCACTTTCTTACTTTAGTTGTTGTACAATTGAGTTTACAGTTGATAAAAACACGTTTTTGTTGGTGCCAAACTCCTGCTTTACAGTCTTTTAAATGGACTCTCCCTCCTTAGGAACATTTGCTTTAGATCCCCATTCGTTTTCTTTTCAGTGAGGAATTTAACTTCAGGGACAGATTTCAATTTGAACAACTTTATCAACAATGAGAAACTCGAGCAACTAGCAAAAATATGTTTGTATTGTGATTTCCAAGCTGAACTGTAGTTGCGTCTCTTTTTGCATCCATTTCTTAACCTTTTTGATGTTTCTTGCTGGATTTTGCAGCTACATTAAAGAGTCGCAGCTGGTTTTCATTCAGTTTTGTGCACTCAAATGATTGTTTTGTCCAGTTGAATAATCTGTAATATTGTTTTTAACCAGATGAAAATTTTACATTTCTTCAAACTAAATGGTTCACAATTGTTTTGACCTGCTCTCTCTCCTTAGGAACTTTATCTGTAGATTTCGATTCAACGGTATTTCAGGTAAAAATAAAGTGCCTCATATCTTTATCTATTATGGCTGTATATAATATAGACCAGTCAGAAAATCATGCTTACTTTAAATCACGAAACTTGGATTTTGCATGCTAGCATAACTAAACCAATGCATAGCTCTGCTTTGCCCCCTTTTAAGCACAATGCTCAACTTTTCCTTCAAAAAACTATTTTGACAACTAAAGAAATTGACAACTAGTTTGACAACAGAAAACTAACATTTGAAGCAGTTTTCAAGACAGAATGGTGAACAGATTCCCTGGTTGCAGCTTCATGAGCGAGGATTTGAGGCTTATTTGTAACGTTTACAGTGAACCTGACTTTCCTGGATTTTCTTTGACTTTTAGTCCAATAAAAAGCAGCTTATATTGACTTGGACAATAATTAGAATCAAACTAAGACTGACAACATGATGATGAAGGTAACCGTCTGTTGCAGCTCTTTCCTGTGAGCACCTTTGTTGTTTTTTCCTCTAACGCCGTTATCACTCTCGCTGCTTTTAGATTCAACTTCCAAATGAGGATTTTCTGCAGGGTTTCCAAGGGCATTCTGGGAGATGGAGGCCAGCTTAACCCTGCATGGAATTACATGAAGCAGGTTTATAACCCTTTATGAGAAAATAAAATAAACAAAAACGTCTAAAGACCAGTTGGTATGTGTTTGGATTTGTGTAACTTAAGCTTATTTTCTGCCCTGCAGACTAAAGGCTGACTGTCTTAAAAACTTGAACTCAGCAATAATTTTAAAATATTCTAACAGTCTTTTATTTGTAAAATCAAAGATTTTTGTCATGCAAATCCTCCACTTAAAACTCTGTTTTTCCAGTAATTGTCCTGGCACCTGGTTTTACTGAGAAACTACCCCGAGAAAAGGGCTGTAGGGCAGGGGTGTCCAAACTTTTTTCCCCAAAGGCCTCATTTAAAAGTCAGGATGAGTGGTGCCTTTGGTGTATTCAAAGCCAATCAAGCTCAGGTTAAGATATGCTCAATTATAGAAAATGCACAAAAAAGAGGCAGTGCATCACAGCTTTCCCATTAATATCTCAACAGGGCAAACAGTCACCCCCTGCAAAAGACTTCAGGATGGCCAATCAGATTTCAGGAGGCTTTGGTCAGCCCCTGGTCAAGGGAAGGATGATCCTTTAGGCAGTAATAAGAAGATTCTGATTTCAGACTTAAAACAAGGGCAAACTGCACCAGGCTGATCAATTTTATGGGACAATTGGTGCTCGAAGATGACAGGCACAATATTTTTTGTAAATCAGACAGTAAGATGGAGATTACAGTGAAGCAAATTAGGGAAATCCACGCTGCTTTTAAATGCTGTGACGAGTTTGTCTTAAGGGTCCCATGTCCAGGGTGTCTAGTAATTCAAGGATTTGACTTAAGTTGAAAACAAAAAATGACAAATTTCATCTCTGTAGAGGATTAGATGCAGCTCCTCTTCCCTCCCCTTTGGAAACTCTCTGATCTGAAGGGGCAGGCAATCTAAGTAAGGCTTTATAAAGTGGGCTCTTTGCTGATTGGCTGCCTGAATTTGGGGTGGGGGGGCTACAGGTCTCAGAACAGGCTTTGAAAACAGTCATGGTGTCTGCCTATGATAAGCAGAAAACACACGTGTAGGAGGAGGCTGTATAGTTATGACATCATAAATACCAGGAAGTACAAAAGGGAGCAATTTAAGGGGCACTTTCTGCTTCTCAAGTCTCTTCTGACAACATTAAAAGCAAAGAATATTGATTTTTCAGGAAATGAGATCTTCAAATTATCAGTTAAACACAAGATTTACATTCTAGTGACGGCCTCGAATATTGTTTCCTAATTTTTTTTCTTTGCGGTGGGTCAACTAAAGCGGACATAGTTTGGACACCCCTGCTGTAGGTAGGGATGCACAATATTGGATTTTTGCCATTATCCGATATGCTGATATTCTGGTCAAGAGCACAAGCTCTGTACTTAAGTAAAAATGGACTTGTTTCTTTCAGTGTAACAGTGTATTTTTGTGAAGAACAGATGTAAAATGAGAAAAACAGCATTTATCTCTTAAAAAAATGAAACCCTTGATTTTTAAATGTACCCATGCAGTGATAAGAAGGTGCATCACTACTGTACGTTTGTGTAATTTGCCAATATTCCAGCCAATATATGGCTGATATGAGTGGTCATGATATCGTCTGTAAATATCTGCAAAAATTTCAATATCGGCCGATACGATACGATACTTTTTAGGCTGATATCAGCTGATACCGATATCAAACAGATAATATTGTGCATCCCTAGCTGTAGGGCATCTGAAAGCTGCTAACTGCAATTACAAAGAGCAGTAAAGTCCAGTGACATCTTCTTATGACTTGAAAAGCTATTTTGCTAAACATTTTGATGTAAATGATAAGTTAAAAAGTCTATTTATTTGTCAACTAGGAGTGATTTTTTTCTATTTTAAAATGTGCTGAAGCAATGCTGTCTTTAGCCTTTGAATGGAAATATCCATTTGTATTAGCATCGAGCTAGCCGTACTTTCAGGTCCATCTCTTAAAATCTCCCCATTCGCTTAAATAGTTGATGCCTAGTTTTCCTTGAAATGCACATCCCTAGTAAAAACACGATGAGTTGTGGGTCGACTGTGAGCGAGCAGGATGGTGAAAAACTTCCGAAAAGCTGCGAGGTGACGACACGAACATTCATGAGCGGAGAGCGTTAAATTTGGCCCCTAAAAAAGAAAATCCTGACACAGTCCAACTGAGGTAACGCAGCGCTGAGTGAATGAAAGCTGTCAGACTCCTCCTCTTCATCCTCCCCCGTCTTCCTCCCTCCTCTCTCCTCCCTCTCCCCCCCGACAGATCCACGAGCAGAGCGACAGAAAGTCCCCGATGATGCAAACACGTCGGACTAAAACACTGGAGATGCACAGAGAAAGGGTTTTCTTATATACACTCACCCCCTCCCTCCCTTACTTTCCTCCCTCCCTCTCTAAGGTAGGACAGTCTTCATGGTTACCGTAGCAACCGGCTGCTGTTTCCGTCAGCCAATGGTACCCCAGTCTCTATGGTAACTGGCTGTGGGGGAGCCAATGAGAGGGAGTCTGTGGTTTTTCTTGTAGTTCCTGTTTGTCTGCACTGGAATGATCAAACCCCCCCCCCGCCCCCACCAAAATACCTGCCCCCCCCTCCCCTCCCCAGGTGCATTCAGGTGACTCAAGTAAATATCCGTGTTGGCACTTTACGCACTTCAGTAACGGGGGGCGAGGGGAGGAGGGGCGAGGGGAGGAATCAAGTCTTATTTTCTGACCCCCACCTCTGCAGTCACCGCAGGGGAGACGGCATCGCTTAAAGTTCACATGTGGGGCGGTGGTCCGAGGGGCAGGGGGGGGGCATAGAGCCGGGAGAACAGGGGTGGGGGGGGGGACAGAGAGACGTCACATTCATGCAGAGGTTTCTTCACATGCTGAGTCCTCCCCGAATGTTTCTCTTCTTCCTCTCAGTGAACTGGCGAGGTCCCATGGCGAGAACAAAAAAATATGATTGGTCATCGTGTGTGTGTGTGTGTGTGTGTGTGTGTGTGTATGTGTGTGTATACGAGGCTGGTGGTCACACTGCGAGGCGTCGCTCTCGTGGGCGGGGCTTAGGGACAAACGTCCTGCAGCTGATTCAGGAGGAGGGAGGGTGGGTGCAGTGTGTGTGTGTGTGTGTGTTGATCTGTGTGTGTAGATATTTGTACATATATAAGTGTGTGTATGTGTGTATTCACAGGCCATTACTATTGCGGTGTGTAAGAGGGGGTTTGGAGAGCTCCACCACTGCGGCGCGGCCCTTCCCAATGACTTTGGGGGCGCGGCGCAGCAGCTTCTGAGCTTCTGTGAACGCCTCGGTCAGCTCCTTCTTCCACTGCACGAACTCTGGGTCGCTCTGTACGGAGACAGAAATGATAAATTAAACAGGTGTTTGTGTTTACTTGAACTTAAAGGATACGTTAACTTTATTTTTCTTATCATGTCTTTCCTTATTCTTGAATCCATAACAAGCAGATAGACTCCAATCTTTCGACTGTGCTTCAGTAACAAAGAAGAGAGGGGCAAAGCTCGCCCACCGCTAATTAGCTTAGCTCAAACACTGGGAGTCAATGGGTAGTGTTAGCCTGCCTGACTCGTTTTTTACTGTGTTATGTTATATTACATCATCTTCTACTATCATCATATTATCTTCTTCTACTCCTAAACAGAGGCTTTGTTTTGTTCGCCTAGTTCTGCAGTGGTTTGCACTAAAGGTGTGATGTTGGCAAACAAGTCGAGTCTTTTGAGTGAACGATGAAACCGATTCACAGTTGTGAGTGAGCCGTTCGCTTTCCTTTCTTAAATTTGAAGGCAATTTGCATTTAAGAATGTCTCACAAATGAACAGCTCACTCATTTCTCGCACACGCCACCGTGGAGGTAGGTCAACAAAACAAAGCCTCTTTCTAGGAGTAGAAGGAGATAATACTATGTTAGCAGATGATAACATAACATAAAGGGGTAAAAAAACGAGTCACAGCAAGCACACAGGACAGTTTAGAGTTGCTGAAGAGATTTTCTGATGACTGCAGGCAGAGGCAGGCTAACACTACCCACTGACTCCCAGTGTTTGAGCTAGGCTAATTGGCAGTGGGCGAGCTCTGCCCGTCTCTTCCTTGTTACCGCACTCAGTCAAAAGAATGGTGTCTATCTGCTTGTCATGGGAACGTTGGTGAATCCTTTTAATTTTATTTATCAGGGTTCATACAAATATTTAAAAATCAAATTCAGAAAGAGAAAAAAATAACTCTTTATTGCCCCGTGGACTAACGGGCAATCAGCACATGTGTCAGAGCCAAACTTTTATCTTCTGAGAGGGGACTTGTCTTAATTCTGGTTTTCCACTTTGTAACTTTTTGCCAACATTTTAGAGCAGGGGTATCTAAACTAATTTCACAGGGGGTCAAATACAGAAAAAATACAAGGATGACTTTTCCACTTTTGGAGCGGCCAATCAGATGTCAGAAGGTCATCAAACTTAAATCTATGAATCTGACTTAAAGCTAATCCAAAAACATAACTCATAAAGAGGGTTTCTTTCAACACGTCAGCGAAAATGTAAGACCTTTCACAGGCAAAAATCAGACTTTATGGCCTTAATTGTCCAAATCCTGTTTAACACCTTTTTTTTTTATTTTACTTTTCAAGGATCAACAGGAACCCTGATTTTACAGCTTCACACACCACGTCACTGATCCAACATTTTTTACAGTGCAAGTAGAGGAAAATAAAAAGTGAACAGTACAAAGGAAATAAAAACATTGAGATCATCTTTTTGTCTCTCCGGCCGTACCTCACACTGCAGCACAAACTGTTTCCCTCCTTTGATGCGCAGCAGGATGCACTTCTTGTCTTTAATCTGCGTTTCCTCCACCGTCACGATCTGCTCCATCGTCAGCAGGTTTTGCTGGAAGAAACATTGAAAAAATGAGCCAAAGGTGGAGCAGGAAGGAGATAATGCTGCTTCAAGGATGAGCGGATAAACTACGACTACAGAAGAGGAGTGTAAGTGTCAGAGCGGGGCTGCAGAGGTCAGACTCTGAGGAGAAATAAGACTTAAGCTGACTTTTTTAAACTTTAGAGAGTTTCAGCATCAAGAGAAACACTGCTGCACTGCTTTAATCTAACATTCAATACTGAGCCTCTAAATTAAAAGTATTTAGTCCCATAAAACGACTTGGTTTAAAAACTGTTGTTGCTAAATTAGCTCTATTAAAACTAAGTAGACAAACTTCAGGGAAACAAACCATTACACTTACTGCTTAAAGCTGTTCTGGTGTTAAAGACTCTTTCCAGATCTTTACCCTGCCACACACTCCTTAACTCTCAGGTCTCTGTTTGGCTGTTTGCAGCCACTAGGGGGTAATATTTACGACTTATCTGACCATAACTTTCACTCTATTTAAGAGAGTGAAATCATTTTTGGTGAGGAACCTTAATTATACATACATTTTGAAAATGTGATTCCAAAAATTTTAAAAGGTCATAAATACATGGTGGACAAATTTACTACCCTTTCGTCGTGTTGGGGCTTTTAACAGCCACAGCAGGATGAGAGAGATCTCTTCACCAAGGTCAGCCCTGGTCAAAAATATTTAACATTAAAAAAATGGATTTTACCCCTTTAAATGCCAATTTCATAGGTGATGTCACTGGTTAAGTGGAAAAAAGGTTATAATGGGAGTCAATGGGGAGTAAAAATTTTAAATCTGATGCTGTGCAAAAAATAATAATGCATCAAAGACGATGTTTTTACTAATCTTTGTTATTTCATTTCATTGGTCATTTTTATATCAAAAATCTGTCATTTTCTCTGTGTTTTTTCCACCAAATCAGTGGCATGACCTATGGGATTAGCATTTAAAGGGTTAAAGTCCAATATTTTAAAAAAAAAATCAATATTTTTTGATCAGGGCCGAGTTTGATTAAGAAGTTTGAGCAAGAAAAGTTGGAGAAAATATTTATCTAATATGTATTTACAGCAGATAAATTTAGTGGCTGTTAACAGACAAAATAGGACGAAAGGGAGTTAAATTTAAAATTTGATGCTGCGCAAAAAATCGTAATGCATCAAAGCCATTTTTCTTTTTTTTACTAATCTCTCACATATCCAAGAGTGTGATAGCACGTAAGAAATCTCCAGCTTCCTGTAATTTTTTAATATTAAAAATCTGTCATTTTGTGTGTTTTTTTTTAACCAAAGCAGTGACATGACCTATGGAACTGGCATTTAAAGGGTTAAAATAAAAAAAAAATTAGTACTAGTTTTGATCAGGACTGAGCTTGATGATGAGATTTGAGTAAAACGAAAAAAAAAATGTATTTGAGATTTTACTACAGCTAAGCTAAAGTTAGTGGCTGTTAACAGCCCAAACAGGACGAAAGGGTGTGTTTTCAGTAAAGTACCTAAGGTTATAAGTTTTGTCAGGGTTTACACAACCCTTCTGTTATTCTATAACCTTTAATAGTTGACATGATCTTCAAGCCTGAACTGCAAAGAACGCCACACTATTAGTTATCCGAGCCTCTGCTTTGTTGATCGTATATTTTGATCTTTCCCAGACAGACTTTAGAAGTAAACAGAGGGAAAAAATCAGTGTACTAAAAACATATAAAACAAAATGACCAACAAGCAACAAGACATGACAACAAGAACTCAAACATGAAGCAGCTCGTGAGAAAGCAGGAGTGCATGTTGGACACAGACAATGAAACATCCAAAACAACACAAACACAGAAAGCCACAAATAAAACTCCACACTAGAGCAGGGCTTGGGGCTGATGTGGCATCCAGAGATTCAGTTAAAGACTACACACGTGTGTTGACTTTGCACATGCCCAAAACAGCAGAAATTTATTAAAACCTTCACTGTACCTGGTATTTCCCCTGCTAGCTTCTTGTACAATTTCACATAAAGTCTGGGTGAACTGATGAGTAAAGACGGCTGTGACTAATAAAAGTAGAGAGAAACAGTCTCTGCCTGAAGCTGCTAAATATCATTTATCTGTTTGCCCGCATGTTTTTCACCCATTCACTTCTAAAGTCTTCTACAGTGGGTGCAAATCATTTCAGCCAAAATCTGGAAATTACAATGTTTTTTGCTTTACACCAGTATTAATTTTGTTGACCAATTATTTTTCGTCATAGTTTTTGTCAACAACAAACAACCTTTTTTTCCCCTGGCGAAAACTAATAAAAACAAGAGCACACTGACAAAACTAAAACTAAATTAACTGATATTTTTATCAACAAATAAAAACTAGACTAAAATGTTTGACAGAGACTTAATCCAATCAGACCTAATTTGGTCATGTAGAAAGTAGAGACAAGTTAGGAATATATCCAATCACAGCTGCCTTAGCTTGGTGGTGGTGGGATAAGTTGTGGAGCGATCCAATCAGAGCTCCTCTCTTTATGAATTGATATATTCATGTAGAGCAGGTTCACTAGCATTCAATAAAGGGTTATTAGATGTTTGATTTTATCCAAGTGTAAAATATGACTTCAGAAATTCAAGGAAACATAAAAAATGTCTTACCCTTTACACTTCATATTTTAGTCAACTGAATTTACAGTAGATTTCATCGACTAAAGCTAAAATTAAAACAACTTAGATGACTAAACTATGACTAAAACTAAAATACATTTTAGGCAGAAGAAGCTCCTGAGGGGGGAGGAGGTCTACAGATCTACACTGAGGACTCAGCAGGGACCTGGACCTGGACCTGACCGGACTCACCCCGTCTTTCTTTGTAAACTGTTTTAACCACGACTCCTTCATGCCGTGTGGCGTCAGGACAGACAGACACACAGACAGACAGCGGTCATACAAAGACAGACAGGTGTGAAAAACGTGCAGAGAAGGTGACATGAAGGCGTCTGCTGTGGCTCTAACTCACCCGTGTGTCGCCCTCCCCCCTCCACTCCACACGGTTGGGGAACAGGTAGAAGTATCTGCGCTGCCATTGGGTGAGGAACGGGTTCCCCAGCTTCAGCATGTATCCGTGCATTATGCAGTCTTTGCCCAGAGCGTAGTCTGCACCCACACAGACAAACAGTCACATCAGCTGCACTCATAATACTCAGATTGAATCAGGTTTTCCTTATTCTTACCCTCCTCGTGGCCCAGCTGCTTGTTCTTGGCCCTCTTTCGAGCTTCGTTCTTGTCCGTGTCCGAGTTGACGGCCTCGTAAACCGTCTCGGCCACTTCCTGCTGCCAGCGCTCCGATATGACCAGAGGGAAGTTCTTGTAGAGCTCCTGGTCGCTGTCCAGCAGCTACACACACAAACCAGACAGAGAAGGACAGTTAGGGACTAATGTTTTCTTCTTTTAATATCACTTCAACGAACATTTGAACAGTCAAAACTATTGTCACGACTCAGTCTGCAACCCACACAGGATAAGATAAGACAGAACTTTATTTATCCCTGTGGAGGACTCCTTCAGGGAAATTAAGATTCCAGCATTAAACAGTAAACAGGTATAAAAGAGCACAGGATATCAGAAAGAAAAAGTAAAAAAGTAAAACAAATAGCAGATATAAATATATTTACACATGCATTAATAAATCTAAATAATAAAAAAAAATAATACAAATAATAAAAGAAATAAATAGTAAAATAAAAACATGGCTACATGCTGTTTTACATGTTTACATGGCTTAAAAAAGCTCTAATAATACCAAAGACATACAAAAGTGATGATAATAATAATAAAAAATATTCTCATTCATCAGCATGTGTAAAAAATATTTATAATAAAGAAGACATTCTTCAGTAGACAGGACCACTATGCTCTTTAATACATGTATTTTATATTCTGTAAAATCTACCTTACAAACCTTACATTAAACCCAAACACATGTATTACAACACCTTTAAAACAATATAAGGGAGTTAGTTTGATGTTAAGCAGAGATCCTTCTAAAAATGAACATTTTTTACCATATTTCATGATGTTTTCTTTTGAAAACTGATGCAGACAGAGTAAAAACCAAGCAAATAGACTCCTGAGTGTCATATTAACAAGCAAATATCCACACAAGACTTATAATAAAACTTTAAGAGACAAGATGGATCTGTAAAAATCAGGGATGCACACTGGCTTAAAAAAGGTATTGATAATGCCAAAGAAATATAAAAATAATTATAATAATAAAAAATATTCTCATTCATGAGCATGCATAAAAAAGGTGTGAAAGAAAGAAAGTAAATATTGATGATAAAGTAGAATAACTTAAATACAAAGACAAATTTACTCCAGTGTTTCCAGTAACAGGAGAAATGTCCAGTATCACTTTATGAGGGTTGAGTCAGGACATGAAAATCTCATTTTCTGAAGCAGTGAATCGCCTCATAAATCAATACATTATATTTCTAAGCACAGAATGAATTATGAGTGACAGACAACTCACTTGGTAATTTGAGAAAAATTCTGAGAGCATCATTGTAAGCCAACTGCAGCTTTACTGAAGTGAGTCCACAGGTGAGCAGTGCACAGGTGAGTACAGTAAGAGCTCTGTTTTAACGTCGTCTGTGCACATTAAAAGTTCTGTGTTAGTGCATACAGTTTGCAGCACTGACGCTGTGCATCATGATCATCATCATCATCACTGCAGATATTTAACTCTGTTCACTCCATCAAGAGCTTGATCTGTGATGAAGAAAGGCTATATGTTATCCTGTAAACATATCTTCTTTATTTCTCAGCCCTTCATCCTGCGACGAAGCTCTCTCCTGTTCGATAATAACATTCAGATGTTTCTAGTTCCTCCTCCGCCTCATTTCTACCTCTGATGGTGAAGTAATCGAGTAAACCTACACCCCGTATATCTCCTGCAGATCTCATTAGAGTCTCTGTGGTATCTGCTCTCCCTCTGACGTCAGCGTGGTCCTTCAGTTTCTGGCTTGATGAACGTTTTGGGGATTTTCTCTCTGCTCCGCGCCCATTACTGAGGGCTGGTGATGAAGATTATTACTGCCGTTAATGATCGGCTCTGTCTGGGGAAACGTGGAAATAAGGCTGTTTTCCTGGGAGCAGGAGCGTCGGAGGATGAATATCTGTGACTGCAGACACTTCGCCTTAATGAAGGGTTTAATATCAGCAAAGACAGCCTGATGTTTCAGTCTGTTTTCATAACAAAACAGCCCTTCTATACTGAGAGATGATTAAAAATATGCATGATTTAGGATTTTAAGAACAAACGGATAAATCTTTACTCATAACAGAGGCGACACTTCAATCACACTTCCCTCTAAAAACACTCAAATCTTTAATTTTCTTAAATCATTTATTTACGGGATCTCTGCCTGTTCTTAATTGATGAAAATGCCTTAACTTTAAATTTAAAAATCATAATTTTACTTTTATTCCTCATGCTGTCTCACAGTTGGTTGCTTATTCTGACTCTATACATTTTTGTAGTTTTGGCATGTAAGTATATTTTATCATTATTAATTTCATTTTTTAATCTATTTCTATTATTATTATTACTGTTGCTATATTCATATTTCCCTCCTTTCCTCCTTTTTCTTCTTCTTATTTTTTATCCTATTGTTTTAATATTTTCATAATACATTATTACATTTATCTTTCATATAATTCATTTTTATTTTTGCGCCATTATCTGGCTGTTCAACTAAAATTTAAACCTTGTTCAAAACAAAACAAAAAAAGTTAAAATTGAAGTTTTCCAAAAGGTTTGAAACTTTTCAATATTAACGAGGATGATCCACATTTAAGATATTTGAATATTTTTGGGGTATCACATGATTTCAGCAATACAATAACTCTTTTTTACCTACACCAGGTAGGTTATGTTTTTGCTACCTTTGCCTGTTTGTCTTTTTCTAAATAAGTCTAAAAGTTGTGAACACATTTTGATTAAATTTTCAGGGAACGTTGGTCATGGTATATGGAAGAACTGACAAGATTTTGGTGGTGATCCAAACGCTGATCCAGGAATTTGTCCAGATTTTCATGGATAATTTAGCGAACAATGTCAGGTCTGCCTTGGCAGATGGAGGTGCTCGAACATGATGGAGATGAAAATTAAACGAAGGCTTATGCACCTTTTCCGAGGTCAAATTGTTTCTGATTACTCTGTTCACCTGTAGAATTCTACTTTCCCACATTTGCCACAACATAAAAATGCCTTACGCTTCACACTTCATATTTTAGTCGACTAAATTTAAAGTAGATTTTGTCGACAAAAATGTTGTGAAATTTCATCAACTAAAACTAGACTAAAATTAAAACAATTTAGATGACTAAAATATGACTAAAACTAAAAGATATATTTAGACAAAAGTGCTGTTGAAAATAAAGTTTTCTACAGAGCGTTGTGTTGCAGTGAAGAGTCTGAGTTTTGCTCATTTGGGCCTCCTTCTTCCTACAGAGCGTTTCTCCTCTCAGCATATTTTTGTCTTTATCATGTTTTTTCCGCCTCCCCGCTGTGGACGCCTCTCTGTTTGATGCTGATCTGGACAAAGACGTCCACAGCGATGGATCTTTACTGCACACGGAGCCTCTGCAGAGTCATAAAGGGAGTAATAAAAGTGAGTCGTGTTGGTGTGAGAGCAGCTTCTACCTTGATGCCCTTGGTGTCCTCCTCATCGAAAGAGCCGATGTCGAAAGCGTCTGCCGCGTTCACTTCTCCCCGGGGAGGGATTAAAGGAGGAGAGTACTACAGAGAAACAGAGAGAGGGGGAAAGCTTTCAGGGACGAGGACAGAAGGAACAACACAGAGACAGTCCTGCAGCGGAGGGTCTGCAGGTGAACCGTCACACCTGGATCAGTACAGAGAGAGGAGCTCTGAACACCACGCACAGATTCAGCCTTATTGTCAATATTCAATATTTAAACACTTCACTACCAACACCTCAGGTTAGATTAAGGTCTGTCAGATTTTTATAGCTTTATAAAGAAGCTACAAATATCTTTTCATCCTTATTTTTAAAACTTTCAAAGACCTTTTTAGGGCCCAAATTAACACCAAATTTTGCCCTGCTGAGCAACAAGTACTCAACAAGTCCAAGGCTTTTTCTGTAAAATGGTTGAAATTACAATATAGATGACATTCTTCAGTACACAGGACCACTATGCTTTGAATTCATGTATTTTATATTCTGTAAAATCTACCGAATAAAGCTTACATCAAACCCAAACACATGTATTACAACACCTTTAAACCAATATAAGGGAGTTAGTGGGATGTTAAGCAGAGATCCTTCTAAAAATGAACATTTTTAATTATATTTCAAGATGTTTTCTTTTAAAAAACTGATGCAGACAGAGCAAAAACCAAGCAAACAGACTCCTGAGTGTCATATAGACAAGAAAATAGCCAAACAAGACTAAAAATAAAACTTTAAGACAGAAGATATATCTAATAAAAAGAGGGAAGCACACCGGCATCAGCTCAACAGGTCAGAGGCTTTTTTCTGTAAAATGGTCAAAATTATAATAAAGATGATATTATTCAGTAGACAGGACCACTGTGCTCTTAAATTCATGTGTAAAATCTACCTTCCAAACCTTACTTAAAATGAAAACACATGTTTTACAACATCTTTAAACCAAAATAAGGGAGTTAGTGCGATATTAAGTGGAGATCCTTCTAAAAATAATTTTACACGCTGATGCTGCATTATAAATATAATTTTATGGCTCCAAAAACTTTATTTGGTCATTTTTTAAAAATAAACCAGACTGGAATCTACATTTTCCATGTTGAACATCATCAAACATTATAAGGCCTTCTGAAAATGACCAAACACTCTGAACTTTTCAGGTGAATTAATAAACACACCCTCAATATACAAATTACTATGACAACACTGATGTTGATAAAAATAGATTCTCTTATATACACCACATACGACTGTGCTATCATTTATTCCCTTATTGTGTCCCTTTTTATTGTTTTACACTCAAATATGAGGCTTTTGAGAGTAAAGGCAGGAAAAGACACTGGACGATGATTTCTCTGTGCCCGTCTGCACTTTCATTTTAACTGTCTGACAGTTTTTGAACTTTCTGATAATATTTCTATTTTTCCAAGTTTTTAGATAAACAATTATGATTATATTAAGTCTTTTATGGCTGTAGAAAAAGTGAAAGGCCAAAGACTAATCTCTGACTCTGTGGGATGGTTAGGTTGATGTTTTTGAGTTTTAAATTCACAACTTCGTCCAGTCAGAGTTAAACCTGAAGGGGTGGCAGGTTCAAGTCCGAACCATGGTTGCTGGCTTCCTAGGCACTGCAAAGGCTCCCTTGAGCAAGGCACTGAAGCTTAAAACTGCTTGGCAGTGCTTCTTCAGGAGCAGCAGTCATTATGTGAATGTTTTTTTTGTGCCTTTATTGACAGTAGAGAGAGAGAGAGACAGTGGACAGGCTCGTGAAAAGAGGCGAGAAAGAGTAGGGCAGGACACTCTGCAAACTGGCCACAGGTGGACTCCAACCCGGGCCAGCAGAAGCATGTATATGGGTCATGCCTGGTTGCTTACCACTCCACTAAACCAGCACCTCATCATGTGACCTGTTTGTGTATTTCAGCCTGTGTGCGTGTGTGTGTGGGTGTGCAGCATGTCTCAGCAGCAGAGTGTGAAGAGCTGAATATCCCCGTGAGGACTGATTAAGTAGGAAGAGGGCACGGTGACCGTATGGAAAGCTGATGACTGATTGATAGATAAATAGATAGACAGATAGACAGACAGACAGACAGATAGATAAATAGATAGACAGATTAATAGACAGACAGACAGACTGATTGACTGATGGACTCACCTTCTGGAGGTAAACCTGCTGCCAGTCGATGCCTTTAAAGAACTGATGCTCCTTCACCTCGGGGGCTCTGATCAGAGACAGAGGAAACAGGTTATTTTTGATTCTTAGCTGCCACTCTCACTTTGGACACTAGGTGGCGGCGTTGGCCACATTTCCCCCCCGCCAAACACTCCTAATCCTGCTTTTTGGGCGCACATCCAGAGCAGACAGGGATCCATCAGCGGGTTTTAGCTGTGAGCCGCTGTGAAACCACGATGTGATGAAATTAGTTTTGATCTTTTGGATCACTGGGAGTCCGTCTTCAAACCACATCGAGCGTTAACGTGTGACTGATGAACTCACTCTCGGCCCGCGGACACTGGCTGGACGCTGATGTGGGGCAGAGGTTAATGTGTGTGTGTGTGTGTGTGTCGTACCCTCGGCCCTGACAGCCCAGCCTCTTGGAGACGTCTCTCTGCAGCAGGCCCTCCAGCAGCTCTTTGAGCTCCGCAGTGAAGGAGTCTGGCAGCTCCACATTCTGCAACAGACAACAGGGGAGGAGGGGGAGAGAGTGAGCACTGGCTGTTTGAAGATAGACAGGCATCGTTTTGGTTTTTACTGAATAAAGTCCATTTCAAAGAGGCCGGACGCCGTTAGTGACAGCGTGCTTCTTCAGACTGTTTCAAGGGTTCATTTCTGGCAGGCGTGACCACAGACTTTCCACATTATACAGATTTCTAAATTTAACCCCTCATCCTTTTGTTTACCCCACTGTCGTTTCTCTTAAAGGACCTCAGACACAAGCGCTGGAAACATTAACCCCCCCCCAAATTCAGTGGGATCGCAACACTGCAAAAACTCAGATCTTAGCAAGTTTATTTGACTAATTTTTAGTCAAAAATATCCACATTACTTACGAAAAATTCATATTAATTAGACGAGTCCAGATGGATATCTTATTACAAGAAATAAAAACAAAAATAAAGCACTGAAAAACTTAATTATCAGAAAATATCTGCCAATGAAAAAAGCAACATTTTTCTCCTTGAGGGTCTTAAAATTTAGGCATAGAAACTACTTAAGATAACACATCTTACTTCCAAGACATACAAGTAAAATTTCTCTTCAATATTTGCAGATACTTTAACTCATTACAAGCAATTCAGGGTTTATTTTTTGTTTCTAAATACTGAAATAAGATGTGCAGCTGGACATGTCAGGCAATTTTGGCTCACAATAAGTCTTGTGAGATTTTTAGAATTTAAATTTAATAAACAAAGACATTAAAACAGATAAGAGCACATGTTTAGAGCTTCTGTGTTGCTTGTCCATCAGTATTAGCCAACACATTCACGCCTTTTCATATTCGTTTTCACACAACTGCCGCAGCAGTGTCTTGCCCAAGGACACATCAACATGTGCCAGTCAGTGTTGGGTGTGAACCTGCAACCTTCTGATTACCCACGGAGGGCCACCAACACCCGAACATGCACATTTTTGAAAAAGGGTCCCAAAGTGGGTAAATGCAACAACGTCGGTCTTGCATTTCCATGTTTACAATGAATACAGATATTTTCAGAAACAATGTTCTCATAGCCTCACCTCTCTCTTAAACTGCATGCATGAGCCCCGACAACAGAAACCATGGTGGATATGGTGTGGCCTTCGTGCTGCAGGAGCACCACTGACAGGCCTGACATATGAACTACAGTGTTTTCATGTGGACGCACACATTCACTGAAACAAGGCCGTCTTCACAGAAAACGTTTTCGTCTCCGTGAGGACAGAGATGACAGATGAAGCTACGTTTAAAGCGGGGTCCACATGTAAAGATTTTCTAAATCTGAAGGGATGTTTTATCTGTTAGAGACTCCACACATGAAGATCAAAAATCATTGAACAGTTTAGATCGTACTGTGTGTGGTGTGCTCTGATAATCTCAACACAGCACACCACACACAGAACCATTCTGTCCCACCACTGATCTAGTATCTAGTCCTCCAAGACAGAAATCTGATCAAACCTGATCTAACAAAAACCAAGAAGAAACATATCAACAACCGGAAAACACAACATGGAAGAGGACCTACGAGAAGAGGGAATGATGGTGGTCTTGGACTATATTTGATTTAAATAAAAGAAAAGACTGTGGAAAAATCCTGGAGACAGGGTGAACACGTGAGCTGGTCCTCCATTTCTGAGGTCCACCAAACTTTATGTTTCAGGTCGGCCATGTTTGTTTTTATTTACGCCTGCTTCCTTGTTCCTCAGTCAGCTCGCTTCTTGATTTGCTACATTCACGGCACAATTGTCGGCCCGACCCGTTTCTGAGCTGATTATCGGGACAAATTCACTCTTAACACACCTCAGACCACAGGATAATCTGATAGGATAATCTGATAAAACAGAAGATAATCTGGAGTTTGCCGTCCTTGGTCGGGACAAAAACGGCCCGATAATCTTTATGTGTACCCGCTTTAGTTTGAACTTAGGCACAGCTGGTGAAGCCCCCAGCAGATGTTACCTGGAGCTTGTATGATTGTCTGTATGTACTGATGATTATTCATGTAACATGTTTTAACAGAAAGGTCTTCATGATGATTCATCGTCCTCACAGCCGTGGCGAAGACTCAACACCTGGTTAGAAAAGTGTGAGATGATCTTATGATTGGAGTAATTCTTCACAAAAATAGTTTCAGTTGGATTCTGAGGAGTTTCTCGGGTTCACTGAGGTCTTTCTACGTCACGGTGGACCTGTGGAGACCCTTTTATCGTCCGCTGACAGACGTTCATCGGCTCTGTCCCTCCTCTCTTCTATCCGTCTCTTCCTGTCTTGGCTCCTCGTCCTCTCTCTGCTCTGCTTCCATGGTGTTTATGTAATGAGTCCATTCATCATGTTTAATAAACACTAAGACATATAGAGCTGTATTTTTAGCCCCGCTCAGGCCGAGCTACAGCCCGTCTCCCTCTCTCTCTCTCACTCACATACACCAGCAGACAAGGATTAAAGGATAAACCAGATTAAGTGGCCAGATTAAAATCCTAATCTGGATTTATTGTGATACAGAAGATCATGCTTTCTCTGTTTGGAGGTCCTGCTTGGCTAAATAACGCCTGAGTGTGTTTGTGTGAGTGATCGTTGTTGCTCCGCGTCCTGACAAAACACATAAACGGAGACGCCGTGTTGGACGAGCTCCACGCTGACGGACAACTTGCTGCTGCAGCCGAGGACGAAGAGCGAGGAAGAGTAAGACGAGCGAGGAAGAAACTCCCCCCGCAGTTTGTGGTGGTGAACTCGTTGGCACTCAAACACAACCAGGGTTCCCACTCTTTTCCAGAAATCATTTTCCAGGACACACACACTTCCCAGTGTCCTTCTCTACAGTTGTTCTTACATTTTGACATTTACCCAGATCACTATGTTTATGCCTCTTCTGCCCCAGAGGTCTGATTTACAAGCTATGCAGTCTGTGGCTGTAACAAATCTATAAAATATCAGACATTCTCTGACATTCTTAGAAATTATGACAAATTTATAATAGAATAGCACAATGACACCCAGACTCCAGTGTCACATATCCATCTGAAGTTACAGTATTGGTGTGGACAATTCTCAGGTTAATCTAAACTTCTAAAAAACAAGATTAAAGGTTGATGACCAATGTCTCTAGCTAGCTCCACAGTATCATAATGAACTTAAAATGTATTTATTTCTGACTCTGGGGCATGAACATTGTCTGCCAGCACTGCAAAAACTCAGATTTAGGGCAAGTGTGTTTGTCTATTTTAAGTCAAAGACATCCAAAACACTTATCAAATCCACATTCACTTAACCAGTAAAGATAAATATTTTACTTGAAGGAATGAAAGGCAGAAATAAGACACTGAACTGCTTGTAATGAAGAGAAAACATCTGTCAGTGAAACAAGCAAAGTTTGACTCAGTGAGGCTCTTAAATTCAGGTTTAATATCTGTTCAAGTTAAATTTGTCTAGTCTCATTGGCAGATTATTTTACTTATTATTACAAGCAACTCAGGCCTTATTTTCAGCTTTCACATCTTCAAATAAGATCTTAATCCAGACACGTAAGGAAATAGTGGATTAGAGTAAGTCTAGTGAGATTTTTTTGTCTTGAAATACTCTCACTTAGATCCGAGTTTTTTCAGTGTACTCATTTTTTTCTTTATTAATTCTGTTTTATTATAAATATATTTTGTTGATGTACTGTTTAAGTAGCCTACATTTTATTTTGACATTTTGTATTATTTCTTTTTGTCACCATTGTTTTGAGTTTCTATATTTTATTCCTTTACTTGCATTACTTTATCTACTCATATTTTATGGCTAAGTGTGCATTAGTTACCAAGAACATTTTTACTTCATTTCCTATGTTTGATTTTTGTTCACCAACAAGGTAGAAGGAAGATAAATAATTTTCCAGGATAATTCAAGCTTTTCCAGGACATTTGACTTTTTTCCTCATTTTCCATATGTTTTCCATTACTGGAAAACTGGTCAATCATTTTCCAGGTTTTCCAGGACGTGTGGGAACCCTGACAACACGTTGCCCCTCTCGGGCTCAGATGTGAGGACGGAGAAAATAAAAGTGTGGGCGAGAGCAGATATGTCAGCGGGTGGGCTCAATGGACGCCATTCATGCCGAGTGTGAGCTCCGTCTGACCCGTGACATCAAACGGTTCAGCAGCGTGGTCTTCAGACCAGCAACCACAGAAATGTGAAGACTGGACTTTGAAATGTGACTCTGATTCCTGGGAACACAAGACCAGGGGTGTCAGAGAATCAGTGTTTCTTACAAATTTTACTTTTGTTTCATTTAAAGACGACAATAAGACCTGAAATCTGTCTCCTGGGTTTGTTTTCCAGTCTTTAAAGTCATGGTACTATAACATCATGAGTCTAGTTTAGTTGATGAAATTTCACAGCATTTTAGTCGATGAAATCTGCTGTAAATTTAGTCGACTGAAATGTGAACACATCCATGACCCCCTGAGATCAGTCCCAGCTCTGATTTTCCCCCTCGTTCAGGAAGGTCTTCCCCTTTAAGGCAAGCTCAGAGAAAAACCTCCTCAGCAGATGAAAGCAGCTCGGATGTCGCTCTGCTCACTGAAGCTCAAACATCACACCGACAGAACAAGAGGCACACACCGAGGTTCGGAGTTCTCTTACAGATCCTGAACTGATTCACACTTAATGAAATTTTGATGCTTTGTGCATTTTTAGGCAGTTTTTTTTTGTTGTTTTTCAGAAAACCTGCCTGCTGGCTGATCCCCGCCGCTCTGAGGAAAGCTGGAGCTGGACGAGGCCCCAGACCCCGGGGCCGACTGCTCTCACTCTGGGCTCTGCTGCCGGTCCAGTTTATCTAAGCCGGGTTTCTGTCATATGCTTCACAGCAGAGTAAACACAGCGGCGAGCGGAGAGGGAGAGAGCCCACTCCAAAACAAAGACATTAATCTGTGTTAGAGGAGCTGACACCTTCACAGACCAGAGCAAACATCTAACAAGAGGATCCAACAAGCATCCACATCTGATTTACACTAGGGCTGGAAACACGGACGAATAACTGCATCACGATCTATTTTTGTTTAAGACGAAGCACGATGGATACCAGGGGTCAGCAACCTTTAAAAGCCTGAGAGCTACCCTAAAGATGAGGAGTATTCTGGAGGGCTACGTGGTTGATTTAATGTTCTAAAATAATAAAAATGTAATAATTTAATGTAAAATTATAAATATTATGTGTTCGATAGGCTACATAAGACACTGTATGTTTACTGTTCTTAATTTAATTAATTAAGTGTTTCTAACAACAGCTTTAACACAGGTTATTACATCACATGAGAGCATTATACTTACATTTATCGCAAATTAATTATTATTATTTTCAAAGTTCAGGAAAAATAGGCACAGGGTTCCCACTCTTTTCTAGAAATCATTTCACAGGACATTAGCTCCACCGAATCATATTGCACTAAAAATTTATTTCTAACTCTCATTGTCTGCCAGCTATCTGTTTAGTCTGGCTTTTATGTAGTGTCTTACTATTATAAATTTATGGTTTATTCTTATTTTTATCAGTATTTACCCTACTTTTTTATAAATATATGTTGTTGATTTACTGCTAAAGTAGCCTAAATTGTATTTTGACATTTTGTATTATTTCTTTTTGTCACCATTGTTTTGAGTTTTTATATTTTATTCCTTTACTTGTATTATTTTATCTACTCATATTTTATGGCTAAGTGTGCATTAGTTACCAAGAACATTTTTACTTCATTTCCTATGTTTGATTTTTGTTCACTAACAAAGACGAAGGACAGTAAATAATTTTCCAGGATAATTCAAGCTTTTCCAGGACATTTGACTTTTTTCTTCATTTTCCATATGTTTTCCATGACTGGAAAACTGGTCAATCATTTTCCAGGACGTGTGGGAAAACTGTAGGCAGTCTTAAAATTTGATGCACATTGCATTTGTTATTTTTGTATGTATAAAGTGTGATTTACTGGCAAAAAATCCAACATAAATCATAAAAATGTACAGTAATTTAAACTTCCGTGATGTTAGCTTGTGTTGTTATTAGGGCTGAACGATATGGACAAAATTTCATATCTCGATATTCATGCCAGATATCTCGATATCGATACGATATGATGCGACTACGGGTTCGGTGAAAACCAAGCATTTTTCAGAAAAATAAAAACATCATAATACAAAAGAATGTGGAAAGTGCAGTTTTAGCGCGGGGAAATCTGTATAGTTTATATTGTTGCTTTTCGATACTAATATCTTGAATGTTCATATCTTGATATCGATACAATAACGATATATTGTTCAGCCCTAGTTGTTATATATGTCCCTGAGGGCACCTCATTGGCTGCCTGTTGGGTTCCCCTGATGTGTACTATGGTTTTTGTTCCAATGAGATATACTCCTAATAATAGTCACATTACTAAAAATATAGTCTGTGATATAACTCGAGTAAAATCAAATAATATCACAAAGTATTTGACGTTAAAGTAGCAGAAATAGTGCTTTAAGATGCTCAATATTGTGCATTTTTTGTTACAAATCATCAAAATGAGAAGCAAAACACTCAAACCTTGCCAATTCCAGCTACTTTCCAAATAATCACAACATTTTTTCAGTACTTTTTTACAGATTTCTCTCTCATCTGGTTGAAAATTGCTAAATATTTATTGTTTTTTTGTCTTTTTTGATACCTTCATCTTTTATTCATTGTCAAACATTTTAGCCAGACTCCTCCACAAATGTCTTCAGTATGACTAAATGTCTAGTCCTGACAGAAATGCCACTAAAACAGGCATCTATGCCTTTCTTTGTACAAGCAACCACTGTTCTCTCGTTATCGTCACACTCATAGGCCCCGCCTCCTTCCCCTAACATGATGTCTGATTGGTCAGTGCCTCTGCCAATCTGGCTTCGAGCTTCCTGATTAGACATTGACTCAGGCTGATCCATCTGCACTGCAATGCTATTTTTAAGGTTGAAAACAATTCTACAATATCTATTACTACAAACTTAAATATATTTCCCAGCCCTATCTAGAGTTTCAGTCACGTTTATCAACTTTTAGGAATAATCATCAAATGTTTGGATGTATCTTAAATCAGCATTTCTCCCAGCCCTACTGCAGACAGAACAGTGTTGTATGTTGCATGTGAACACGCGTGTGCGTTTTGTATTACTGAAGTAAACAGGAGCATGTTCAGGGTTAAGTCAAGAGCCGCACTGCCTTTGTGTGTCCAGCCTGTTGACACACAGGCTTGTGTAACGTGTGCATCCACCACTGTGTGTGTGTGTGTGTGTGTGTGGCGTGTAGCAGCGTCTTACCATGGTGAGCGTCATGCGGTCAATCTCGTGTTTGTCTTTGGTCTTGTGCTGTCTGAATGGACTGTGCCTGAGAAGGAGAGAGAGACGAAGGTGTTAGCGGGGAGCAGGGAGGTAAAATAAGGTGAGCGAGGACATAAAAAGAGAGGAAGAATCGATTCTGCTCACAATCACACCTTTCAAAGCTCATTTTTCTTTTTGCAGACTGAAGCAGCGTGCTCATAAATATTACAACCCTATGAATTAAGGCATGGTAATTTGAAATGACCCAGATCTCACTCCGTCTAATTAACCACCTGCACGTTCGAGTGCTGACTGCGAGCTTCGAGAGGGTGCGAGAGAGTCGAGTATCGAGGATGACTGTGGAAATTTTGGCCCTTTTCATGCCCACTTCCATCCATTTGTCCGATTGTTTCTGTGATTTGATCGAGCTCTGGTTTAAAGTGAGGGCTTCTGCCTTTTAGTGGCCATCAGCAGTAATGAAGGTTTGTGCTGGACTGTAGTGAGGCCGAGCAGGCTTTGATTTGACAGTCCATCTGTTTAAAGTCATATATCCTGGTGTGTTTGACCATTTACAGCATGTCTCAGGTGGCTAACAAGCAAGAAGTTGATTTAAGTTGAATGAAAAAGTGACAAATCTCATGTCTGTAGAGGATAAGATGGAGCTCTTTTCCCCTCCTCTTTGGAAATGTTTAGCTCAAAGCGATGAGGAAAACAAAAGAGGAAGTATGAAACAACTTCAACCTCTAACCAAACCAAGTCAAACAAACTTTAGGTGCAAGACCATGTAGTCTAGAAGTGATGCAAGGGCCTACTGCTTAGCCTGCTGTGCACCTCATCAACACTGTGACCACGAATCAGAACAATGCAGACAAAAACCTTCTCTGCTAGAAGCATTCAAGTTTTTCATGCATGATTTGGCTCCTATAATGTGGAAGAACAGCTGCAGAAGACAACTTGCTTCACACAACAGCTAACACAGGTCAGCAGAAGCTCAGTCTGGAAGGACTTGGATTGGTATAAATCTAATATCGCCATTCAGCTAAAACAAATATCAAGATATAACCAGCAAAAGTGCTCTTCTTTATATTTTTAGATGCCTGGAATAGTGCTGGTACGCAGGTCAACAACACAAAGCCTCTGTTTAGGAGTAGAAGTTGGAGTATCTCTTAAATAATGAAAACAGATTATTTATCATCAATATTAGATGATGAATGATGTGTTATGTGCTGTTGATCACTGATTTCCTTACTGTTGTCTATACAGTAAACATAATTAATGTTGCACTGAAGCTTGATTTGAAGAAAATCGTGAATCAAATTGAAATCACAATCTGCTAGAAAAATGGCAATTAGATATTTTCTTGAAATCATTCAGCCCTAGTCTGGAAGTTCATGTATACAAATGTGTTTGCAGTTTGCTGCCATTCATCTTACAGAAAAGTACACACAATTTAGCTGTAGACATCACACAGGGCTTTCAGTTTGCACTGTTTGGACCTTCAGTTTGATTTTTTAGGAGGTGCGAAGGCTTCCACGTGGGTTCAGAGCTGTGCTTATTTTGACAGCACTTTTTAATTTAAATTAGTTTAAATTTTAATTGTTTTCATTTTAGTCGATGAAATCTGCTGTAAATTTAGTTGACTAAAATATGAAGTGTAAAGGGTAAGGCATTTGTATGTTTCCTGAATTTCTGAAGTCATGTTTTACACTTGGATAAAATCAAACATCTAATAACCCTTTACTGAATGCTAGTAAAGTCTGAATGTATAAATGAACAGAAACAAATTGAACTTTTGTGTGAAATGCAGTCACCTTTATTTAGGCTACCTGGCAGAGCATCTCAGTTACAATACCAGAACTGACAACAAACAGTGAACCTGCTCTACATGAATATATCAATTCATAAAGAGAGGAGCTCTGATGCTGAGACAGTTGTGATTGGATGTCCCTCTTAACTCATCCAACCTTTCCACTCAACCAAAGTAGCTGTGATTGGATTTATTCCTAACTTTTTGTTGACAAAAATGTCAGTTAATTTAGTTTTAGTTTTTGTCCATGTGCACTTGTTTTTATTAGTTACTGTCTAGTTTTTGACAGGGGAAAAACGGTTGTTGACGAAAACTATAATGAAAATATTTAGTCAACAATATTAACACTGGTTCAGAGCTGAGCAGACCTGAAGTTTTGCCGGGGCATGGATTGGTTAAAGAGCTGAAACATCCAGAGGAAGCTCAAACTAGAGCTGTTGTCCTTTTGAAGCATCTAATCACTGGGATGTGACTTCGAGGCAGGCCCAGAACTCACTTACATATCTATTCTGGCCTGGGAATGTCTCAGGGTCTCCCAGGAGGAGCTCGAAAACATACCCAGAAGAGGGACATGTGGTCAACCTTCTTAGCCTGGTGCCACTGAGACCAAGCCCCAGAGAAGCAGAAGAAAGTGGAGGATTTGCTGACAATATTTACCACTTCATACTGAAAACTTCCCAATATTGGCTGCTTAGGATCTCTCTTTTTGTTGGACTAAAGTTAAAATCTGCAGATTTTACCGGAATCCCATTAAAATCCACCATGATGACCTTGCAGCTGAGGATATCCTGAAAGGCTTTTCCACACCATCTGAGGAGGTTTTTTCAGAGACTAGCACACTTTTGATCTGGAGGCCCTCGACAGAGCCAGTGTACATCAAGAGGCATTTTAACAACAGAGAGCAGCGTCTCCATCCATCACACAAGTCCACTTAGAGAGAGCAACCGCATAACGACGTTCAGCTCTTCCTCACTTCATCTTCAGAGAGTCTAATTGTTCAGCCCGAGCCAAATGAGGGCAGAACGAACCGCAGGAGGAAGAGGACGGATGTTGATCGATAAATACAAGCCTGAGCTTTATGGGTGCAATCAGAGAGGTGCTTCCTTTACAGCTGTATTACAGCAGAGCCTGGATGCAGAGCAGTAACGATGTTTGAGGACATCTGTGAGCTTGAACCTGCAGCGGAGTGAAACATGGTCTGGATATGGGTTAATCTCCCTGAAGATGCTCCATCAGATCAGTCCATGGAGGAATAAAGGAGCTCTGACCTGACATGACTCAAACTTGAGAGGCCGCAGATGTATGCTTCATTTCACACATCTCTTTAAAACACATTAATGATCACAAGACTTGGAGGCCTACATACGGAGAGCGTGAGGAAAATCATCGCTCCTACTATATACAGAGAAAACACTGCCCGAGTGAGCCCAGATATGAGCCTCGACATTAAACTTATGGAAAAACCAAAGAACAAACAGTCTGGAGATCACTCTTCAGCACATTTTCTCATATCATATCCATCCACCAACCATGTACAGTTGGCGGATGGATACACAGGATCTCACAAGAAAATAGATCCATCATCTAACTGCAAATGTCACACTGATTCTGGAGGCTTTGGGTGAATTCAGGGAAATTACACCAATACTTCAAATTACTTGGAAGTGGTCTAGGACAGGGGTGGGCAACAGTGTTGCCAGATTACTGAAATAAGCAACCAGGTCGACAAAAACAAGCCCAAAAAAAGCAGCCTCCAGCTATGTTTTTTCTAATGTGATATATATATATATTTTTACGTTACACTTCAATTTCACTGACATTTTTTTCTTATTTGTCTCTTAATTTACTTCATCAACATCCTTTTGTTTGGAGGTTGATCATCCTTTTCTTACAGAAGTGAAGGGAGGGGTTACTGTTATTTATAACTCTGTTATCACTAAACAGTCTGTCTAACCTTGATTTTTGTAACCAAACAGACACAGTCAGGCTTTTATCTCAGTTTTATGTTAATCCTCTGCAGTTTTATAATGGTGAAAACAGTAACAGCTACATTAGAATAAATTTAATTCTGTCTATAAGGACTTCTTTTTGGTGGAAACATAATTTTTGCCTCTTTTTACAGTAAAATTTACATTTGTGTTTGGAGTGGGACAAAATAGTTTGTGTAACTTCTGAACTGAGTTTATATTGGTAGTAGAGTGAAACTGCACTTTAGGAACAAGGCAACCACTGGCTGCACAGGGGCCACATGCGGCCCTCCTCTTCACTTAGGGCCCGTTTACACGACAACAAAAACGGCCAAAAACGGAGAGTTTTCATTGCGTCTGGCCTTCTGTTTACACGAGAACATGCCTGGAGTGTCTGAATCCACAAACTTTAGAAACCAGGGTCCAGAGTGAAAAGTTTAGAAAATGTTTTGGTATTCGTCTCCATGTAAACAGGGATGTGCAGCGCATGCACAGTACTCTTTCAGATAAAGGTTGTGCACACACTTAAGAACAACAACAACAACAGCTGTGTGCTGCTTACTGTGCTCAGTTTGTTATGCAGACAAAACATCCAGACAGATTTGTTGTCCAGGCAAGAAACTCCTTCGTCTTCGTGCGTCCACTTGCCATTGTTGTTTGTGAAAAGCTTGTCTTCACCAGAAAGCGTTAGTGCGCAGATGCGTGTTGTAACAGTTCTGTTTCACTACAAACCTACATCGCCAGCTACTGGCCTGGCATGCACACTACAGCGTTTTCAGTCTTTCTCGTGTCTCCATGTGAACACAAACTTTTAGAAACAGCAAAGGAAAAACCTTCAGTTTCTGGTGACCACGTTGTCGTGTAAACGGGGCCTCAATGTTACAGGCAGTGAAATTTCCAGAAATTTGCAAACAAAGATAAAAAAGAAGTATTTCTGCCTGTTTTGCCTCTGATACCACAGACATAGGGGATGCATTATAACATGAAAAAGGGAAAATATGTCTATAAAAGTCTTTCACAACTGTTTTCATTTCATTCCTCAAAAGAAAATATTAGATTTTATGTGCCATAATGTTTTATGAAGCAATATTAGTGCTACTGGGGAAAAAGTTAGCCAAATGATTCCACAAAACCAAGAATTTTATGACTGCCACCTTAATCGAGCTATTTTTGGGGAGACATTTTTATTTTCAACAGGACAATAAAGGTCAAAATAATAACTTCATTAATGATAAACAGTCTATGCTTGTTTATTGTCCTGAAAAAGTACCTTTAACTGGCTTGATCTCTGTGTTAAGCTCATTAAATTAAGCTTTCCTGCTTGAAAATATTAATATAAAATCGAAGAAGCATCAGATATTTATTGTTTTGTAAAATTAGGTAAGCTTTATTGCCTTATTGATGGTATCCTTTGATTTGTTGACTCTAAAACAGAGAATTAGCTCAATGTGGCCCTCATGGTGGATCACATCCCAACTCCTGATCGTGTTAAACATCATACCTGATATTTTTAGACCTAATTCTGCGCCTGAGGAGGTGTTTGCTGACTGTGAGGACTTGTGTTGTTGATTACCTGTTCTTCCTCCAGTTTCTGGCTGTTTCCAGCAGAGCAATAACTGCTTAAAGAATTTAATCTGTGCTACAGTGGACCAAGTTTGCTAACTTCCTATAATTAGCCTGACATCTGGACAGAAATACAGCAGAAGCAAGTTACGGTCTGAGTTGGAGCTGCATTATAAGTACAATTCTCTGTCTTTGTGGCTCTTAAATAATCTTAACTTTTGTTCTGAGCTTCTCTGCAGAATAAAAACTCCATCCATCTCTGCAGCGGCCAACCTTTCGCTCTCCTCCTCTTTAAAGTGCTCAAACTCACTGATCCCAACATCAATGGAGAGACGCGTCACACACACTCTTCTGCCTCTTTCTGCTCGCTCGACCTCCCAACACACACTCCTCTCTCTCTCTCTCTTCCCCCTTTTACCTGATTTCTGACCTACTGGGCGCAGACCTGTGGCATTTACACACTCCAGATCAAACAAACACACACACAGCAGATCAAACACACACCAAACAGACGAGGAGAGAGACGGGGGGATTCAAAGAGGGTGGAGAGGTTTGAAAGCAGAGACGGAGCGAGGACATGGAGGGAGGAGAAGAAAGCGCTGGAGTGGTTACCCTCGGAGGAGTTTGAAGAGCATGCAGCCTAAGGAGAACCAGTCGGCGCTGCTGTCGTACGCCGTCCCCTTCTGAAGGACCTCCGGAGCCATGTAGCCATGAGTGCCCCTGAGAAAAACACACAGCATGGTGTACGTCAGACCGAGCTGCTTTTTCAGATGGATTAGCATGTTTCACACAGTATAGCAAGGAGAGAAGTTTGTTTTTATTGATGTAGTTTATGTTTGAAGCTCCATAGCAGGTCTGATGCAACAAAATAAAAGTCCAGTGCATTATGTTTGTGCAATTTATGCTTTAAATCACCAAAAATTGTAGGCAAACCAAGCCAAATAATCCAAAATGTTTGGCTACATTTCCCTTCATCAACCCTTAAGAGTTCCTTTAATAAACTTGCACATTCATCCCGAATGACAAAAAATGTCACCTTCCCTAAAAACTGTTAAAAAATAATATACATCAATATTCTTTCCTCTTTTAACAAGTCAGTCTTCTAAAACATCTTCAGCCTGAAATATACATCACAAATATTGATTTTATTTTGGGAATTTTAACCCTTCAAAGGGCAGAATGTTTACACTGCACTGAGTTTATTGGCAAAAAAAATACAAAAAACTAAAATAATTCCAAAAGCAACATTTAAATGAGTATTTGAGTATTATTATTAGGTCCTGAGATGTTCAATGATTCGCAGCTACACTGATTTTAATGCGTTGTTATTTTTTTTGCAGGCACCCTTGCAGAAAACAGTAAAAAGTTTACAATTTTGCATCATGGTTTGAATGGGAAAAATAGCGCCATCTGCTGGATGAACATAAAGAATGAAAATTAAAAGCATAACGTTAAGGAATGCATCAATCTTCGTTAAGATAAATGTAGGATCAAAAAATCGCTTTTTCAATCATTTTCAATGGGACATTTTTTGTCATTAGGAACAAATGTGTCAGTTTTACTGTAGCTTTGCCATTTCAGGCTCATTTCAGAAGCTTAAATGACAATTCTAAAAAAATTTTAAAATACATGTCCTCAGGCAAATTTGAGCTATAACAAGTGAATATAATTGCGAATAAGGCAACCAGCCAGCTTTATTCCTGAGGGGAGGAAGCCGGGTATGGACACTCAGAGATATATGCATATATGCTGCCACAGAACGCTTCACAATTACCCCACTTTTAGGGTCACCCTACAAAAAAGGTTGGCTCAACTAGACTTTACAGCAGTAGTTCTCAGATACTTTCTGTTATGTCATCTTTCAATCTTGATTACTCTGTTTTTATTTCTGTGAAGGCAGTGACTGTAATTGAGATTAAAACTTAATTAGTTGTCCAGATCTAATGCATAGACGTATTCTGCACGTGCTGCAACATCGTGGCCTCGTAGTAAAAGAGTGCAGGTACTAGACTGATCGGCAGTGTTAATTTATTTGACTAATTATTTTCGTCATAGTTTTCATCAACAATCTTTTTTCCCCTGATGAAAACTGGACAGTAACTTATAAAAACAAGTGCACATGGACAAAAACTCAAACTAAATTAACTGACATTTTCATCAACAAATAAAAACTAGACTAAAATGTTTGACAGAGGTTTTGGTCATGTAGGAAGTAGGGACAAGTTAGGAATATGTTTCATTTTATCCAAGTGTAAAACATGACTTCAGAAATTCAAGGAAAGATAAAAAAAAAAAGAAATTTCATCAACTAAAACAAGCCTGAAATTAAAACAACTGATGACTAAATTATGACGAAACCTAAAAGATATTTTAGGTAAAAGACTATAACTAAAACTAAATTAAAAAGTGCTGTCAAAGTGAACACTGCTGGCCTGCCTATTGAAAATGTGTGGAGCATTATAAAGTAGAAAATACTACAGCAGAGACCGCTGACTGTTGAGAAACTTCAGTGAAGCTTCAGTGATCAGTGTCCCAACTTCACAAACACTTTGAGTGTTGTTAGAGGGAAATGTGATGTGACAGTGGTAAATATGTCCCAGCTTTTTTGGAACGTGTTGCAGGCATCATGTTCAAAATATCTGCATAAAAACAATAAAGATTATCAGTTTGGATATGAAATCTCTTGTCTTTGTAGTGTATGTAACTGAATGTAGGTTTTTATGTCCCATCTTCATTGGAATTAAGGTTTTTAAAAGTCTTCGTGAGGTTATAGCAGAGTATCAGGTAAGCGCTGAGTGTTCAGATTCACAGCATCAATCCAGACGGCCCTCCCCCTGGTGCTGGGTGTAGCTGAGGTACTCACACACTGGCGTGGGGTTTCTTCTTGGAGAAGTCACAGGCCAGGCCGAGGTCAGAGATCCGAACATGTCCGTGCTCATCCAACAGGATATTAGCTGGCTGCAGAGAGAGAGGACAGAGAGGGTTATATTGATGGAGAGTATCACAGATAAGATCATAAGTGAAGGAAACCATGTTGGAGACCTCGCTAATTCACGACTTAAGTTACAATTTCCGCAGCAGGAGCAGCAGGAGCAGCAGGACCAGAACTGTGTGAGGATTCAGACAATAAAAGAAATCCTCCTCGCTCCAGCCCTGGACCAAAAGCCTCCTCTGCATGGTGCTGCTCTGTTTATCGAAGCTCTACAAGTGCTCTCTGACTTTCAGCAGAAGATGACGGTTATTATGGCAACCGGTCCAAACAGGAGGGGAAACAGAGGGAGGCTGAAAACAAGGACGAGATCGATCTATGAGGTTTAATGGAGGACTTTAGAGGGTCATGTGACAACATGGAGCGGTCATATTCATGGATTTAATCCAGGACATTAACAGTGTTTAAAGGTTCTCAGCTGGTCTGGCTTTGGGACCCACCATCACCCCTTAATTTCAAGCTGAGACCCAAATCGGGAGAAATTTTCAGCTTCTCAAGTTCATTTAATAAAAAGATGCTGCAGTTTGACCCTGAGATAATACAGAATATCACAGTATGGCGATACAAAAAAAAAATTTAGTGAGAAACCAAAATGACCTGCATGTGGTGACGCTAAAGAGGGAAATATTCACACTCAATTAAAATACACTCAACTATAATACACTCAATTAGCTGCATTTTCACTGAAAAGGCACAACTCTAAACACTTCAGGAACTTCAGCCTTGTTTAACAGACTCCTCAGAGCTTTAATGGACAAACATTAGATAAAAAAAGTCCATTTAAAAATATTAAAACCATGTAGCTTAAGATGAGTACCAACTTATTGAATATATAACAAACCTCCTTCGATTGAAACATGTCTGTTAGCTCTACAGGGTGTTATCACCACCATACGGAGTGTGAAAAGATGGCACTCCACTACATAAAAAATCCCCTTCAAAATAAAAGCACAGGACATTTTTCCTTAACGTCTCTCCTTAACAATTACCTTTGATTGTTTTTTTGATTAATCAATCACTCCACCGATGAAGAGACTAGAGGAACATCTCCACATGACTGGGCTCAAAGGGCCACATGAGTACATGAATGTGTTTTAGTTGAATGAATATTAAGTTTTATTGGTTTAGGGACTGATCCTCTGTGCTGTTAATCCTGCGGACAGGAAGTGGACTGTCATGACTGCACACTCTTCTTTTAACTTAATGACTATAATTATTTATTTAATTGTAAGTACCACTTTTTCCCTTACATTATTACTAAATTTAAGTTTAAAATGTATTTAATTAAAATATCTTTTCACACTTAAACATTTTAGATTTAATGTTAATCTTTAATCATGTTTTCTCTTTACTTATTTTTAAATGTATTTTAAGTGAATGCTTAATTCTGTCTGATGTTTCTTGGTTTTATTGCCTTGCATTTTCTCTTGTTTCTTTTCTTTAATATTTCATTAGTCATCTTGATTTCATGATTTCTTTTACTTTAGCTTCCCTGGTGTGCATTAGTCTCCAAATCGTTATCTTTTGTCAGTCGTTTTTTTCTCAATATAAAGCACTTTGAGCAGCAAATTTAATCTGTATGAACTGCTCTATATAAATAAATTTTGATTGATTTTATTGTTTTTATTTTCATTTTATTTTATTTTTATTTTCATATATCTGTTTTGTTTTAATAATGTGTTCTTTTTTTTAAGGGGGTAGATTAGATACGTTTATGATTCTTCCTATTCCTTTTCTCTCATGTAAGCAGAGAGGCTGAAATAAAGAATTAATTTTAAGAAAATGCAGATTCAGCTACTGTCTTGTTTTATGTTCATTATTTTTATTAGAACTTATTTGTATTTTTATCTGTTTTCAAGCTGTCAATTACATGATCGAAATAAAGATATCAATCAGTCAATCAATTTCTATTCCATTACTGTTTTTATTATTATGACAATATTCATGATTAAACTGTACCCACTTTGGTCAACCCAGGATGTTTTTAAATGTGCTTTAGAAATGAACTTTGACCTGAATTAAGAGCCAAATATACCAAATTCACAAGCATGCCCTGAACAGATTGATAACTTATTGAGGATTGTTGCTTGATCAGCGTGAGTGATGGTCCACGGGCTTGTCTTCATTCAGACATAAATGTCCCCATGGCGTCTCTCCTGGTCCAGGTCTTACCTTGAGGTCTCTGTAGACGACAAAGCGGTTGTGCATGTGCTCCAGACCCAGGATGATTTCAGCCGCATAAAAACGCATTTCCTTCTCACTGAACACGCCGTGCTGGGACAGGTGGTAGTGCAGGTCGCCCCCTGAACACAGACAGACAGACAGACGGACACACACATGGAGACAGCGTCAGAGGATGCAGCGTGACCTCATAACACCTCGTGCTCGGATCGATGTGTTGTGGTGATCTTCTGGAGGGAGAAAATGAGAATCAATGGGAGGCCTTCTGCGACTCGTCCCTCCACGCGGGCTGACTCGGGCTTAAGGTGTATTGACGGGCGTATTTATAGAGCGGCTGCAGCTGACGGCTGCGTTTGCTCTAAAGCGTGACTCAGGCTTTGATTGTGAGGCTGACCCTGATGAAGACGGCACATCCTGAGGAGGGAACACTCGTGAGGAGGCTTTAAAGATCTCCTGATTCTTCTAAAGAAAAGGGACCAGGCCTGTTCAGGGCGTAATCTGATCTGAGTGTCAGGATGCTGCTGCAAAAACTCAGACCTCAGCAAGTGTGTTTGTCTATGTTCAAGTCAGAAATATCTAAAACACTTATTCTAATCCACATTCACTTAACCAGTCCAGATAAATATCTTACTTTAAGGAATGAAAGGCAAAAATAAGACACTGAATTGTGTTAGTCATTTGTGCTCTACAGATAATTTGATAAACAATTAAGATTTTTTTATTATTTGTCCTGATTAGAATTGGATTTAACAGTTCTATAGTTTTATTATAAAAGTTAATTTGAAATTGATAACTACTGCAGCTCTCTTATTGGATAAGACATGTAACGTGAGGCCTGTGGTTTTTGTGTAATTACCGTAATTTCTCGTTTATAACACACACCCCATTTTTTATGCTTTTTTCCAGGAAAAACGCTGTATGCAAATACAACATGCACTCACATTTTGCTCAAACCCTACTCTCTCAGACAACTTATAAAAATGACCTTTATTCAAAGTTTTAATCAATGAAATTTCAGTATTTTCACAACAAATACCGTACATGATTTTCTCTCTCAACCGGATGTGGAAACACACCTTTTGCTTCACGCGTGCACACTTACTCGTTTTCTGCCCGAGCATGCTCAGTCATAGTGTACCGACCAATCAGAGAGCAGCTATCAACATACCGATGTCTTCGACCAATCACAGCGCAGCTATTTCGGTCCCCTTGCTCACAAGATGGCAGCGCCCAGTGTGTTTACACGTGAGTGGTACCGTAACACTTGAGAATTACACGATCATTACACAAAGGTAAACTAATTAAGACCCAAAACACAGTTTATTAGTCAGTTTAATGAGAATTACTAAAGTTTGGCGGTAATGTTTCACAGAGAAAGAGAGAATATTTCAGCTTTTTGTATCAGAAGTGTTGTAATCGCGATGTTGGGAGATGAACTATTTTACATATTTTGCTTGTGCTTGTGTATAATACGTACCTGAAAATTAGACCTTATTTAAGAGCAAATAAATGCGTGTTATATATGAGATATTACGGTAGTGCAGTTGCGGAGCCTGGAGAGCACAATAAGTTTTGACAGTGTTTACACCGCATCTAGATTTTGTTTTTCATTATCTTATTACACAGTTTGTAATGTGAAGAAAAGCTTCAAATAAACTCTTCAAACAGAAGATCAAGGACTATGTTTTTTTTATGGAAATACGCGTCAACTACATGCTCTGGTTCATCATCTCAAAGGGTCTTCAGTTATTAGACGGAGACGCACTCACAAATTGTTTGTAACACAGAGAAAATATCTGCCAATGAAACAAGAAAAGTTTAAATTAAGGTTTAATATCTACTCAAGTTTAGTTTGTCTTGACTCATTGGCAGATTATTTTAATTAGTATTACAAGCTATTCAGGCTTTAGTTTTAGTTTGTATATCTTCAAATAAGATCTTAATCCAGACACGTAAGGAAATTGTGGATTAGAATAAGTCCAGTGAGATGTTTTAGTCTTGAAACTGGACCAATACTCTCACCTAGACCTGATTGTTTTCAGTATGAGTTTACTCTGGGATGTTGGGGTGGGGGTCACCTTACCGTTCATGAGGTCCAGGATGAAGCAGAGCTTGTCGGGGGTGTGAAAGGCATACGTCATGCACACGATGAACGGGCAGTCCTGCAGAGAAGGGAGATATTAGACCTGAGGCTGATGAAAGGTTTCACCAATAGACATGATTTACGCTGAGCTGGCATGCCTTCAAGCACCTTTTGTGTGAAATTTTGACAGAATATTTTCTGAAGGTCACCCTACAAGGTCGAATAAGTTCGCCTGGAGCTCCAACAAAAGGGGCCAAAAAGAGGGGCAGTATATGCTGGCAAAAATGTTTATCATTCCATAAAAATGAAATAAATTGAAGAACGTAGGGTCTTTTTTTATTAATTTCATATTTATTTATTTCATCCTTATTACTCCATATCAGGTTTTGCCCTTAAATCACATAAATTTTATTCACCCACACACTCAAGCAACAGTTTTCAGTGTCATGCAAACACTTATGACTGATACCTCTCCTCCTATCTCATCTATGTTTTATTGTTGTCCTGTTTGCCTTTTTATTCTTATTACTATCACTGTGCTGCCTTTTTTGTCTCTTGTTATTGTCTATCATCTTCTCCTGTGTTTTATAATTTCTTGCTTTTTCTTGGTATTGTTTGTACTGTAATTTAATCCTTTGTATGTCTTGTTAAATGTTTGCAAATAAAAAGAAGAAGAAGAATGAAGGCTCTTGAACCAAATACTGCCTTTGCGAGTTTCTTTTATTAAAAAATGGGAAAATAAGAGAATACAATCTTGAAGATAGGAGACAGTCAAAGAAACATAGACGGGCAGTCCATCACACGCCAAGAAAAGTCTGAAGGTCTAAGAAGATGTGCCCATATATCTCTTCCACCTTTTAACAGCTGAATTAGAAGAACTGGGGCATTGTGCAGAGCCAGACCTGAATGAATCACTGCAACATGGCAAAAGGGGTCCTTTACCTTAAGGCAAGGACCCTAAAAATACCCTTATAATGAGTGCACAGCCATTTTTTTGTGTCCGTGGTTTCCAAAATGCTGAAGACATTCTTGTTTTTACTTGTAAATTTTAATGCCTGTTATCAAATCCAAACAAAAACCAAAGAATAATTACACTCAGCTCAAACTTAAGACTTAACCCATTCAGTACTGTTTTAGTGTGACTGTATCTGTTATTGTTGGTGCTGTTGTTCTGTTTTATGTCTGTATCTTTGTTTTCATGTTTTTCTTTTATGTTTGGGACTATGGATGAAAATAAGCATTGTGCTAAATCTGGCCAAATCTCTTTATATATATATTTTTTGATACTTTGATTTTTATTAGAGTTTTGTGTTGTTTGATAATAGAACAATTTACACTGAGTTATGCATTTTCCACATCAGAAGTAGATGTGTTCAACAAAAGATAGGAAACAAAACAGTCATGGTTACCAACATCCATAGACAAAGCAGTGTATATAGGTTCAGTATCTTGAATTTACATATCAGCGATTCCTTTGGTATCTTTCATTGTGTCATGAATTGTCCATTTTTCCCATTATTCATGGAAACATCCTCCCTTCAGCCTAAACTGATAGGTCATTCCTTCCATAATATAGATCTCTCTTATCATTTCTAGCCACTGGTTTACAGTAGGGGGTTCAATCTTGCACCAGTTTCTTGTTACTGTCTCCTTGCCTGTGATCAAGAATATTTTAGATAAATATCTATACCTGTCTAAGACACAATCATTTATGTTTCCCAGGTACATGACTTTACATTCTTTAGGTATTGGCTGCATCTATATTTACTTTATTTTATTTATTCAGCCATGAGCTGAGGTTTGTTCTCCCTCTTTACTGCTCATCTTGAATTAGTAAGTTTATTTATTTAACACTGGTATTATATGGACTCCCATGATATTGTACATTCATCAATATGCACTGTCCCGTACAAATAACTTGTTAAACAAATACTCCTCTGCTTGTGCATGTATTCTGTGATAATGACTTTAGTTCAGTTAACTGACTTAATGCAACAAGTGTACAAACTTCTTGGACAACAATGCAATACCAAACAAAAAAGGGAAAATCTAACCATATATGAACATTATAGAAGCCAGGAATACAGGCTTCACCTGAACAGAAATTGTAAAAAAAATAATGTATTATTTTCATACCTAAAAATTTGTGTAAGTTGAGTGTGGGCATGTGAGTTTGTGTAATTTTTCAATACATGTATAGGTTTAAGGACTGAAACTGTTTGACTGTCACTGTTCGTTTCTCTTGTATAAGAGAAAAAAAGGGGAAAATGTCTGATTCACATCCCTGTAATAGGAGATACAGTCCAATCCCTCATTAGTAAAGGTGTCAAACTAAAGCTGAGGTATAATTTGGGACAAATATTCGTCTTTATCACATGTCGTAGGGTGTCTGGCCCCTTCAAAAAGGGTTATCAGATAAAGTTGAAGACTTTATTTAATGAAATATTGATTCTCCGATCTCACCTTGGGGCACAGTTATGTTTAAAGGGTCTCCCTGAAAACTATGAGGCAGCTAACGGAGCGTTTACTCACCCCTGTGCTGACTAACGACAGCATGATTCTCTCGTTGAGTGCTAAAGTCTCTCCCTGCTTCATCTTGATCCTCTTCTTGTCCAGACACTTCATGGCGTACCTGAGGTTCAAACAGCAGAGAGCAGAGGTTAAACTTGGCCTCTTATTTATTTATTAATTCCTAAAGTGAGTCTTCTCTTACATCTTTCCCGTGTCGGCCTTCCTGCAGCCGTACACCTCTCCGAAGCCGCCCCTGCCGATGATCCGATGCACGCTGAAGTCGTTCATGGTCAGCTGAGGATGGACAGAAAAGGTAATCATAAAGAAAATACATTTAACATGTTTGCTTGGGGGTTTCCAGGCTACTGCGGAAACTTTAACACAAGTCTGCTGTTATTAAGTTTGACAAAGTTACTACAAACCTTCAACTTCATTTAGAGTCCTTGGAACAAAAAGAACATTTGAGCTGACATTGTTATAACCTTAGTTTAAATAAGTGATAAAAGCTTGTCTTAGGTGATGAAACCTGAGCTTCTTAGCGGTGAAATTACATTTAATTCACAATCTGTCACCACTGCACCTTTAAAAATGCTGTTTTGGCAGTCATGGTTGCCTCACATTTTCCAACATTGAATTAAAAACAGAGTTGATGGAAAACAAAGACCACAGGAACAAAATGACAGCCTAAAAAAGCTAAAAGGTTCCAAATAAACTTTGGTCTTATTTGTTAGGGACAAACAACAATGAACTTAAGATTTTGTAGTTATAGACAGGCTGGTAAAATGTCCAATTTGTATTTTTAGAAAGAAGAAGAAATAAATCAAGAAGAAGAGGAAAAAGAAACATAATTTGCTGTTGTTTTCTGTAGTTTTTCTATTGAAAAGGGTTTCGTGGGAAGATAATCCAGAAAAAATTGTTAAAATAATAATTAGGGAAAACAAGTAAGCAAAAGAACCTCTGAATAACCGAGGGTCCGGTACCAGAGGCACTCGAGGAGCTCTGTCAGCGTTGAGGTGGTCAAAATTTGGTTTACATAAACTCAATCTATTACAAAAGAGGGCTCTGCCAGTGCAGCGCGGCTATCAGTCACTCTCTTGACCTCAACAACAAGAAATACACCTCGAGAAAATGGAGGCAGGGCAAAGACACTCCATGGAAGCACTTTGGGCTCCACAATGCCGATGGCAAAATAACAAACAAGACCCAGCTGCGATTATCTGCAAAGCAGCTGGTTAACTCCTCATCCTCAGCAGGCCCCCACCAGACGTGCAGAAAAAGGTCATCAAGGATAAGATTACAAGATTCTTATGCAAAGACAAGCAGCCTAAGGGTGCTGCTTAAACTTAAACTTTATTATCATACAGTGGAAATTTTTTTTTGCATCAGTGTTCATTTTGTTGTCTATTTATTTTCCTTTTAGTTTTCGTCAACAACCTTTTTTCCCTGATGAAAACTAGACAGTAACTAATAAAAACTAGTGCACATGGAAAAAACTAAAACTGAATTAACTGACATTTTCATCAACAAATAAAAACTAGACGAAAATGTTTGACAGACCTAATTTGGTCATGTAGAAAGTAGGGACAAGAAACACAGCTACTTTGGTTGTGTGGAAAGGTTGGATGAGTTCAGAGGGACATCCAATCACAGCTGCCTTAGCTTGGTGGTGGTGGGATAAGTTGTGGAGCGATCCAATCAGAGCTCCTCTCTTTATGAATTGATATATTCATGTAGAGCAGGTTCACTGTTTGTTGTCAGTTCTGGTATTGTAACTGAGATGCTCTGCCAGGTAGCCTAAATAAAGGTGACTGCATTTTGACAAATTTACAGTAGATTTAATCAACTAAAACTAGACTTAAATTAAAACAATTTGGATGACTACATTATGACTAAAACCAAAAGATATTTTAGGCAAAAGAATGTCACTAAAACTAAATTAAAAAGTGCTGTCTTAATTAATACTGTTTGGCATTCATGCATTCAGTCAGTAAAGTCCTGTGCGGTAAATAAAATAAACAGTAATTATGGACAGTTTAGATGTAAAAAGTAAAATGATATAATAGAAATGCTTCGTGTCCATGATGCAGGGTGTTTGAACATCTTCAGTTATCAGTCTGTATATTCAAAAAAAGGCAGCCCTAGCACACAGCAGCTGGAATATAATTTAGGTAAAATCTGATCAAAACAGTGGTTTAAAATTTACACCATCTACACTGTGACCTTAATATCACTGAGTAGATTTAACAGGCTGTTTTTATAGTGCTTCAATCACTTCCAGGGGCATTAAAACTGTTAGTCTGCTAAGTTTTCCTCCCGTCAGCGTGGCGAGGATCTCTGTTGTGTGAAAGAAGACGTCTGTATCATAAACATCTCAGCAAACACCATCTGCTGGACAGATGAACCTGAGGCTGACCCTTCTCTGTACTCCAGTGTTCAAACACAGTTTTAATGTGCTGTAATTATGTCCCCTGTTAAAAAGTGAGCACACAGCCGCTGCAAACCTTTTAAACTGTAACTGAGGACAGGCTGAGGCTGGGGGGGGAGGGTTTCGTCATATTCAGGGTTTAATGTTGACACTCAGCCTTATAGATGAACCCTTTATGTTCCTGTAGGTGTGATCTCCATGACGTCCTGTTGCCCTTCTCTGAACGTTGGCTGTTGTTATCGATCTGATGATGCAGAGTGAGTCACTAAAGCTGTCTGATGAATGATTTACCGATCCCTGAACGTGATGTTTTCACTCCTCGGTGTTAATTTGTAATAAAGCGGAGTGAACATGAAATGGACTGGAACTAAAAAGAGCCTCTGAGTGTTTTTGTTTCCCCCTCTAATCTGAGCGAGGGATGGACCAGGGACAAAGATGATGGTACACGCAGGTGTTTGGAAATAATTCAAAGTTCATCTCGTGTAATTAAGTCCACATAAACCAGATCAGGAGCTGCAGGAAGGTGAGAGGAGATAAGAGACTGGAACAAAACTGCTGCAGTTTTCATGCAACATCACACTCTCGAGGTGTTAAATCATGTGTGTGAGCCGTTTCCATGGAGATCATTACTTCTGACACCCATCATTAATTAATATCGATGCATCTGCAAAGAAGTATGAGAGGAACTGTGTCTCTGATGGCTGCAGAAGTGCAGTGATGGTAGTTATTTGTCTCTGTAAACCCTGGAAAAAGCTTATACTGCAGACTTGGTACAACACAGAATAGACCAGCTTTTTTTCTGAGAAACGGTTTGTCAAATCACCAGAATTATTTGGACAGAAATTTGAAACCAAAGCAACAAAAACAGGAGTCTTTTGAATCCATTAAATTGTTAAAGGGATATGCCACCTTTTTTTTTCTTTTCGTGTATTGCTTCATTCCCGAGTCCATGACAAGCACATAGACTTCATTCTTTCAACTGTGCTGCGGTAACAAGGAAGAGATGGACAGAGCTCGCCCACTGCTAATTAGCTTAGCTTAAACACTGGGAATCAATAGGTATTGTTAGCCTGCCTCTGCCGACAGGCATCAGATAAACTCTTCAGCAACTCTATACGGTCCTGTGTGCTTGTTGTGACTTGTTTTTTACTGCGTGATGGTACGTTATCTATTTTTAGACTAAGATTAGCACTTTATGTAATTTTGGAAAGAAATACATATGAAACTAAACCACAAGGTGCAAGTGCAAACACTGCAGACATACTTATCAGTAGGTCAACAGAACAAAGCAAAGCGGTTTGCACATACACAAACAAGTCACGACAAGCAAACAGAACCGTCTAGAGATGCTGAAGAGTTTATCTAATGACTGTAGGCAGAGGCAGGCGAACACTTCCCATTGACTCCCAGTGTTTGAGCTAAGCTAGTTAGCGGAGGTTGCGCTCTGCCCGTCTCTTCTTTGTTACTGCACACACAGTTGAAAGAATGAAGTCTGTCTGCTTGTCATGGACTCTGGAGTGAGGTAAGACACAGAAAGAAAAAAAAATGTTGGTGTATCCCTTTAAAAAAATTACAGAAAAACTCCCACTTACTTTCGTATTGTACAAAAATATTGTTAAAATTCCAGTGTGTATTGATGTCCACATTTTCAACATTATCAAATAACTTGTCTCAAAATTATAAAACCTTAATTATTTGAAAAGTTCATTTTTTATGACTGTTAAAGTAAGTTCAAAATCACTGATGCTCAAAAATCCTTCTTGTATTCATGTGCTGAGTTCCCCCGAGGCCCCTGCCCCTTTAGGACCCCTTTAGGACCCCTTTAGGACCCTTTTCCCCATGCCCCTCCCTGATTGGTCGACAGGTCTACTCTCTGGTAATTGGTCTATGTTGTCAACAGCCCTACATTAATTCATTCAGTCTACCATTTCTGCTCTGCAACAGGCTTGGGTACCGAAAACTGAATCCATCTTAGAACCAGGAGCAGATTGGGGACGTGAATTTTGGTTCCACTTTTCAGTTCCTGGAAGGTGCAGAAATCTTTCAGTGATTTAAAGTCAGCAAGGAAACTACTGTACAGCTTTAAGTGAAAAAGGAGTGATGAAGCATTTCCTCCATCGCAGCGTGAATGTGGTGTTCAGAGAGGTACGGTCTCCCAGTTAACCCATCCACAGCAGCAGGTGGCGGTAGCATCCATGCTAACTTCTCATCACATTTCTGTTCAGGTAAATGAATCATCTTAACAAATATTAAAAATATATTCTGTAAATAGGAGGTCAGGGAGAGCCCCATTGACCCTGTTTATGGTGAGGAGACCCTGCAGAGCTCACTGTGGTGATGGATGAACAAGGAAGAGGAGGAGGGATGTTGCTGTATCAGTGAGTAGATTTATGATGAAGGGGTTAAAGCTCCATGATGCTGACGGCAGTATTTATGTCTGTAAGTCACATAACTCATCTCTGCATGCCCGCAGTAATATTCAGAGACTTCAATCTGGGTTCATATTTTATCAACATGCTTAATCTGAAATTGCTCAAAGAAAAACAGAAACACTATCACCATATAGCAGATTTGTATTTTGTTATTTAGTGGTTTTGAGGTTTTTTTGGTCATTATTGTTGGAGCGTGTTGGATCAGAAGTTTGTCAACGGACTTCAGCAGTGCCCAGCTGAGTTCTGCATGGCCTGGTTCACCTTGACGTTTCCCTCTGGGTCGGCAAAAGGTGGACTAAACTTCAGTGTGAGTGCAGCTGAACAGAGCATGTAGCTAAACAGAGGTTTTTCAGACACACCCTCCTGTCGTTTGGCTGGCCCAGTGCTGTGCTCATGATGGATTCATGTTGGGTTTTGGATATGTATGTGTATTAATGTGTATATGTGTACGTGTACGACATCACTCAATGTCTATATCAATCAACATCATTCCTCTACATGTTTTATTCATTATAGATATTAATGTTAATATTAGATTGATCTCTCTATCCATGGTTGTACTGATCATACATCCATAGTAACTATCTTTACAACCATATAGACACAACGACCCTGTTGAAAATGAGATACCTAATCTCAAAGGGCTTACTTTGAATAAATGTATATTCAAATGTATATATGCATATATACAAACACAGGAGCACATTCAGAGCCAGATTCATCCCCCACGATGCACCACAGAGCGCCACAGAAAGTCCTTCCTGCCTGTGGCCATCAGACTTTATAACTCCTCGCTCTGATATCACTGCTTCATAAGGTCCCACTGTTACACACCTCTGACATTTGTTAATAAGGAAATATGCAACGTAATACCAGTGAAATATCTTTACTGTCATATTTGCCTTTCAGACAAATAGTGCTGTCACATTTACATTTGTATTCATATTGTAAATATTGTAAAGTTGATAGTGTAACTTCCTGGGCCTTATTTATAGTCTCACTTTCACTTCATTTACTTATTTCCTTCATAGGAAGTTGACACTGCTTTAAGAACCTGCATGTTGCAACCTGCCTACTTAAATTTTTCATTTCATTTTCTTTATTTTCATTTTATTTTATTGAAATTTTATACTCTTGTCTATTTTGAATGTCTTTATTTAATATTTCCTACTGCTATACTGTGTATAACAGCAAATGAAACGACCGAATTTCCCCTCGGGGATTAATCAAGTATTTCTGATTCTGGTTCTGATGTGTATCTAAAAATGAAGAGTTTGTCTTCAGCCTGCTCTATTGTAAAGTTTCTTGAGATAACACTTGTTATGCACTGGTGCTACACAAATAAAGATTGATTGATAGTTTTCACACTGTATATTTAAATATCTGTCATTTTTACTGTCTAGACTGGCTGGACTGGGAGGGTTCAGGGGGGCTTTTCCCCAAAGATGATCCAAACAAAACAAAAACTAAACAAACTGTAGATCCTAAAGTGACTCCTGGCTCTTGTACTCACATGGATGTTGAGCTCCACGTTCTTCCACTGGCAGAATCGAGTAAATTTGTCACTGTGGAATAAAAAAGCATAACATAAATGAAACCATGACGCCACTGGTTGCGGTGTTAATCTCTGAGACTCCACTTCTTCTGGTGCAGCTCTGCCTCACCTCTCGATGAACTTCTGGAAGATCTTCCCTCTCAAGCTGTCACAGATCTCCACGATGTACGGCTGCGGGGACACAGACATAAACATCAGCTCGGCTCAGTAACGACGTGATGAAAATTCTTAACAAATGTGCGCGAATGTCTCCTCTCTGCATGGTTGTGATGGCCCAGCTGGACGCGTGTCGCCACTTCCTGCTGCTGACATTTAACTTTTTCTCATTAGACCTTCTGTTGTCTCCAGTCTTTTGTTTGAGACTCCAGCTGAGCGTAAAATTTAAGAGCTGACAAAAGCATCCAGGAAATACTGAAAGGTTGATGTAATACCTCTGAGGGGGAATTAAGTCACTGGGGATAATTCTGTACAGAGAATAAGAGGAGTGTTGTGGTCTAAACGGGGAGATTGTTGATTAGATTTACTGAAGCTGAAAGGGAGCGACTGTTCCTCCGCGCTCAGGATTGGATTTTCCTGGGTGGCCTTTTGGCGATAGAAGCTCTTCAGTAAATGTATAATTACTGACAGCATGAACCTGAGAATGTGGTGTTTAAATATACTACGAGATGGAAATGACACAAACATGTCCATTATGAGGACGACTTACCCTGCTGATAAACAAATAGCTATTTTAGGGCACGTTAAAGGGTAAGTCTGCCATTTTTACACTCTGTCTGGACATGAAGGAAATCATTCTGGGAGGCTTCAATGCCCTTATGACGGGACAGTGCAGTGAGAAATCACCTGGGTCAGTCCCCATGAAGACAAAGACCTCTGTGCATGAGGCACGCTGCAGTGTACACTGAGTTTTGGAGGGAAACAGATCATGTACAAACATCTGAAGATTAACCGCTGGGATGCCCCGAGCACTCTTTTTGTGGCTGGTAGCAATCACACCACAAATCACCTGCAGCCGATGGCAAAACCGATCAAGTTTCATGTTCTGGTGGAACAAATGGTGGATTGTTTGCTCGACAGAGCGGCAGAAAAGACTCTTAAGAGGCCATAAAGTAATGACATCTGAATTAAATATGCAATAATTATGTGACTGAACAAAATTACTGACTGACTGAAAACATATTGAGTCTATCAGACATGGGAATACTGTAATTTCTCGTCTATAACACGCATTTTTTTGCTCTTAAATAAGGTCTAATTTTCCGGTGCGTATTATAGACTAGCACAAGCAAAATATGTAAAATATTTCGTCTCACCAACATCGCGATTACAACAAATCTGATACAAAAAGCCAAAATATTCTCTCTCTCTGCAAAACATCACCGCCAAACTTTTGTAATTCTTATTAAACTGACTGTTAAACTGTTCTAATCCAGTATTTTGGGTCTTAATTAGTTTACCTTTGTGTAATGATCGTGTAATTCTCAAGTGTTACAGTACAACTCACGTGTAAACACACTGGGCGCTGCCATCTTGTGAGCAAGGGGACCAAAATAGCTGCACTGTGATTCGTCGAAGACATCAGCATGTTAATAGCTTCTCTCTGATTGGTTGGTATGCTACACCTGAGCATGCTCAGGCAGAAAACGAGTAATTGTGCATGCGTGAAGCAAAAGGTGTTTCTGCATCCGGTTGAGAGAGAAAATCGTGTACGGTATTTGTTGTGAAAATATTGAAATTTCATTGATTAAAACTTTGAATGAAGGTAATTTTTAAGTTGTCTGAAAGAGTAGGGTTTGGGCACTCCACACAGACAATTAAAGTGAGGTTTTAAAACCTTCACCTTCGCTGGAGTTTCCAAAATATGTGTTTTCAGTGACCTAAAGCACCATATATGCAGAAAAAGCTGTTTTTTAAAATATCTGCCTACGTGGAGACAGGAAGTTTTCATTTAAACTTCAGCTTTCTGTCAAAGTTCATAGTTTGATTTTTTTCTGACAGCTCGGTCTGGATCAGTGTTGCTTTTTTGGAGTTTTAAGTTTTTTAGAGGAATAAAAAAGCTTTAAAATCTATAATCTTCATTCCAAAAGTGCTTCATTGTGCTACTTTGAAGAGGACATGAGGACAGTTGCCCTTTTATGGGCCTAATGCAGCTCTACAGTTCTTGTAAATGTACAGAGTGTGACTTCAGGAAACCATAAATACTCTGAAAATGCTGCTTTTTTGTTACCTGGAAGAGGGTTGGGGGAACCTGTTTCTTCTTTAGATGACTCTGAACATGGTCCACTGCTTTCTTAGAAAAAGGCTGAGGAGACAAAGAGGAGGAAATAAAAGAAGAGGTCATAAAAAAATGCAGCGCTACCAGAAGTTTCACTTCCCTGTTTCTCTCTGAGTGTTCATGAGGATGTGCGTCCCCCGGTGTGACATGCCCGGGACATACGCCGCAGAGAGGCCGACGACAACAACAGGACTGAAGTCTGCGAGCGCGTGGGCGGCGTGCTTAATAACTTCCTCCCTTCAGACAGGAAAGCGAGCACAAACTTTCTTTAATCCCAGAGTTTTGTCTTGCAGGAGGACAAAGCTGCAGTGTGTTTTGTTTGTCATGGACTCGCTCCAGATTGTGTCGCAATAAAAGCAAAGACCAGCTGTTTGAAGAGCAACTGTTTTACAGGACATTTAAAGGGATACATCAACATTTTTTGCTGTTTTCGTGTCTTGCCTCACTCCAGAGTCCATGACAAGCAGATAGACTCCATTCCTTTAATCGTGTGTGCAGAAACAAGGAAGAGACGGGCAGAGTTCGCCCCCCGCTAGTTAGGTTAGCTCAAACACTGGGAGTTAATGGGAAGTGTTAGCCTGCCTCTGCCTACAGGCATCAGATAAACTCTTCAGCAACTCTAAACGATCCTGTGTGCTCGTTGTGACTCGTTTCTTTACCCCTTTATGCTACGTTATCTTTTATTACTGTCATATTATCTTCTTTTTCTCCTAAACAGAGGCTTTGTTTCGTTTACCTACTTCCACAGTGGTTTTTGGGAGAGATGTGATGTTTCGCGAACGAGTCGAGTCTTTTGAACAGCTCTTTTAAGTGAACATTGAGACATGATTTACATTGCCTGCAAATTTAAGAAACAAATGGCTCACTCACAACTACAAATAGGTTCTCATCATTCACTAAAAAGAGCTGTCAAAACACTCAACTCGTTCACAAACGTCACATCTCTGGCTCAAGCCAACGCAGAAGTCAGTCAACAAAACAAAGCCTCTGTTTAGGAGATAATATGGTGATAATAAAAGATAACGTAACATAAAATCGAGTCACAACAAGCACACAGGAACGTTAAGAGCTGCTGAAGAGTTTATCTGATGACTGTAGGCAGAGGCAGGCTAACACTACCCATTGACTCACAGGGTTTGAGCTAAGCTAGTTAGCAGAGGTTGCGCTCTGCCCGTCTCTTCTTGTTACTGCACACACAGTCGAAAAAATGGAGTCTATCTGCTTGTCGTGGACTCGGGAATGAGGGAAGACACGAAAGTGTGACTAAGTGAACTAATTCATCTAAAAACTTGATTTAATGCCCCGACACTACTGTGGATCGGACTCGGTTTGGTTCTCTGACTTCAGGTCATGATGTCCACTAAACACACAGAAAAGTGGATGAAATCACCCAAAATAACCCGACAGAAAAAAAGGAAAAGTCCTCTCGTGGCTTTTATCTAATGGTTCAAATGCAGACAGCAGATAAAACCGTCTTCCCAGCTGTAGGACGTATATCATCAGCGTCTCCGTCCGTCTGTTTGTTTGACATTTAGACACGCAGGAGACGTCCGTTACGTCAACATTCCTGACCCCTTAATTCATTCATAATAAAGCTACAGAAAAGACCATGATGCTCTGGGGTATTTGGCGCAAAATGATGAAATGTGACGTACTGGACATAAGTTATTTATAAGGAGGGGGAGACTGGAGTTAAATATCAAATTCCTGCGTTGAGACTGACGCTGGACGGACATATCTGAGAGGAAAATTAGATTATATGAGTGAGGGATGTGTCACTAATGTCTGTTAAACTATGCAGCATTTATGTCTCTAAAAAGTGTCTAAAAAGGTGGAATTTTCTGGATGCAAGTGCAAGGTCACTTATGACTGCTGCGCTTTTATCCACCAGCTTGAGATCAACTTCATATCCATCTATGAACGAAAATATTTCTGCAGATACAAATATTTATTGTTTAAAAGTTTGTTTGTGATAGAAACAGACGGGAAACAAGAAAAACATTTTCTTCTTTTAAATATGATACTGTTGGTTTTTAAAGTCAATATTCAGGGATCTAATCTGTACAGCTCCTTCACTGCACCTTTTGCATATATTGATAGGTTGGGTTTTTTTTTTTTTTTGCTTCAATTGTATATTTTGTAAATATACTCAAGTCAATTTTGCACTATTTTTTACCTGTTTTTATACTTTATTTTATTCCTCCTGACCCTTTATTCTTATTCTAAATATATGGTTTGTTTTTGCAAAAGTCAAATTCCTTGTACGTGCAGATGTACTTGGCAATAAATACAAATTTTGATTATAATTCTGATAATGAGGTGAAGCACTGTGGTAAACTCATACATTCTGCTGATATTTTAGATGATAGAAGGACATAAATGGCTGATTTTCATGCCTGCAGTCATTGATATCTTACTTTCTAAGATATTATCTACCAATACTGATATTATACCAATAATATTGTGCATCACTGACAAAAACAGCTTTAAAACTGTTGCCTTAAGGTACCCTAAGTTTACTCGCTTGTACCTGAAACGCATTTTAACTTGGAAAAATGGACTGTACCTTCCAGGAGCTCCAACAGAGCATCTCGACCAGAGTGAGCATACAGCTGGATCAGGGCTGCTCCACAAAATAAAGTTAGGTTTATGGATGCATGATGTCATTGGAACAATACTGGTATTGGCAGATGCTTGATGAAAAAGTTGATTATTGATACCAGCAGATAAAAAGTTGAGCCAATATTTTGTTGAATTGATTGGGCATATAGATCCCATACATTGACTGTAATATTGGCAAAATATAGAAATGTACCACCATCATTTAATGTACACTTTTTTCAATCAAAAGTTTCACTTTTACTTCTGCCAAGGAGGTTATGTTTTTGACAGAATATGTTTGTTTGTTTGCAAGATTAAGCAAAAACTACTGGACATATTTTGCTGAAATTTTCAGGAGATGTTGATAATGGCCCAACTTAAAAAAGATCGGATTTTGGTGGTGATATGTATATTTGTCTGGATGCAAATTTTCAAAAATACCATAAGTTAACATTGGACAGAATTTTAAAAAATCATATCTCTGCCATTTTTAACGGATTTACTTTCATTTTCACAGGATGATATGGGGTCCATGTCTCCATCATAAAGATAAATTTCATCTTCAATAATTCATATAAAATCAAAATATTAAGTGATGTTCCCAAAACTTTTGCTCATACAGGATTACAGCCTCCATGTATGTGCTCAGTCTGGTCTGGATCCTGGCTCTGTTCTGGATCTGGTGATCTAGGATTGTATCTTTTACAGGAGTTGTGGAAAAATCACTGCTGTTACTGAGCTGCTTGGTGGAGGTCTGCGCTCTCTGAGTGCTTTTCCAGTAAAAGAATAAAATGTTGTTTTTTTCTGTGTCACATTTGTTTCTGATCGTCACCATGAAAGGAGAAGTAAGTTTTAGTAAAGTTGAAGCATTGTGCTCTTGTCAGAAAGAATCTGTATCATATTGGTATCGACAGTAATCACGGCACGGTAGATATCAGCAAAAATCTGGAATAGTGTATCCCTAATTAGGTTTTTGAACACTGGTGTTCGAGCACACACCTGTAGTCATGAAAATCTAATGTATGAACCTTTTCATTTTTATGGTCATGGCCTTTTTATGTTTTTTTTTTTTTTAAACAATTACACAAAAACAAACATCAGTGATGTCTCATTTTTTAACAGTGAAATCCCCCCTATAGCTCCAACAGAGCTCCTTTCCCATTGTACCCTACAGACTTAGAAAAGGAACAAGTTTAAATAAACTGTGAGATGACAAATAAGTAAGTAAATGAATAAAACAAATAAGTAAAAAAAAAAAAGTAAGTAGGTAGTTAAGTAAATAAACAATAAAACAAGTAAGTAAGTGAATAAATAAAAAATAAGATAGATAAAAAAGTGAATAATTAAATGAATAAATTAATTGATGAATTACTTAATTAAAATAAAATAAAATAAAATAAAATAAGATAAGATAAATACCTAGAATGTTGTGGGGTCATCAGCTCTAATTGACAATATCCTAAGCAACCATTTTTCCTACACAAGTTAAGAAAGGCTGCCAGATGGCATATAATTTCTGGGCACTGCCTCTTGTGGTGTCTCATATTTTCTCAAATGTCAAATGATGAATGAAATAATTTAGCCAAGATTTAAACTTGGAAGGTTTTCTCTTTCTATTTAATCAGTATTAGTCGAAGTCTATGGTCATTTTTGCCCGACGGCTGTGATGTAGATCAGGAGAAGGTTTTAAGGATATCTTTATCATCTGCAGAGGTTGTGAATATCAATGTCCAAAACCTGTCCACTTTTGGGCAGAACCAAAACAAACCTGTCTGCATGGCTCACATTTGTTTGAACCTTTTTCCGTCTGTGTGTTTGTGTTGCTGATTTCTCTCTGTCCCTTCAAACCTGCCCTCACTCTCAGATTTCTGTTTTGAGCTGTTTGATGGTTTATCTGGACCCGTCCCTCACAGGTGCGTGCTTTGTGTCCCGCAGCGAGCGTGACCCCAGGTGCAGGCGTGACGCAGCACGAGCTCGAGTGTGTGTTTCCTCACATGTGAAGAGGACAGCAGCTCCTTCATGATGTATCCGTCGTAGATCTGCCGGCTGCGGCTCAGCCTCTCGTCCTCCGAGTCCAGCTTCTCGTAGTCTTTAATCTGAGACGGACGACAGGAGGTCAGATTAACCACACCGCTAAACAACAGCGGGCGCTTCCTGGGACGCCCAAATCTGAATGAGTAGGATTACAGGGCCTAATCTCCCCCCGCCGTCCCATGATGCCGTCTAATCCCAAACACACACACACACACTCGCGGGACACTTTACTCACTTCTTCGTAGAACTTTAGCTGCGGCACAGCCTCGTCGATCTCGTTCATACAGAAGTCTTTGAAGAGGAGGAAACCTGAGGGACGAAGAGAGATGCCGTGAGGACAAACACAGACTTCAAACCAGAAACAAACACCTTAATGACCCACAAAACTCATAATCCCATCAGATTCTGCAGGATTGAGAGGACTTTGGATGATGTTCAAGGCTCCCTGAGGATGAAACCTACTGACTCTGGTGAACCTGTGATGTTTACTCATTCTGCTCCAACAACAAGAATTACAACACCATTACCTTCAGCGTTGTGCAATCAATCACACTCAGACAATCGGAGATTATTGTTGTGAGATTTAAAGATAAGATAAGATATCCTTTATTAGTCCCACAGGGGGAAATTCCAAAAGCCAAAAACAACCAGATTTGAGTTCTTAGGGTGTCAAAAATATGTGAAGAAGGCTCATTACTTTTTTGTAAACCTGAGATTAAATTTCTTATAAGCTTTTTTTGAGAAACCAACAGTCAAAAACCAAGAAAGCACGCTCACAGAAAGAGAATTTTATTTTGTTTTCATATCTGGAATTTGCAATTGTTCCAATTTTTGTAGGGATGCACAATATTATTGGTTTGATTTCGGTATCGGCTGATATCAGCCCAAAAAGTTAAGTATCGGCAGATATTGAAATTTTTGCAGATATTCACAGTCGATATATCGGCCACAAATATCAGCCAGAGATTATGATGAATTTAGGGTCTGATCAGCAACATGATGCATTTATGTTGGCTTGAGTTGAAGGTTAGTACATGATGTGTTCAGGGGATGTTTCAAGAAAATTAAATTAAGAGTTTGGCAAGGAAGTGGATAATGTTTTATTTTACATTCATTAATATAACCGAGTTCCTATGAGTTCCTACTTCCTATGATTTACATGATGATAAAAACTCGCCAGCCACATTGGCTAGGCTTTTTATTTTTTATCCAGTTTTAAAAGGTCCTTTGTTTTTGTTTTTTCTGAAGACAACACCAAAACTGAATAGGGATGCACGATATTATCAGTTTGATATCGGTTACATGCCAATATCAGCCTTAAAAGTTAAGTATCAGATCGGCCAATATTGACATTTTTGCAGATATTTACAGCCGATATATCAGCCACAAATCGGCTGGAGTATCATCAAATTACACAAATGTACAACATTAATGCACCTTCTCATCACTGCATGGGTACATTTAAAAATCAAGGGTTTCATTTTTTGCAATAGTTAAAAGCTGTTTTTCTTGTTTTACATCTGTTCATCACAAAAATATACTGTAACACTGAAAGAAACAAGTCCATTTTTGTTAAGTACAGAGCTTGTACTCTTGACCAGAAATATCGATATCGGCGATAATGAATTAAGAAATATCGGCATGTCAATCATTGGCAAAAATCCAATATCATGAATCCCTATTATAAACCTAAAATTAAATCTCTTATAAGCTTCTTTTGAGAAACCAACAGGTAAAAACCAAAAAAATACGCTCACAGAAGGAGAATTTTATTTTGTTTTTATTTCTGGAAATTTGCATTTGTTCCAATTTTTGTTTCAAAAGGAATCACTCACTCAGACTTGGATGTTTTCACATTATCAGGAGAATGTCTTACCATCCAAAGGACCATACAGAACAAGGAAAAAGCTTTTCCAAAAACCTGTCACAGCAAAAACAAGCAAATTCATTTGATTTAACTTTTGTTTGCCTTAGACCTAATTATCAGCAATTATTCTACAAAAATATGCATCGCTCTATATTATGAGTGCTATGTGTTTGGCATCGGTATCAATAAAACCTCATCAGTTCCCATCCCTAGCCCTGTTTAAGTTAATGATCATGGTCTTTGGGAGGAAACTGGAGCACCTGGAGAAAACCAACACATGCACAGGAAGCACATGGAAGCTCTACAGGACAGGAACCACCATGTTGGATGCATTTCTTCAGAGGACTTAGTCACATATTTGTCCCATTATTGGTCAAATGTGACAAAGGGGGTCCATTTTCCCATCGCTATTTCCTGTACGTTGGTCAGTGTGTGCACCAGAAGACACTCACACACACACACAAACAAACACACCGCCACACAAACACACACACAGTGACACACAAACACAGCCATAAAGATCTTAAGATGAAAGCGGGACAGCTCCATTTCCTGCATTAGCCTTAATAATGGATTGAACTTGTCTTCTTCTTCTTCTTTAAGCAGCTGATTCTGAGCTTCTCCTACATCCTGCTTATGTGACCACACACACACACACACACACACAACGAGAGCTCGTAATTACAGAAGATGGCACCGGGCATTACGGGCTGAAAATGACACAGTGTGTGTCACTCTCGCCAACAGAGGATAATAATCTGAGGACAGCCGTCAAATCCACGCTCACACAAACATCAGCTGGGGGGGGGGACATGGAGCTGCATGCATGAGCCGCTGTTGCCATGGTAATTGCCTCTTTTGCTTTGGGCTGTGTGTGTGTGTGATGGTGAGGAGACGGGGAGGAGGTGTAATGTAGGGCTGGGTTATACGGACCAAAAGAGCTGGTGGTGGTGGTGGGATAAGTTGTGGAGCGATCCAATCAGAGCTCCTCTCTTTATGAATTGATATATTCATGTAGAGCAGGTTCACTGTTTGTTGTCAGTTCTGGTATTGTAACCGAGATGCTCTGCCAGGTAGCCTAAATAAAGGTGACTGCATTTCACACAAAAGTTCAATTTGTTTCTGTTCATTTATACATTCAGACTTTACTAGCATTCAGTAAAGGGTTATTAGATGTTTGATTTTATCCAAGTGTAAAACATGACTTCAGAAATTCAAGGAAACATAAAAAATGCCTTACCCTTTACACTTCATATTTTAGTCGACTAAAATGTTGTGAAATTTCATCAACTAAAACTAGACTAAAATTAAAACAATTTAGATGACTAAATTATGACTAAAACTAAAAATTAGGCACTTTGTATGTGCATGACACATAAATAAAGATCAATCAATCAATTAAACACATTAATGACGGGTCAATAATGTTGTAGGCTGGCACTACTGTCGCAGTGTAGCGTAAAACAAACTCTATTAAACATGTCAGAAGTGGAGTGAAAATATCCTTTCTATTGAGAAATGCTTTCAGTGTTGTTATTTTTTGTTATTTAATAAAGAAATGTGGTCCAGATCTGCTGCTGAAGCTGTTAGCATCCATGCTAATCTCTGCTCGTGCAGTCACTTCCTGTTGTCATCTCCCTTGTAGCTCCGCCTCTTCCTGCTTTAAAGGACACTGATTGGGTCGTGCCACTTTGGGACACTCACAGTCATTGTAGAAACAAACTGGTGATCAGTGATCTGTGTCTTCAGTCATTCGCCTGATCAGCTCATCCTATTAATCAGTTCATTTGTGGTTAAAGGATGAAACAAAAAGACGAGGCTTAAGTGTCATATCTGAGGTGACAAAGTAATTAAATTATGAATATTCTTCTGCTCAGCCTCCTCTCATTGTTGTCTACAAAGCAAAGAGGCTTTATATGAATAAAAACAGTTAAATTAAATGACAATAACATTAAAATCTACTGTGATCCTGTTTTCTTCACGACTGGTCCAGACATTTAAAGTCAAAGTGACTCAGAGAGCTGTGGATATTTCTCTGCACTCCTTTAACAAAGGATGCTCCAGTGTTTCCTGTGATAAAGGGGGTAATAAAGGAAACAATGAGGCTCCTTTTCTTATCTTTTGGAGAATTCAAACAGGCTCTATCAGGGCCGACACTTTAATACTTCCAGATCATCTCTCTCAGTTAGGAGCCTTCTTATCAAAAAGGACTAATCCAACAGACGCCTCCGTTTTACCTGTAAATTAACCTGAATATTTAATAGTTGAAATCAAGAAATTAACCATGTGAGGTGTCAAAGACTTCCATTAATCAATACCATTTGATTTCAACAAAATTAATCAAATAAATGAAATGAAATGTTGTATTTAGACTCAAAATGTTACTGCCATAATATAAACTAGGGTAGCCAACGCCCAAAGAGTCTTTAATTTCTATTCTGTTTTGCAAATAAATCAATAAATATCTACATCAATACAAAAAAACAACTAATTTTTCATGTGTTAAATTTTAAAATGGTGTTTTTTCTTTAAACTCTGGCCTATGCAGTCAAAGTTTACTGACACCACACTTTATCACCACTGCTGCTAACAAGAGCCCTTACAGTGTCACTTTTCCAAAATATCAAAAAGTGCTGTAAATAAGTTAAGTTATACATAAATTAAATCAATGTACATACAATTAAGTATAATATTCTTGTAATATTTCTTAATCAGGAGCAATAATTATTGTCATTTATAGTAAAAAGTAAAAATTAAGTGTCCTATGTAGCCTCCTAAATGCACAATATGGATTATTTTGAGGTAAAGTATGAAAATTTATATTACACCCCTGATATACAATAATGCATAGATATCACTGGACATCGACTAGACTTCACAAAATGGGAATTGCTGATGACGATAGATGTTGGAAGATGTGCCATGGTGCAGCCGTTCTGGGTAAAGGTTTTGGTTTTATACTGCCCAAACATCCGAAGCTCTGTCTTCTTGGGGACAGGAAAATGGTGCCGATTATCTAATAAGTTCAGTATTCCAAAGATTGGATTTAACACAGCTGCAAGACTCATATTACAAAATCAAGATGCCGGCAAACTCCAGATTATCTTCTGTTTTATAAGATTATCCTGTGGTCTGAGGTTTTAAGAGTGAATTTGTCCTGATAATCAGCTCTGAAACAGATTGGGCCGACAATCGTAAATATTAAACTTGTTCAATATTTAACAATCTTCATGTGTGTGGGGAAAGTCGACGACTCCCCAGTCATGACTCTGTGAATTGTGACGTGAATGTAGCCAATCAAGAAGCGAGCTGACTGAGGAACAAGGAAGTAGGTGTAAATAAAAAAAAACATGGCCGACCTGAAACATAAAGTTTGGTGGAGCTCAGAAATGGAGGACCAGCTCATGTGTTCGCGCTGTCTCCAGGATGTTTTCAACAGTCTTTTCTGTTTTTAGTTCAAAAATAGTCCAAGACCACCATCATTCCCTCTCCTCTAATGTCCTCTTCCATGTTGTGTTTCCTGTTGTTGCTGTTTCTTCTTCTTTGTTTTTGTTCGATCAAGTTTGATCAGATTTCTGTCTTGGAGGACTAGATTCTAGATCGATTTCTGTATGTGCTGTCCTGTGTTAAGATTATTGGAGCACACCACACACAGAACGATCCAAACTGTTCAATGATTTTTGATCTTCATGTGTGAGGTCTCTAACAGATAAAACATCTCTACAGTAGATGGCAAAATAATTAAATCTGTCCTAGGCTTTCTTTTCTGTTTGTGAATGGATATAACTTTGTAACGTCTTGTGTAATATATTTATCAGAATGCTGCACTGAATTAAATTGTTTTAAATTGTTCAAAAAGTAATGAAAATTTGAATTACAAAAAATGCCTGCCATAACCTTTGTCTTATTTGAAAATATACTTATTTATGTTAAAACAGTTCAGATTTGCCCAGCCCTAGTGAGGAGAGCAGCAGTTTATATGTGGTGATCCCCTGTAGTCTGCAGCTTTGTTAAACTACAGGGCGTCTGCATGAGGACTAAGTGAATCTGACATCAGGAGCTGAGCGGAGACACCGTCAGGGTCGCTGACAGTCGCTGTTAGCGTGGACTCCTCCTGTGGCTTTACATGATTAGCATCAGGTATTAGCAAAAATAGACGGCTAACGAGATTCCTGACAAAAGATCACAGAACAGGAAGGTCACTGTGACCTTCACTTACTGGTCCTAGAAGACACCGCGGTGGAGAGTGAGAAACAGGAATTCAATAACTTAAAACACATTTAGAAATACTGGGGATGTCAGATGATGGAGAGAGTGAACCTGATCATGGTTCATGATTTAAGAGAACAACTGGTTGAGTGATTGTTAAACAGAGCAGTACACAGACATTTTTTAATTCATTATTACCAATACTCATATATATATGGTCAAGAGCACAAGCTCTGTACTTCACAAAAATGGACTTGTTTCTTTCAGTGTTACAGTATATTTTTGTGATGAACAGATGTAAAACAAGAAAAACAGCTTTTAACTCTTGCAAAAAATGAAACCCTTGATTTTTAAATGTACCCATGTAGTGATGAGAAGGTTGTACATTTGTGTAATTCACTGATATTCCAACCAATATATGGACGATATGTATGGCTGATATATCGGCTGTAAAAAAAAAAAATTCAATATCAGCCAATACGATACTTAACTTTCTAGGCTGATATCGGCCAAAACCGATATCAAAGTAATAATCTCATGAATCCCTATTCATTTTTGTTGTTGTCTTCTGAAATTAAAAAAAAACAAAAAAACAATAAAAAACTGGATGACAAAATAAAAAGCCTAGCCAACGTGCCTGACGAGTGATTGTTATCTTATAAATCATAAGAAGTAAGTCTCGCATATTAACTCAGTTACATCAGAATCAGAATCAGCCTTATTGGCCAAGTACGTTCTCAACATACATGGAATTTGGTTTCAGCAGGTGGTGTCACTCACGGAATAAACAGCAGCAATCTAAACATAAATAATAGAAAAAAATATATATACACACCCAATAGAATAGGAGAAAAATATGTATGCACCTAGCAGAAACAAAATATGTACACTTGATAGGAAAAATATACATATGCACCTGCAGGTTCATGGTTCAGCTATTTAAGACAGTTATGGCAGTGGGAAAGAAACTGTTAATGAATATAAAATAAAACCTAATCCAACTTAATTGCCAAACCCTTCATTTACTTTTCTTGAAACAACACCTGAACACATCATGTACTAACCTTCAACTCAAGTCAACATAAACACATCATACTGATGCTGATCAGACCCTAAAAACATCATAATCTCCGCACTGTTGTCTCCTTGTTTGGTCAGATTAATAACTGTTATCCTGCCAATATCAGATTTCAGCAAACATTTAGACACTGGATTAAACTCCAGAGCTAAAGAGGCCGAACACAAAAGCAGCATTTCCACCGAGCAGTCCAGTTCAGTTCTGCTTGGTGCAGGTGTTTCCACCATCAAATAGAGAAAAGGGATCCAAAGAAATGATCCTTGCTATCCCATTTTTGGGACCCCTTAAAAGATCTGTTGATTGGTCACAAAAAATCATCAATTCGCTGATGGTGCTGCATGGAATATTAACAAACTCAATATTCTGTTTTCAATGCAGCCCATTACTGGAATAACATATAAAGCTTTATTCAGATGTGTGGTATTAAGAATGACCAAAGTTTTAAACATTTTGACGGTCTTAATGTGACATTTTTACTAAAAGGTAAACCTGGTGGACTGAAGAGAGAGCAGATTGACTAACAAGCTTTTATTGTGAAATATGATCAAATTAAATTCTAGATGAAAGGAAATAGGGCACTTTTTTTGAAAGCATCTGCATTGAAGTTTCAGGATCTGGTAAAATTAAAAACCGCACAAATAATCTATAAAGCAAAGAAATAACCTTTTACCAAACAACATCCAAATTTTGTTCTGTGAGAGGGAGGGTGGTAAGAAATATAATTAAAGAGGCATTTTTAATTTGCAGTAACAAAGTGCAAGAACGACTCTTAACCCTTTGACTAGCATTGTAACCGCTTGGTTGACTGTTCTGTCGCAATATTGATGTGTTTAAAACTCTGAAGACCTATCTTTGCCTGTTTATCCTCCTTCACTGCATTGAATAGTGTAAGTAACACTGAATATATTCACTGAGTGGCACTGCTGTACGTAAATTTAACTATCTGAAAACTCTGGAAAAAAAACCAGAATGGACTTGGTGCTGCACAGCTTCTCAGAAATCTCTGAGTAAAAGCAAACATCCAAGTCAGAAGAAAATCTTTTCAAATATAATTTCTAGACCCTCTGACGATCATCTCACTCACACACAAACACAAACACATGCAATAACTCAAAGCTAGTGAGAGAAATAAAATCGAGACATATATTTGTTGAATAAACGAAAGGTTATTTAAAAAATCTACTCTCTGTGTTATTTTATATGAAAAACTGAAAATTCTGTCACAGAAATGAAAGAAATCCATTCATGCCAAGAATGACCACAAACGGGCAAGTCAACCAGCAGGTTGACCTGCATATTTGCTTCCTGATTGGGTAATCTGAAAAATATACCTAAAATGTGGCTAAATTAAGAGGCAGAAACACAATTTTACCAAACATTTTTTTGCAAATGTATTTCATAGTGTGGAAGCTAAAGGGTTAAAAGTCTGGGTGTTTGTGTTTGTGGGGTTCAGCTATGGAAGGGAAGACGAGGTTAAATCCAGTAAAAGCCTATGTGTGTTAGAAACAGTGTTAGAAAGGTGTAAGAGGGAAGAGAGGAAATGAGAAGATAATTTGAAGGGCTGCCTTTCTTTCCCAGGGTTGTTTGTTTGCTTGGGAAAGAGAGTCAAAGAGAGCAATATAAATGTGTTTTTGTTGTTTTGGTTATTTATTTGTGACGACTGGTGTTGGAAATGGACACGCCCTGCTTCTTCACGACCCATTTCAAACCGAGGTAGTTGTCTTGTCTGTTCGGTTTGAAATAAATTACTTGAAACATAATAAAGTCTATAAAGGGTCTAGTGGTTTCACACAAGTATTTATTCTGAGAGGAACAGAAATCAGCCACAGACTGAACACATATTTGAGCTTCTTCTTGTCTGAATTGTCTCTTGCTCCTCGTTCAGCCGGCTCACTGATACCCTACGACTCGCTCGGAGGAGAGGCCATTTGTTTGTGGGCCCCGTGCCGACTATCATCCATCCTCACGTCTTCCTCTCTGCTTTATCTCCTCTGCAGACATGATGCATCATTTCCCCTCCGCCACCACTCTGACAAAGAAAATGTGCTCACATGCATCCAGAGCAAACAAGAGTGTACACGGCGGCACACGGGGCACCATTGTTTGCAGAATGGGTGCTGCTGACAGCCACACACACACTCGCAGGGTTTCATCAGGGACTGAACGTGCCACCGAGGTATTAGCAGAGAGGGATGGAGGGAAAATCGACTGTTCTTACATCACCAAGACTCAAGGATTAACCTTAATCGCTGAACACTTCAACACTGCCCAGCTAATTCAACAAATGGCCTCTTCCAGCGCAGACAGACACACACTCACACAGCGTGTGCTGTACGCACAAACACACACACAGACACATACACACACACGGCTCAAATCAGACACGGGTTTCTCAGAGCTCCGGCTCATTAGCGAGATCACCTGAACTTTCTAAAAATATTGAGCGGTCGCCGTCTTTCATCATCAGCACGAGCTTGAACTGTTGGCCGCAGCGAGGAGCACCAGGCATTCATTACAACTTTAACTTTTATGTCCAAAAAAAAGACCAGTTTATACCTGCTGGGATATTTTAATTCAATTATTATCAAGAAAAGTCTCCGGGCTGATTTCTGCAGACAATTAAAATACCAAGTGTTTGATTGTTTGACCTCCTGATGAAGACTCGATGCTGAAATGTGTCAACATATGTTTCTTAATGAAAATAAAGGCATTTTAACTGTAAAATAGAGTTCCTTTGAGTCTTTTTTTGATCATTTCATGACCATGTGATAGGGCTGAACAATTTCAGGAAAAGATCCAAGTGCGATTTTTCTGGCAGATAATGCAATATCAATTCAACTCACAATTATCTTCAAATCAAGCTTCAGTGCAATATTCACTATGTTTACAGTAACATTTACAAATGTGACAGAAAATTACATCATACCATCAAACATTAAAAGCTATTTCTCTAAGGCAAGGACAAAAACTAAAGGTAAGAATTGCTTCCAAATGTATTTATTAACAAGAAACATGCATATACACTCTTTAACAGCAGTTATTCCAACTGAAGAACTAAAAGGACCATCTTTGACTGTCTAAACTTAAAAAAAATGTCGTGCAAAAAATTGTGTTAAGTTAAAAAAGCTAAATAAAATGCAAAAAAACCCAAACGATAAATCGTTCAGCCCTACCATGTGACTTTAGGAAGCTCTCCCTTCCACTGTCTTGATAATGTAAGTTCAATACTTTAAGTAAGGCTGGGTGATATATCGTTTAATTTTAATATTTAGAGCTGAGACTTTCTCCATGTTTCCTTCCAACAGAGACACAATAACAGTTTGTCAGCTGTTTGAATGTTTGAGGATATAAAAACTGAGGATTTACACAGTTTTCACAGCGCTGCGGGATTTTGCTCTGGCATATTTTATTTTTTTGGAATTAGATTAAATACTCATGAGAGAGAGCCACCTTAATATATTATGGAAATAGTAGACAAGCCTGCCTTCTTCCAAACTACATAATGAACCTTAAATACCAAAATTCTAGCATGAACTTTTATTCTGAGAAGAAAATTCAGTCCAGTTTTGGGAAACATCTAAGTAGCATTTAGGCAGAACTTGTTTATGTCATTTCCATATCATACATTTCATTGTGAGGGAAATAGATTGATTAAAAATGGCAATCAGAAATTAAAAACAAGAATCTTATTTTAAGGTCACATCACCCAGTCCTTAATTTAAGGGTGTTACTGTAAAGCATGACTAAGCCCTGGGTAATAACTGAAGCTACTACTAAACTTAAAAAACACTTTATCTTCTAATTTTCATTATAAATGAACAAATGATTTTCCCAGAAAGTATCTTTGCACATTTTCTAAGGTAGCTCGTATTTTCATAGTTTCCATAAGAATAAATAAATAATGTAAACATACTTATAACAATTATGCAGGTGAACTGTTTCCAGATTTTGCGGCGCCCCCTGGAGGCCACGCTGCCTTTAGAATTTGTCTATATTGTCTTAAGGGCCAGGCGGCTCTGGCACAGCACGTGTGATTGTTGGAAACTAGACCTCGTTTGGTGATACCAGACGGATCGTCTCATTCAAAAATACATCAACCTGCTGAAAAAAAATAAAATCCAAATATTTTCCAGCTCTGGTGAAGAGACAGACGAAATAAAAACATTTGACGTCGACTTAAATTTATGAAAAGAGGGTGAAAATGTTTTATGGAGGGGTCATGTGAGACAGGAGGGGTCTGTGTTGAATTATACATACAGTGACCTTTACCGGTGGAGCAGAGCCAGACGATGGTGTGTGTGTGTGTGTGTGTGTGTCTGTGTGTGTGTGTGTGTGTGTGTCAGGTATTCATTCAAGTGCAGCATCAGGACGAGCAAACAATGTTAAGTATTCCCTGCGTCCTGCCGCTCGGCTGTCTGATGCTGATTACAGAGTGTGAGTGCGGGCTAAAGGCCGCTAATATTAGCCACTGAAATGCTAATGGCTGACGTCCCAGTGTTTATTGTGAATGGTATTAACCCAAAGTGGTTTCAGACTCCACTCTGGCACGTTTCACTAAGAAATCTGTTGCTAGGAGCTCCTCTTTTGGCTTCATTTTCAGGTTTTAACTCCTTTATATGCAGTCTTGTT